>CM046423.1:25843326-26443326 GCA_025506505.1 Flaveria sonorensis | reverse complement strand
AAACCAGCTCCGACGAACAAATCACCCTCTTCTTCTGGAGATTTATCATCTTTGGGCTGAAAAGCATTCTCTACTGTATTAGCTGGAGATGCAACATACTTATACTGAGACATTGATGCTGCTCTATCATTGTTTCTTGAGCTTTCATCAATCTCAACTGATTCAATCTTTGCAATCAAAAGATCAAGATCCATAGGGAACTTTTCAATATGCTTCAACGATGTTACTGTTTGTTTCCATGAAGATAGAAGAGCATTGAGAAGTCTAAAATTTAGATCTTTGAGATCATTCTTTATACCAACAGTTGACATCTCAGTAGTTAGTTGCACAAATCTGTTCATCATTTGATTTATTGTTTCCCTAGAAATATGCTCAAACAACTCTAACTGCCTCTTAAGTTTCTGTTTTTTGAGATCTTGTATCTCTTTACTTCCTTCACATATGATTTTCAAAGCTTTATACATAGTGTACCCAGTTTGATAACCATCAAGTCTAGTCAAGACTTCCAATGGTAATCCTTTACACATCAATGAATAAGCTTTGATATCATTCTTCACTTTCCTTAAGTCATCACCTTGCAGACCATCCTTAGGATAAGGTTCTTGAGAGTCTTTTGTGTAATCAAATCCTCTATCAGGACCATCAGATGTAATCGGGATATGAGGTCATTTCTCTATTGACTTCCACAAGTCAGTGTCAATAGAATTTGGATGATGCTTCAGTATTAAAGACCAGTTCTTGAAATCAGCTCTGTTCTTTAGCTTTGGAACCCTGTTCTTAGAATCTTTAGACTTAACCATTTTGTATTTTTGATTTTAAGAAAAAGACTTGTTTTTGTAGTTTTGAGTTTTGAATTAAAAACTATGAAGTGAAAATATTTTTGGATTTTAGTATCTAAAAAAAATTTCTAAGTGTAAACTGATAAGTCTAAAAGCTGATGCGCCTGAATAGTTCATAAGCGCCTACATAGTAGTGAAACGCCTACACAGTTCTCAAACACCTGACTTTGAAATTGAAATGCCCAAGGGAAAGCCTTAGTAGAATTCTGAAAAATGTCCAACAGAAATGCGCCTGAACAGTTGAAATGCGCCCAAACAGTTGTTAAACGCCTGGGGTCCAAACAGTTCAAATGCGCCTAAACAGTTTAAATGCACCTAGAATTACAGTTTTTGCAAAGTCACCAAGTGTCCAAACAGTCTTAAAACGTCTCAATAATGATCAAATGCCTGAACTGAATACGTCTGAATAGTACTAAAACTCCCAAATAGTAGTGATGCGCCTAGATACTTGGACAATTTTTAGCAGTTTTCAACCATAATGCGCCTAATTCATCAGCTTCAACGAACTCAGATCTTATGAAAATCCTCAAAACTTGATTAATTAATCTAAAAACTTCTAATTAGGTAGTAATTTGGTCGATTAACAATCCTTAATCCTCAATTTGGTGCAACCACAACAACAAATCAGTATTCTGATTGAATTTCAGTCTGAATATGAAGAACAAAGTTTAAACACTAATTCGATCAATTTCTCAGATTTGAATGAATTAAACACAAAATAGTGATTCAAATCATGTTTCTATGGATGAAACACAACTGAAAACAACAATTAATTGATCAAATTGCAATCAATCACAGATTTCAAGTGATTCAAAGAGCTCAAAAAGTCGACAAGCTCTAATCACTGAACCGAAGGCTCTGATACCAGTTGATTAGTTCAAAAGGATCGAATTTGTTATTATATGATAATACAATGATCAAATCAAACACAAAGTAATCAGACACATGCAAATACATCAAAAAATTCATAGATTTTGTTGACAGCAAATGCATAGGATACAAAGTGTAAGGATTCAGTTCATTCAACTGATTCTCTAACTGTTTCGTAGATCTCTCTTCTATTCTCTATCTTGTTGTTACTACCTCTACACTACATAAAGTATCCTATTTATACTATCAACAAAACAAAGGAACATATATTTAAAAATAAGTCCTTATACTATGACAAAAAACATACAAAGACAAAATGTTAATCCTCTAAGAGTCTAACAAGATACTTGTATATATTACTTCTCAACTCAGTATTACATGACTTTTAAGCGCATGCTACATAAGTTACAATGAAAAACTATATATACTACTATCTACAGCCGGTTATACATGGAAAACCAGCTGGAATCTACTACTAGACAAATACTACATTTCTAGAAGTAAAACATCTAAGATAAAATAATATACTAGATAAGGTAGTCATGACAGGTCCATGACTTACCTTTTGGCACCAACTAAGGATGGTATCTGTATTAAGTTGAAAAGGTGAACAGTAGATTAAAGTATGGTCAACTACATGGGTTAGGAAAAGCACAATGCAGTGTATCAGAGTCTGTCAGACAGACCATACTTTTGTCCACTGGTTCATAGTTGATTCTTTCAAAGCTAAATGGCTTCAGAAGAATAAGTTCTTCTGAGGCCATTTATACTTTGGAAGAAACAACTTCTTCCGAATCTTCTACAACTCTTTATGACTTTATTCTTCAGAAGACTTTACCTTGGATCTTCTAAGTGTGAATTCTTCAGAAGGAGAACTGCTTGGTCTTCGGAAGACTTTGTTCTATCCTTCAGAAGTTCTTTTATACTTCAGAAGGAAAACTACTTAGTCTCGGAAGACTTAGTGTTCTTCTGAAAGCTCTTCAGACATAATGCTTCAAAAGATCTTTGACATAGGTGAGGAAGAGTAGTTTTGTCTTTGGAAGACTTCTTCAACTTGTACACAAAATTATTCTAAGTGTTGTTTTGGTTGCACCAGCCTCATATGATCCAACACTAACTTTAGTCATCAGTTGTTGAAATAGTACAATTGTACACAACGTATGTATACAGGTAAGCATATGTTGTACACTATCATACAAGCATTCACACCGCATGACAATAAGTCATCCGGTGTGAATATCTTTTGAACAAACAAGTGTACACAGCGCATGATCAATTTGACATCCACTACGAACAACCAAACAATCATTCAAGTTTACACAGTGCATGAACAAATGGTCATCCGCTTTGTGAACAGTGTCCAAACACATAGCGCATGATCAATTTGTCATTCGCTGTAAACAACCATACAACCAATCAGTATACACAGCGCATGAACAAGTGTTCATTCGCTTTGTGATCAGTGAAGTTATTTCACAAGTATGCATAGCATATGACCAAATAGTCATCCGCTGTATACACAATGAAACAAACATTCAAGGGTCCACAGTGTACAACTTATTAAGTTGTACAACGGTCGCACTGTACCCACAGCATATGTTTAACTTACAGCAGATGACTTAAACTTAAATTTTAAGTTTTAAACTGTTTACACACCATACACACACACACATACACTATATACAGAGCAGTTGTTCATTTTTTAATGTGTATATATAGACCAACACTTGTCCTTTTTTCATTCATCACGAGTGGGAGAGGCAAAATCAAATTTCTAAAACAGTGCGATAAACCCTTAAACCCCTATTCCTTTAAAAACCGATATTTGTTTAATTTCATCACTAACAATCATTCAAATAGGTATAACAACTTGTTTCTTATCATCAAACAATCATCAAAACATACGGTTCTTTGATTTGATTCGAACATTGTTAAAACCCTAAGTCGAACAAAGAACCGAATCAAACTGGAATCATTTGATGTTTTAAATGGAATCAAATGTTGAATATATGTTAGATAATCCTAGTCGCATGTATTAGGACTGTTAATTTGAAGAAGTTTGATTAATGTTCATCGGGTTTATGAACATTCATGATGTTCATGCCAAAATCATTCAAAAATTGATTTTTGATCTTTGAAAATATTTAAAATGACTTGAAATATGTTTTTACTTGGTAAAAATGTTCAAAAGTCAGTTATAAACATGTAAAATCAGTTAAAACTAGCATAACATTGAATCCCACAACATTAAATGCATATACATTGAATGTGCATTAAATGGTAGTTTTGACTTTAAAAGTCAAACTAAAATTTATAAGTTGAAAATTGTTAAGAACTAAAATCAGTATATGATTTGAACAAACAAACTCATTGTAATGAATCAAACATAATCCAAATCAATTTAGATCAAAATAACTTGAAACCAACAAGAATTTCATGATAAAAAATTGACCAAAACTTGACTTTTGAAAGGTCAAACTGATTCAAATTGGTAACGTTAAACAAATATACACTTTGACAAACTAATTGTGTTAAACATATATGGTTCATCATTTCATAACAATTGCAACTTTCCACTGAACACTTAATCAATATGTCTTCATATTAAACATCATACATTATAGAGACATCATACAAGTCACTAACATACTTTTCTTCATTGCAGATATGGCAAACCTAATGTTTGTAGAGATCATAATCTCTATGCATTCCTCATTCCTAATGCACCTAAGGCTAAGAATCACAAAGACATAATACAAGCTATTAGATAGACAAGGCTTGTTCATGCTATGACAGTAAGACCAGAGATCTATGAAGATAATATTGTCCAATTTTGAAGTCATGCTCACTTGGAGCAGATGAATGAACATCAAGTGGTAGTGTCTAATGTGGATGATCATCAGATTATTATCTCAAAAGAAGTGATAAGGAGAGTATGCATACATATCAGAAGACAATGACCAATAGGAAGACTGGCTGAGATGCCACTTCTTTGAGGAGTTCTTCAGTTATTGCTAGCTTTATAGCAAGAAGACCCTTCAACTTTGCTGCTCAAATACTAAATGGGATGATATACAAGTTGACAGAAGTGAGGACTAAGTTCCAGATGTATCCAAGATTCCTCCAAATGATCATTGATCATCTACTCCCAAACATCCTAAGACAAGGTGCTATCTTTCAGCCTGATCATTTTAATGAACCTGTATTCAACAGGATCAAGTCCAGCTTGTATCAAGGAGATAAAGTGTCTGTTCCTCCATACATGATAGACCATAATTCACCTTTCCCTGAAGTGTTCATGAGGATTCCAGGTGAGGGAGAACCAAACATGATGTTTCGGAACATTATTCATCAAGCTCCTATCATCCAACCTGCACCTATCATACATGAAGAAGAACAAGTTGTTCCTATACCAAAACCAATCATTCAACAAGAACAAGAACCAGAGGATATGCAAGAACAAGAACAACTTCATGTTGAATATCACTTCCTTGTTATTGTTCCTCAATTAACAGATCAAGCTACTAAAAAAGAACAAGTTGGAATATCATCAATGTATGAACCTGAACAATAAGAATAAAGTGTCCATGATGGGAAAATTAAAGAAGAAAAAGAACAAGGAAGTGATATTCCTACTGAGGAAGACATTGAGTACTCAAAAGTGTTCCTATTTACTAAGTACAACAAGCTGATAGAAAAATCAAACAACAGGGCAAGAGATTTGAAATAAAAGCTAAAAAGCAAAGATGAAGAGATTAAGAAACTAACAGCTGACCAAAAGGCTCAAAAGTTGATTGTTCAGTTTCTTGACTTGATATTACGTATTTAACTAAACAGACAGCTACTAAAGATGTTGAGATAGATGAGTTAAAGAAGATGATCTATGCTCAAAATGAAGAGATCAAAAGGCTGAACAAAGAGTTAGAATATACAAATACTCATCTGAATAAGGATGAACATTCAGAAGGTCAAGAACAAGACCTGAGTGAAGAGTTTATTGATCAAATCATGTCTCAAGCTAAAGAAACCAGCACTGCGGAAACTGAATAGGCCACTATCATCCCTGAGGAGACTTATTCAATGGATCAATTGTTTGGTGAAGTTAATCCATTTGAAAACATCCATTATTCACCAATTCTTAGATAACATTTTTATAATCCCGACACACAAACATCATAATCAAACGTCGTTCCTGTTAACCCTCTAACTGAAAAAGAAAGGTGTTAATCAGACAGTTTGTAGAATCATTGAAGGTGAAAACTGAGTTAACCAACTATCAAGCATCATCATCATCATCACAACCTCAACTGAAAACTTATGAGAAGAAGAGAAAGAGAATATACTTGGCATCATTGAGAAAAGGAAAACAAAAGGTACAACAATAAGATGAGCCTGTGTCTCCTCCTCTTAAGCTTTTAAAAGTCAAAGCTTAACCAGTTAATAAAGATGAACCCAAGCTAAAAATATCTGAGGCTGTAGTTCTATAAGAAGGAGAAATAGACCAAACACATGACCAGCAACAAGTTCCTATCATCATTCTAAGTCATTCTGATAAAGAATATGAAGAACAGGATGAAGATGAGATGCAAGACATTCAAGACCTATTCCCTGATGATCCTGAAACTCTCATGGGAATTGAGTTAGCATCAAGAGGTTTTCCTTATGATACATTCATGCAACTTAACCTATCTAAGGTTAAAAACTTGCTCAAAGAAATTAAAGACCAACAAAATTTTCAAAAGAATTTGCCAAAAGATCCACAGTTAAGAAAATGACCTACTCCTAGGTTAAAAGCTAGTTGAGTCATACTAGGATGCCATACAGGTCATATGCAGGCAGATCACTATCACATATTAAAGATCTTGCTACAAAAATCTACAAGAATATGTGATAAGTGCATTAAAGCCACAGGTTTCTAGACCTCATCTTGCATCATCATTATCCACATATCATCAAGCTCCACTAGAACTACATCCAATAGAGGAACCCAGACAGTTTATGCCTCATAGGCTATGGCCTGAAGGTATTAAGGTGAGGGAGATGATAAATGAAAACACCAATTTTGTGAAGCTGTTTGATAGTATAACACTAATAGTGTAGGCTGATGAAAGGAAAATAGTAGCTTGGAAGTATGATGAGATCTGGGATGTAGTGTTGATAAAGAGAGTATCTAGCTTAGTCCAATATTTATCATACATATCCTAACTGGGATCATTGAGCTACGAAGAAAGATTAGACCTCATGCAATTGAGAATGGTCAATCATGCTAACAATCCTAAAGGAGCAGATTTTTATCACAACATGAGATCATACATGAACAGACAACATCATGAAATGAGAATTAAAGTAGACAGAGAAGATAAACTTCACTTGGCCAAATTGAGAAGAGAACAACAGTTGGCAAGCAAGTAGAAGAAGCAATGTAAAAAAACATCAACTCATATTGATAGTGAATTTGTGGAAAGGGTTGGATACCCTATGAGGCCATCAGTTTTGAATTTAATCATGAAGAAAATTAATGGTAATCAATACAACCATCCAATCACCAAGTGGTATTATGATGAAACCCACTTTGAAGTGGTGTTAGAAAGGAAACTTGAAGGCAAGGAAGCAGCTAACATCAGACTATTTAATCCAGTAGAGATAAAGCTGCTGCAACCCTCTTATGTTTCATTTTTGAAAACAAAGTCATTCCCTGCTATTAAAGATGTCTTATGCAAGGGTGACTACTGCTATTTCATTCATAAGCCGAGAATACTAGGCATATTATATGTGAATGCTGCTCTGAAGCAAAGGCTAGAAATAAACCAGCAATCACTAACACACATAGAAGAAATTACAGGCCTAAGAATCTCACAAAACAACAACTTTGAAGTTCTTACGGGTGATCATGTTGTAACCACTCGGGTTAGCATGTGCAAAGCTTAGATAAATCAACCCTAGAACAAATAGTACACCTCTCCATCCACTGCAAGTATGATGATCAGAATAGTGCAGTGCAATACTTTGCTGAACACATAGTCAACTACCGAAATGCATTGAAGATCACTCCTCTGACCGACCAAGTCAAGGAAGCTGAAAAGGATCAGATAAAAAAAATGATGTTGAAGAGTCATTGAAAGCCATATCTAAAGTACAAAGAAGTGTAGATGAAGCTGGTCTATCATATTTATAAGGGTTTCTAACAAACTAACAGATAAAAATAACAAACATACATATCTAACCAGTCAAACAATCATAACATCCAATCATTCAGAACAGACATAGGAAACAATCATAACATCCAATCATTCTAAACAGACATAATAAACAATCATAACATCCCATCATTCATAACAACCATGTCAAATAATCATAACATCCAATCATCCATGATTGTCATACATATGATAAACATAACAACAATCATGCAAAGTAATCTGATTATACATATGTAATTGGTAATCAATCAATCATACAATGTAACATTCAAACATGCAATCATACATCATAAGTCAATCATGCAATCATTCATATCAAACATAATCAACACATTAACACTAACAAAAAAAAAGTAACAAACAAACATTAATGGATGGCAACATCATCCTAAGGAGGAGTATTATTGGACTTAACAAGTGCATAAAAAGGATAATGCTTGCCATAATCAAACATAATATGTTCTAACATTCAAACAATCATTAACTAACACATTAGTGTCATTAACATTCATAACATTCATTAATTAAGTTTAAATTTCTTTTTTAGGTTTGTAGATAAAAGGAATTTTGCTTAAGTGTCCACAGCGGATAAGGACTTGTCCATAGCGAATGACTAAGAGGATGCAGCAGATGAAGAACAAGTCTAAGTGCCCACATCGAATGAAAAACATATAGCGGATACCCAAGTCCACAGCTGATGAATAGTCTACAGCGGATTTTCATCCATAGTGGATGAACATGCCACAGTAGACAACTACCAAAGCAAACACATAAGTGTTCACAACGGACAACATCCAAGGCACAACAGACAAGTTGTTTAACTTCCATAGTAGACGTCTTATCATCCACAGTGGACAGCTAATCATCCATAGCGGACGACTTATAGACTTAGGATTTTATGTAATTAGTATTTACATAAGGGTATTTTCGTAACTATACATAACTATTTGTATAGGCTATAAATAGCAATATATCCTAATCCTTTGTAAGCTTTTGAACAATCAATCAAACAAGCATTTTCTATTCGTCTGAGCATTTAATCATTAGCAAGCACACAATCATACACATATATAGATATCATATCATTAATCATGGGTTTCTCCACTATGATTTATGAGTATTATTTTATATCAACTTGTTGTTATATTTGAGAGATTGAAATTGATCCTTGGGGGAATTCATTATTTTATTCTTGTGTTTGAAGTTCAAAACATGAATTCCATTATCCTTCCTGAGAGATGTTAAAAGTATTTTGTCATTTGGAATTTCAAAACCAGAAGAGAGAACAATACATTCATGCTATGTGAAAAGAGTGTTATGTTTTTGGTCACACAACTGAGATACACTTAACAGATTATAAATTAACTCTTTCACATAGTTCTCCTTGTCAAAGCCTACCTTACCATTGCTGACTGTCCCCTTGCTAATAATGTATCCTCCTTTTGTATCACTTCCAAAAGCAACAGATCCACCATCATATGGTTCTAGATTTAGTAGGCATGATCAGTCACCTCTCATATGCCGGGAGCATCTATTATCCACAATTTAGAAGTTAGTTTTGTCCTGTGGATGATCCTGAACATAAACAATTTGGTTAGTGACGAATAGGGACCTAAGCCTATTTAGTCTTGTGTGTTCCAATTTGTAGCAGTTGTATATTAATGCTAAATGCTAAGGGGTTAGTCTTTGGTTTTGGGTTATCTAATGATTCAATAAATGTCCTTGGTTTTGAGGCTTTTCTTTTGACTTTGCCTGATACTTTGACATCAACCTTCTTATGTTGACCTTCTGATGCTTTTGGAGATGGTGAGGGTTCTCTAAATTCGTCTTCGTATATTTGTTTGCAACTACTAACTTTCTTGTAGATCCTTTAGAGGTGCTGATTTTTCTATAGAATTGACACTTGAGGGACTTGATTGTCAAATAGTTTGGTGACCACCATCTTTTCCTTTTGATAGTTGTTTAGTAGTTGCAGACTTCCTTGAGGGTTTAGGATTGTTGGGATGTTTGATGGAGTGTGCTATAAGGTTGTATTGATAATATTTTGCAATGTGATTTTCTTCCCCGCACATTAGGTATGTGATGTTCATCTGTTGCTTTGCTGACTTCATCGTTTGCCTGATCTCCTGTAGCTCCTTCTTCATCTTTTCATTCTTGCTTCCGTCAGGTCCATTCATCTTCTTGTTTATCTTATGATCAGCATAGGTGGTCATCTTTATTTTCTTCTTAGGGAACCTCTTGTTTTGTATTTCTATTTCTTTAGAAATGGACTTTTTGATAGATCATTGGGGCCTCATTTCTAAAGAGTTTGAAGTTCCAGCATAACAGCTTCTGTTGTGGGTCTTCTTGTTGTAGCTATGATTTGAATGAAGCTTGGTCTTAAAGAGATTTTACTCAGCAGGCAATTTGTTGACTTCAGAAGATGGCTTTTCTTTTACTAACTCCATCTTCAAAATCACGGCCTTCTTTTTTTTTTCATTGATGTCTTTTCTCCTCTCTTCCTCCTTCTTTTCTCTTTTCTCATCCTCCTCCTTTTCTCTCTCCTCCTCCTCTTAATCTATTTCCTTAACTATTCCCTCATTCTCTTCAATGTTGCATTTAGGAGTATATATGGGAGTGTATGTCATTGGTGGTTCCATATAATTATACCGTAAACATGTCTTGGTTTGATACCACTTTTGGGAATTTTCAGTAAAGGCAAGTAATTTTTCAAAATTTTCAGTTTGAATATTATACTTATCATCATATGTTTTAGCAATGGCTAAATCACATTGGCCTAATTTCAATCTGCTTAAGAGATCATCAATTTAGGTCTCTAGGTTAGTTTGCTCGTGTTTTAGCTATAAAAGAATCTTTTCTAGTTGTATTATCTTTTCTTTTTAAGCATGATCATTTTTCTTAAAATTAGTTTTAAGATTGATTGTTTCAACATCCTTTATGAGATCCAAATTGTTATTTCTATATAAAGTGGATCTTAGCAATGCATTCAGGTGTACAACGGGGTTTAGAAGTTACCTGAGGTAAGGAGGTTGAGCTTCCAACCATTAATGCATTGTTGATAGGAGTAAAATCTTCCACTTGGAAGCACCAGTCAATCACCTCTTCTCTTGAGGCTACAACTATTTTTTTTCTTGGCTAAATCAAGTGGAAGAATTTTGATGAGTTAAATGTTATAAAGGGTTTGATGAATTTTTAGGAGATGGGTTTGACTTTGGTGCCATTGGCAAAATATCCCAGCTGGTAGCATTTGAAACATTTCACCTTGCTTTTGTCAAACCCAAATCCTGATCTTATCTGCCTTAAGAACTTTCTTCTGGTTCATTGTTAAAACTACTTGACCCTGAATGAAATCATGGCTAGCTGGTAGTTGATATCCATTTCCTCAAGTTCATCTAGATGAATGCACTCCAGATCTTCTTTAGAGTTAAAAGAAGTTCTCTTGGTCACTAACAAAGGTAGAGTTAGATAGGTATGATTGTGAAAAGGATGGTGAGGCTTGCTGATTCCATCTGCCGAATGATGGTGATGATTAAGAGTCACCATAGGAGTTTGATAGACTTGGGAGTGTGAGTGATAGTGAACTGGCTCATGTATAAGGGCCATGAGAGCTGATGACTTTGAGTGCTTTGAAGATCTGCCTAGAGATTTTTTATCATCCTCCATCTCCATCTGGTAGTCATTTAGGATGCCATATAACTTCACAAGAGTCATTGTCTTTAGGTTCTCAGTTCTTCTGATGGACATAGTGTAAACTGTACATATCTTTGGTAAGCATCTTAAGAACTTTCTGAGAACATCATAATTCTCAATCTTCATTAAGAGATTCTAGAAGTTCAACATATCTGAGATACATAGCAATCATGGTTTCTACCATTGTGAAACCAAAGTTCTAGAGCTTATGTTTCTAGAAATACATTTAGTTTTCTTTTTCATGTCCTCTGCTCCTTCAAATCTAGCCTTCAATGCTTCCCACAACTTTTGAGCAGTTGTGAGTTTCTTCAGGCCATGCAGGATGTTGTTTGGTATGCTCATTCTACTAAGCCATAAAGCCTTTGAATGCACATCCATCTTCTTTAGATCTTCATCTGAATATTTTATGCGATCTTTGGGAATCATTGCTAATCCTTCACCAGTGGCTTGAACCGTGGGTACATATGGTCCATTCAGAATAGAGAGCCAGAGTCTCATGTCTTGGTTCCTTATGAAATCCTCCATTCGGATTTTAAAGGTATCATAGTCATGTGGGTAAACATGGGAGGTTTGGTTTGAGTTCCATTCTCCAAGTCATGTTTACTTGAGATGGCTACAGAAGGCATATTAAAAGGACAGAGGGTTATGAAGAACTGTGGTGTTTGATATTAAGATCAAAAGAAGAAAACAAGTGATTTATTGAAAGATAACTTCAAGCAAATCAAGAGCCAATGCCCTGATTCCACTTATTGGATCGGATGGTGTTAGATTAACAAGAACTTCTCAATTGATCAGTAGTTAACGAATTCAGAATCTAAGTTAACTACTTAATAAAAACCACAAATACTTTGAGGAAAGGTAAATGCACAAATTGTTCTTTCAAAGTATTCACTTGATTACTCGTTTGAGTACAAACGATACAATCACTAGATAAACCAAGTGGGTTGAAAAGCTTACATCTACTATGCAAGTGGTAGGATTTTATACTATGATATCTAAAAATAAAAATAAACTAGTTTTAATTTCAGATGGTACAGCAAGACAGACAATCGGCACATCAGAGTTAGGAAGCTTCAGTACTTTGTTGTATCCAAAAGGCAGAACACAATAGTCTTCAGTACAAACAATCTTGTCTTGTGTAACAGTTGATCAACAACTTATCAAGTTCGGTGCTGATCAGCAGCAGTCGATTGATAGCTCTTTAGTAGAATGTCGATTGGGAGTTGCTCATCATATGTTGATTGGTAGAAGTTCAGCATATGTGATTCTATAGATGGTTCAGTAGTTGGCAGAATTCGTAGTTAGTAGCCAATGCTGAGTTTCTGAGTTTTCGGTAGCTTTATCCTCTTATTTTCTAAATTTTGAAAATAATATACTGATTTAGAACTTTATGATTTCTGAAATCCATTATACTTATATACTTGAAAGAAAATGACCCTAAAAAGCATGAAAAAATAAAAAAATGAAGTTAGCAAGGTTAGCTTTAACAAAGGAAACTCCGCAAAATTTTGTTGATTATGGTAATTTTCACAATGCAACACATGGAAACATACCTTGGTAAGCATAAACAATGGAAATTTTGTCTTTCAGAAGGGTCAGATCAATAAAATGCTAAGTTGTATGATCTGAGAATCAAATATTAAAGGAATGGGTGATAGCTACCATATAGAAGTTTTGTGAAAAAAATGATATTGAAAAGAAGAAACTGAAGGAAACAACATGGGAAAGAATTAGAGAAAGATTGATGAAATCTTTTGAATGAAATAGGTTATGAAATCTATACAATTTAAGTTGTTATATTTAGAATGGTATAAAATAGAACAAGTTGTTTTATTTTGTTTTGAAGCAATAGAAAGCAATACACTTTGGATTTGTGGTATAATTAAATGATTGGAGCTATAAAAAGTAGTACAAATTTGATTGTTATTGTAGGACCAGTGAAGGGAGGTAATGTAACAGTTTCACAAGGTTGGAAAGAACAAGCAACACTTAACAGATCAAATAGGAACCGATTTATGAAACAAAGAACAAATGTAAAGAACACAAGCAGAACACACGTTATTGGTTTTCAAGAATGATGTATATTCCTCACTAGTGTTTTACAATTGATACAAGGCTTAGTCCTAAGGACTGGTACCTAAGATACTTTATACTACATCCTATAGCCGACCATACTTTGAAGGCCAACTGGAACACTAATCTAGACAATAAGATTAATGTAAAGTCAAAAGGCAGATTGCCTTTTGACTAGTAACTATGACATGCCATAACTCACATCCTTATCTATTACGAAAAAAATAAAAGTACAAAGTAGAAAGTTACAGACTCCACGACCTTAATCTACAGTTGATAAAAGTATGGAGATATCACCAACTTGTATAAGTTGGTGAATCTTCAAAGATTAGAGCAGAAAGTGGTTCAGCTTTTTTCAAAAGCATGTCTAAGAAAGCATGTCTTCTCTGTCTTTGGAAGAAATCAGTCTCTTGTCTTTGGAAGACTTTGTCTTGAAGCTTCGGAAGACATCATCTTTGGCTTCAGAAGAAATGGTCTTTGGCTTCAGAAGATTTGACACTTAGAGAATTTCTTAGTGCTTTTGTCAAATCTTCCGAACAAACTTCCTTTGTACTTCAGTGTGCATGCTAAGAGAACTTTGGTTGCATCAGCCTCTAAGTTTAACTCTTACAAACTCCCCCCTAGGCTGATGCTACCAAAACTTAAGGATGACTTTGAGTCTCTTTATCTATTGACAGTCCTCATCAGAATCAGGACCATTCCCTTCTTCATCAGTTGGTCTAGATTCCTTAGACTCTCAAAGTACCTCCTCATGTCAAACAAATCATGTAGAGGAAGGTCAAGCATGTTTTTCCAGAAGTATACATCTTGACCTCCTTGATCTCTTATGACATATCATCTATCTGGGTTTGTAAAGAAAGCCTAGGACAAGATGGGTCTCTCAGCAGCAAGAGGCTATACTTGAAGTGGAGTTGGTTGAGCATCCTCTTCTTGTTCACCCTTAGGATGTTTTGACCCATCCTTTGGTGCAGAGGTGGATGCCTTGGACTTTTTCTTCTTCTTCTTGTCCATTCTGATGGCCATCCTCTTCCTCTTTTATATTTTAACTGAGAAGGTTGGTGTTGAGTACCAGATGTTCATTTTTTATCCTTCTCATTTGGTTCCTTTTCCTTAATATGTTTAGAAGGAGAAGGTTCAGGACCTTGTTGTGGGTCAGAAGATGAAGCTGGCTGGGATGCAGCATTAGGTCCAGGTTGTGTTGTCTCTTAGGGTTCAACCTTGACCTCAGCTTCAGGTGCAGCCTGACTTGTTAGAAAATCCAAGTCTACCAACTCACCGTTATTAATCTTCTACATGATCACTCTAATGTGCTCATCCATAGTGGATAGAGACATTGGAACAATCTCCTTCCGAAGAACCCATACACCTTCAAGATGCTCACCATCTTCAATATGTCAGCAGACTTCTTCTGATTAGCTCGGATGGTGGCTCTTGACTTAGCAGCCTCTTCCCTTATTTTTCTCTTAGAAACTTTCTTTTCTTTTAAGACTTCTTATGCTAGGTGCTTGAGGTACTCAAACTCAATATACTCATATGATAAGGCAAGCAGGTCTGCTGCCTGATAAAGACCTTGGGCACACAGGTAGGTTATCATGTTTTGTCTATCTTGTTCCCTACTTACCTGAGTTTCTTGTTCAAATGCCACATCCACTACTTCAAGACTTTCTTGAATTGGAGAGAGGACAGGGGCTTTATATAATCTTTTTTTTCTTTTCTTCTTTTATCTTGAGGAGCAACTCTATAGCCTCAGCCTCCTTCCTCTCTTTTGAAACTTTAGTGTCAGCTAATTCATTTAACTCATCTAAAGTAAGAGAGATGATTTCATTAATGTTATAGTTCTTAGACCCCATATAATTCAATATGACTGCCGTTAAATCATCCTCTTGAGTGTTTGGCTTGGGAACAGGCCTGATTGCAGCTTGCATAAAGCTGGGGGTCTTACTTGTTCTCTCTTCCCTTGCCTTTCTCTTCCTCTCCCTTTTCTCTTCCTTAATCTCCTCAGAGGTCATAATCCTCTTCCCTTTGTCAATCACTAGCCTATGTGACTCAATGTGGAGAGAGCTTTTCCTTCATCACTTGTTATAGCATTTGAGCTCTAGCCAGGGAGAGGCAGTGAGACACCTTCACCAGCTGGTGTCTCACTATGGTACTGGGTGCTAAAGTAGTCCAGTCTCAAGGTTCATAGGTTCTACTACTGGGCCTTCAACTGAGGTTTCCCCTTCGAAGCTAATCTTAGGGTCTGCCTTAATATCTAATTGACCAACGGCTTTCCCTGCTAGCCTCTGTCTATATAGCTTTGATTTTTTCTTGAACTCTTCAAGCACCCTCAGTTGGATCCTCTCAGCCAACCTTTCAGCTTGCTTGTTGTGACTTGTGTTGGCAAGTGGTAGGTCAACCAGAGGAATACTCTCATAGTATCTCAGGGTTTGAAAATTGAATACTTCTTATTGACCCTAAGATCTAGAGGGTACCAGGGCTCTTCTATCAGTATCATACCTCCATCCTACTATTGGGTTGTCAGCATGGTAGGATGGGGTAAACATAGTCCTCAGAATTCCCTCCTTAAATTAGCTTTAAATCAAGGCATCCACATTGATGTGGGACTGAGGAGGTCGTTGAGTATGGACAACTGCATGTGAGGATGGTGAGGCCTCTATATCCATACTCTATGCAGAACTCCTAGGTTCTATGATTATAGTTAAGACTTTCTCCCCCTTTTTGGTAGCATCACCTACTTGCATAGGTGAGCTAAGGGTTAGGTCCACCACATCCATAGGTTCTTATGGACCTTGTTGAGTACGTCTGGTAGGGCCTTTCCACTAACTAGCCTTTGAGATCAGTGAACTTAAGTAACTAACTAAGGACCTGCCTTTGCATGGTAGCTACCTGAGATTCCAGTTGACTTACCTTTAAAACCAAGTAAGTGCATGTTTTGGACAGTTTTTGCACCCTTAATTGCAGACTCCCCTCATCTTCATTAGAAGAATTATAGGGGATAAGAGAACATAACCAAATTCATCTCCCTCACCACCAAATAGTGTTTCTTGGCTCTGGATTTCCTCTGCTCCAGGAGAGCTTCAAGAGAAATGTCAAGGAGCTGGATTGCAATGGTTGAGGTCTTAATGATGTAATCACTTTCTAAAGTAAGAGCCTCTTCCATATGGATCTCCTGAAGATGTTTAGGGGAAGTCCACCTCAGTTAGGGGTAGATGATATAGGCTAGATAAGGTAGTTTCAAGAGCATTCATCTCTCTTGGATCAGGGGAGGAGAAGAGAGACTCCTGGTACTCACTGAATCTCATATCTTCATCATCATAGAATTGAAGGTCAGGTATTGTTTGGTTTTGATCCAGAGGCTGGGGATTGTAACCATCCCTTGAAGGTTGATCACATGATTTTTGAGACTTAGAGTGAAGGCTTGATGCTTAGGTAATGAGCTCATCAGGCTAAGCATGAGGAACCTTAGCACTGATCAATGAAACAATGGGCGTGGTTTGCTCCTCAAGGGAAGTGGGAGCTCTTGGTTCCACTTCCTCCTGCATGGGTGATTGTATGGGAGCCAGCTCAATCTAAATAGATCAAGCAGGGATTCACTTGGATTTTTTTTTTTGTAGATGATGGTTATTTGAGGTTATGTGGGTGGTGAAGATGTTGAAGGTGTAGGTTCAATATTGTCTGGTGCTTCTAAGTTGTCACCTGAGCAATGAGCTCGAATATTTTTGGGACCAAGGCTGTTTCTACCCCTGAGAAACCAGAAATGGTTTTTCTTGTGATTCTGAAGATGTCAAGCATCATTTGTCCCAGTTTAAGAGTAGTACATGTTCCCCTCAACTATGAGCCCAGTGAGAATATGCTGGACATATCTAGGAAACATGTAGTACTAAAAGGAGTCCAAGTTGGCAAGAAAGTTTGTGTAAACAAACTGAGAGTACTTGAACTTGACCCCTTGAACCATCCCATGGAATATATAGGATAAGTCCTTAGTAATTTGATCCCATCCTCCATGTTTGTTTGATAAAGAGTGGATTACAACATGGAGGAGGTACTTCCATTGGGAGGAGACCATACCCTTCTTAAAGGTTCTGACCGTGAAGTCCCCTTCATAGCCCATCTACCTGAATGATCCATTTAGAGCTTATTTGGGGAAGGAAAGCTCGCCTACATCATGATCCAGCCTTAGATGAGTTTTGATTATGGCCGGGGTGATGAAAATTGTCTTCCCCTGCACTAATGCATGCAGTGCCTTCTCACCTTCCAAGACGACCTCTAGGCAGGTCCTCTAAAACTCCAGCAGTTGTTCTTCGTATAGTGGAGGGTCGATTGTGAGTGCAGTGAGGTAAGATGATTGAATGAGAAAGCGTCAAACATCTGAGAAACCAAGATTTTTCTCAGATGAAAACAGAGCAACCTGGTTGTGTTACCTGTATAGGTGCATGGAGAAATCTGGCTAGTTTCGGGGTTCAAGGTTGGCTATTTTAGAAAGCTTTAGCAAGAAGAAAGATAAGAATAATGAGGGTTTGTGGGTGAATTTAGGGTTAGAAGTTTGCAGATGAAGAGGAAGAAGAAAGAAGGGGAACCGTTGTAAGGCTATATATATGGACGGATTTGAAACAAAGTTAATGCAAAAGGATAAACTGTGAAATCCGGATGTCGGTCCCACCTCTAAAAAAGTGCCCAAAAAGGTATTTATCTTGAAAGTAGAAAATCTTCCAAAGGTAATTTGTCTTCAGAAGTTTTGAGAAAGACTTCCGAAGCCAATTTGACTTCGGAAGATATTCCTAGTTTGACAAGAATTTCTTTGGAAGAAAAATATTTAGAGTAATTTTGCTTTCAAGACATATTTGGTTTTGGAAGATATTCAACTTTAGAAGTTTTATTCAAAGGAGGAATAAAGCATCCAAGACGTAACTAATTGCTTTTGAAAGAAAATTGTCCTTCAAAACATATAAGTACTTAGAAGCATATTTAAGCTTCGAAAAATATATCAGAATTTCATCCGGAGTCAAATTCTTGGATATTAGGTTTGAAGACATAAGTTTCTTCCAAAGTCAACTTAATGTCTTCCCTAAGAAAATATATCTTCAATTCTTAATATCATAAAGAAATAATTTCTTCCAAGGTAAACAGGGCTTATATGAGTGATAGTTTAGACAACTTTAAAGACACATATTTGAAAAATAATCTTGAAATTAATTTAAAAAAATTTACACAAAGTTAATTATCCCAATAGCTGATATAAGATACTTAAATCTTTGTTCATCAAAAGCTTTTGTGAACAGATCGGCATATTATTCATTTGTGTTAACTTTGACTAGTTTTATCAATCCTTTTTCAAAATTATATCTAATCAAATGATACCTGATGTTAATGTGCTTTGTCTTTGAGTGTTGTACAAGATTCTTTGTGATAGAAATAGCACTGTTGTTGTCTATGTGGATGGGAGTCTCCTTGAAGTTAAATCCACAGTCTAGCATCTAATTCTGAATCCAAAGCACTTGAGCATAGCAACTTGAAGCAACAATGTATTCAACTTTAGCAGTTGATGCAGACATACAGGATTGCTTCTTGCATTGCCATGAGACTATCCTTCCACAAAAAGAAATTATCACCCCCAGATGTAGACTTTGCAGCCATATTGCAGCCACCTTAGTCACTATCTGTATAGGCATACAGATTGAAGTCAGAATTCTTTGGATACCAAAGGCCTAGTTTGGGAGCACATTTAAGATATCTGAGAATCCTTTTGACACCAACAAGGTGTGACATCTTGGGGTTGGCTTGATATCTTGCACAAATACATGTAGCAAACATGATATTAGGCCTGTTGGCTGTGAGGTACATAAGAGACCCAATCATAGCCCTATATAGATGTTCATTAACACACTCCCCCTCAAGATCTGGTCTTAGAGAGTGGTTCCTAGCTAAGGGTGTCTTAGCAACCTTGCACTCAATCATATGAAATCTGGTAAGTATGTCTTGCACATACTTTGACTGGTTTATGAAGATTCCATTGTCAATCTGCTTTACTTGAATTCCTAGAAAGAAATTGAGTTCCCCCACAGCACTCATTTCAAATATATTCTTTATCAGCTTCAGATTAGTTGACCCAAAAATAATGTCATCTACATAAACTTGAATCGGCATCAATTCATTTCCTATTCCTTTGATGATGAGTATTCCATCAATAGTACCCCTCTTGTACCCATGTTGACAGAGATACTATGATAGAGTGTCATACCACTTCCTTGTAGCTTGATGCAGCCCATAAAGAGCTTTGTCAAGCTTACAGACACAATCAGGATAATCTGGGTCAGCAAAGCCAGGTGGTTGTTTGACATACACCTCCTGATCAATCACCCCATATAATAAGGCACACTTGGCATCAAGTTGGTAGACCTTGAAATCCTTAGATGCAGGAAAAGCTAGGAATATCCTAACAACTTCAAGTCTTGGTACAGGATCAAAAGCATTTGTGTAGTTAATCCCTTCTTCTTGTGTGTACCCTTGAACAACTAGTCTAGCCTTGTTCTTGATGACAAGTCCTCTACAATCTTTCTTGTTCCTAAAGACCCACTTGGTACCTATGGTAGTTTTCCCTTGAGGAAGAGGACATAGATTCCAAACCTTTTATCTCTTGAATTAAAACATCTTCTCCTGCATTGCTTTAACCCAACTTCTATCCTTCATAGCCTCATCAATCTTCTTAGGCTCTATCTGGGACATGAAACAAGAGTGAAGACAAACATTTTTGTCATGGGTTTGTCCTCTTGTTCTCACCCCAGTCTCAATATCTCTAATGATGTTTGTTGTAGGGTGTGACTAGTGGATTCTTATTTGAGGAATCACAGCAAGTTGGTTGGACATATCTAAATTGGTAAATTTCAGATCTGGTGCTTGAGTATCATCTACCACATCAACACACTTATCCAGAGAAACTTGATCCAATGAATGTGTCATATCATTGATGTTGTCATCTCTGGAGTGGTTATTAGCATCAAGAATTTCTTGATCACTATCACCACCTCCATCTCCTCTTACATTGGAAATTCCTTCATTTGAGTTTTGTGCCTCTATGTTAGAATTTATAAGTACCTTAGATGTATCAGCTCAAGAATTTGTCATGGTTGTGCTAATAGGATTTCCAACTACAGGGCTAGTTATCACCGGAGCTAAAGTAGTTTGAACGCTTGGTCTTTTCAGCTAAAATCTTGGATGAGAATCTCCTATTGATAAGGTACTTGTAGATCCTGAAAAATCTTCTCAAGATTTGTTAAAACTGTCGGTAACTAAATCAAGATCAAACATCCAATCAGGACCAGAACATTTTACTCTGGTTATATGCTCATTGAAGGTCGCATTGGCTAACTCCTCAACTACTCTAGTTCTAAGATTGTATACTCTATAAGCCTTGGCTTGGGAAAAATATCCAATAAAGTGTCCATCATCTGATTTCTCAGTAAATTTGGCTATTTGATCCTTGGTATTCTAGATGGTGCAATGACATCCAAATGATCTGAGGAAACCAATGAAAGGACTCCTTTTATGCCAAAGTTCATAAGGTGCCTTAGCATGAGTCTTGACTACTAAAACTCTATTCTGCACATAGCAGGTAGCGTTGACTGCCTCTGTCCAGAAGGTGATGGGCATCTTAGAGTCATATAACATGGTTCTTGCAGCATCAATATCTCTCCTTTTCTCCTCTTAGCAACACCGTTTTGCTGAGGAGTCCTGGGAGCACTATATTGTCTTGTAATACCCCTTTCATCACAAAATGCATCAAGGATTTGGTTTTTGAATTTAGTTCCTTGATCACATCTTATGATCTTGACCTTGTGATCACATTGATTCTCAATTTTCAGAATGAAGCTCTTCAAGATTTTAGGAGTCTCATGCTTAGTTCTAAGGAAGAAGACCCAAGTATATCTTATGAAGTCCTCTGTGATCACTAAACAATAAGAGGTCCTTCCTAGACTCATTACACTGGTAGGGCCAAAAAGATCCATATGTAATAAGTTTAG
Source organism: Flaveria sonorensis (assembly GCA_025506505.1). Taxonomy (NCBI): domain Eukaryota; kingdom Viridiplantae; phylum Streptophyta; class Magnoliopsida; order Asterales; family Asteraceae; genus Flaveria; species Flaveria sonorensis. Next base: position 26,421,636 of record CM046423.1, on the reverse strand, counting down.
GGGGTAGTGATGGAGTTCATTTCCTTTGGCTTGTGAGACACCTTGTGTTGCTTCCCTTTCAGGCATGCAACACAATGGTCATCACTGGTAGACTCTTTCTTTGGCATTCCAGTTACCAAAATCATTCTTAATTAATTTATTCATGTTCTTAAAGTTTACATGGCACATTCTTTTATGCTAGAGGAAGACTTGTCACTATTGGCTTTAGATAGAAAGCAAGAAACTTCTCCTGAAGGGGATGTTTCCAGCAAATCCATCTTGTACATGTTCCTTTTCCTGGGGGCTCTGAGCAGGATATGCTCTTGAGGAATGACCACCCCAGGGTTGAGAACAATGCATTCATGCTCAGTAAAGAGCATTTTGTGTCTCTGATCACAAAATTATGATACACTCAAGAGATTGTATCCAAGCTCCTTAACAAAATTTACCTTCTCAATGTTGTGCTTACCATTTATGACCCTGCCCCTTCCTATAATGTAACCACCTGATTCTCCTCTAAAAGGAACTGGCCCTCCATCAATTTTCTCAAATTTTTGAAGCAAAGAGCCATTACTTGTCATGCGCCTGGAACAACCACTATCAATGATCCATACATTCCTTTTGGTCTTGAGTTGTTCCTGCACATAGAGAGATGGTTAGTTATATTTGGAAACCCAAGCCCATTGGTCTTGGGCTTGTCAAAGTGCATTGAAGGTAATAAAACAGTAATTGATCCTATATGCATGTTCTAAGGATCATTTGCTATTGATGATGAAGAACTTTTAGTGACATGGCCTTCCTTCATCTTCCACACCATCATTGGAAGACTAGACTTTTCCTTCAATTCCTTGGAAGTTTTGATGACTTTGGAAGTTTTAAAGACTGAACCTTTGAAAGCTTTTGCATCAACTGTAGCAGACTTCAGTGCTTTGGAAGCATTCCTTTCCTCCGAGACCAAATTTTCTTCCAAAGGTAAGTTTTCACTTATCTTCTTCTTTACTTTGGAGCTTTTGAAAGGAAAAGATTTTCCTTCCGAAGCTACCTTCTTCTTCTTATTCTTAGAAATTTTCTTCTTGGTCATGTGGATAGTACTTTTGGGATTGTAGATACAATCCTTGGCAAAGTGAGAAGTACTACCACATATGATGTATTCAGTTGGCATGCTTCTAAGAGTCTTCCTTTGAGTGGGAGGCTGAGCTTGATCACTTTTGACTTTCTGCTTCATCTTTTCAGATGATGCAGCAGGCTTTTTGGGATGAAGCTTGCTCTTGGAACTGGATGGCTCAGGTTGTGCAATAGTGGCACGCATGTTATTAGCCTTCTTCTTTTGACCAGAATGATTTGGACATGACCTAGGACTCCTGGTACTAGAATCCATAGTTCAGTCCTTAGTCTTTACCACTTAAAATCCAGCATAAATTAAAACTTGCTTTTGCTTGGAGTTAAAGGTGGCCTTGATCTCTTGGGCTTTTTTGGACTTTCTTTTGGCTTATCCTGATCAAGTTCTTCCTTGCAGACTTTGTCATCCTTGATTCTTTCTTCTCTCCAGGAGAATAGTATCCCTTCCTAGGATAACCCTTGTCACTCACTTCAGGTTCATCCTTCAGTATCTCCTTTTCATTTTCATCCTTCTCTTGGATAGGATCAATAGAAGGCAGCTCATCTTGACAAGTTCCACACCTTGTAGATCTAACAGATAGGAGTGTATGTGGAGGAGCTATCTCACTTGACCCTAGTACCTGCCTATTTTAGTAACAAAATTTGTCAAACAAGGATGACGATATTATGTTTTTGAAGGTTTCCTCTTCAAGAACATATTTCTCTACCTTGGCTTTACTGATCATAAGCTCAACCTGGCATTCAGTTAACTTGGTTATGAGATCTTTGATTTGAGTCGTGTAGTTTGTGTGTTCATGCTTAAATCTTTTATTTTAAGCTTATAGTCATTTTCAGCTCTTTTAAAGTTAGCTTTTAAAATATTTAAGGACTCAAGGTCAGATCTCACTTCTAAGTTGAAGGACCTATACATATTAACTTTAGCAATGCATTTAGGAGTACAAAGATGTTCTAATACCTTGGCTTCTTCATGATCAACTATCAATGCTTGGTTTGGACAGCCATCTTCTACCCGAAAGCTCTAGTCAAAGCCTTTTTCTTTAATAGTAACATCAACATGTTTTTTAGGTTGGCTTGGCTTCTCAGTTTTGGGAGCTGCATCAGTGTAGTTTGGTCTAAATTGTGATTGGCCACCATTTGTCCTTGGTGCTTTGCACTCTCTAGCAAAGTGTCCCATTTGGTAATAGTTGTAACACTTCCCCTTGCTTTTATCCAGGCAAAACTTTCTACTAGCCACATTGCTTGGAAATTTCCTTCCTGTCCTCTTATAGAACTTCTTGGCACTATGAGTGTTGAGAGCCATCTATTGAACTATCTCCATGTACTCCAGATCATCTGGATTGATGCAGTCCAAGTCTTCTAGAGTGAAGAGAAAGTTTCCACAACTTTCATCAGCAGACACAAAGGCTTGAGTAGAACTTATATCTTGGAATGGGCTTCCTTGGATGTAGCTCTCCCTTGGACCCTTTTGTGAGTTTTCAGGGAAGCAGATGAGACGATTGTAATGCCCGAAAATTTTGAAGAAAAAGAAGGCAGGAGAAGTTCTCGCGCGAAAGGAAGTTTTCGCACGAGAAGTTCAAGCGAAAAGCTCAACTGGGTATAAATAGCTAAGAACACCTAGTCTGACTTTATTTCGAGCGAAAAGTTCAGCTGCTAGAGAGAGAAATCAGCTGCATAGAGAGAGAAAGTGAAGGATCCAAGTGTTTAAGGTATGTAATTCATGTAGTAACTCGTGTTATGTACTAAGAATGGACTAATGATGCATATAACGCATGGTTATGTAGTTTTTGCTCTGCAAGGCTTCGGGAAGGTTGTATTTGTGCTAGAACTTCAAGAGGTGAGTTTCTAGTCCTGTTTTTAAGCAAGTTTTATGTTTTGGGGCTATTAAGCATACTAGAATGATTTAAAAATCTTGTCTATGCTTGGGTTGATGATGTTTAAGATGTTAGCATGTTAGGACAGCCTTAGACGCGATAAGTTGTGATTGGGCGGGAAAACCCTGTAGTTTTGCGCGAGTAGTTTTGATGTACGTTAAGATTTTGAACTCTGGGAAGTTTTCACACAAAAGGTGTAGTTTTCATGGGATATGCATGTTTTCGTGCGACAGGTAGTTCTCGTGCGATTTGTAAGTTCTCGCGTGATAAGTTGGTTCTCGCGCAATGGGATAGTTCTCGCGTGAGAAGCTGCTGATGTATGTTAAGTTTTCACATCTGATGGTGTTTTGTGTGTTGTGTTATCTTTTCATGTTAAAAGATTTTTAAAACTATACGTTTTATGATGTGGCTTTAATTGCTAGGTAGGTATTGTAACTAAAGTATTATGTAATGAAGTAAAAGATAACGAAGATGAGTCATGACGAACATAATGAACGAATGAAAGTCTTGCAAGCGAAATGAGGGAGGTTCACGACTCATGAGGTAGTTGTATGCTCCAACTGTGTGCAGTTTAGCTAACCCTTGATGATGCACACAGGGGTCTAATCCTTGAGATTGGCCATGATGTGATGGGATTCTTGTCGCGTGCCCGGTACTGTGTCAGCTTCGGCATGACATGGGGGTTTATTTATATACCCCAGCATAGTATCAGCTTTTTAAAGCATGACGCGGGGGTATTGCATGAGACGGAATCTGTACAATGATGAACGATGTAACGAATGATTTTGAATGATGATGAAGATAATAATTAACTGTTATCTGAATGTACATATGATGTGTGATGACAAGGGATGTAATAAATATGTTTATATAAATGAAGTATCTTACTTATAAAACTAGAACTCACTCAGCGTCGCTGACTTTTTGTATGCATAATAGTTGGCAGGTTGGCAGGTGATTGTTTGATGCTGAGGAGGTGCAGGCATGGATGCATAAGCTACCGGGAATAATTTAAGTTTGGCATCCATATTTTTGGGAATGATTATTGTATTAACAAAATTTTGAGATGTACGTGAATGATTTGATGTATTGACATGACTTTTAATCATGAATGAAAAGTTTTAATTCCGTTGCAATTGATGTGTTTTAAATACTTTATGCGATGATTGACCTACTGTAAGCGTCTCAAGAAAGGGGCCTTACAAGTTGGTATCAGAGCCAAAGTTTAAGAGAATTGGGTAAAATACTTCAAAAAAAAACCTAAAACTTAAACTAAGAATGGGACACGAAAGGGAAAGGGATGCCAGTCCTAGTAGCTACATGCCTCCAGGTAGAGGTTTTATGTTAATGTTTTATGTAAAAAAAGAGGAATTATGTGCGCGTGTTATGTGGTTTATATGCCCCTACTAGATTTGGATACTGATGTAGTCAGGAAAGGGAATGCTTGGAGAAGGAAGAGTAAAGTAAGTGGCTAATCACAACTGGCCACTGTAATTAGGGACTTACTATACTTGACGTAATCTGAGCTATTACCTTGAATGACCGTGTTGGTGTTTGAATCTTATAGTGCTTAGATGGCTGGTGGTAGATCTTCGAAGGCTTCCCGAGGTGGAGTGCGTGGTGGACGTGATGCTGGAACACACACCATGAGGAATAAGGATAGAACTGCCAAGACGGCATCTGCAGATCCCGAGATTAATCACGATGAGGGCAGTGATGAGCGTGCTAATCTGAGGGCCTCAGTGAAGGGGGTGGTGGTTGAGGAGGTTCATCAGGTCATGCAAACGATTCTGCCATCTGTAGTGACCGAGGTTATTCGTGCTGTGAGGGAGGATGAAAAGAAGGAGAAGGAGGAGAGGAGGAAAGCCACTAAGCGAGGGGGGTGAAGATGGAGGTTCAGGGGCAAGAAAGCAACCGTAAACTGAGATGGTTATCTCTAATGATGATGAGGAGGAGGAGGCGGTATAGGAAACTACAAAGGGGTGTAACTATGGGGCATTCCAAAGATGCAAGCCCCTAATTTTCAATTGGAATGCTACTGCTGCTCACCGATGGGTGAGAGAGATGGAGGTTGTATTTGATATTACGAGTGCCAAGATAATCAGAAGGTAAAGTTTTCTACCCACTCGTTTGTGGATTCGTCCTTGTGCTAGTGGGACAATATTATCCAGGCCGAGGGTAGTAGGGTGATTCGGAGGATGAGGTAGAGTGGACTGAAGAAGCTGGTGATTGAGGAGTTTTGTCCTCACAGGGAACTCGATAAGGTCGAGAGAGAGTTCCTGCAATTGGAGACGGGCACTATGATGCACCAACAGTAAACAACGATGTTTAACGAGATGGTGAGATTGGTGCCAGATCAAGTGACGCCTGTGTCATGAAAGATCAAGAGGTACATCCAGGGTCTGCCGGCGGATATCCGCAGACATCTGATCGCTGCCCGGCCAAGTACGTTCAGGTCAGTGGTCGATCTGGCAGGTAGACTATATGATGAGCGGGAGACAGCGGCGGTGTTGGATGTTAAAAGGAAGTGGGGCAGTGATAAGAGCGGGAATGGGAAGCGGAACAACGATGGTAGTTTCGTGGCTGGTGGTAAGAAGGTGAGGGTGGATGATCGAAGTATGTTAACAGGGGGAGAGAAGGCATGCAGGAAATGTGAGAAGGATCATGCGGGGGTGTAGGAACCTCTAAAGATAAAAGACTGATGCAACCAAAGGATACCAAAACAACCAATTCTTAAAACATGCACTTTGGAACAAAGGTGAACTAGCTTCGGAAGCTTTTACACACTCAGAAATATGCTAAGTGTAAAATCTTCCGAAGCCGAAGTTCAGAAGAAACTGCTGTGAGAGCTTTACACTTAACTTGGAAATTATTCTAAGTGTAAAGTCTTCCAAAGCCAAAAACTCAACTCTTCCGTAGTTAAAGATGAAGTCTTCCGAAGCTTCAAAGACAAAGTCTTCCGAAGCTGTTTACAAGACAAGACTGATTTCTTCTGAAGAGAGAGAAAAGATTCCTTTTCCATCAACTTTATCATAAAGCAACCTACTTTCCCCTGCATGCTCTGGTGGTTCACCTGCTATCACTAGTTGGTGAAACTTCCATGCTTTATGATAAAGTAGATAAGGTCTTCGCCTGCAAGTTTCTCTTTTTGTTCCTTTTGGCTTTTTGTAATAGGAAAAGTCAGTGACCTATGGCATGTCATAGTCACTAGTCAAAAAGGCAATCTGCCTTTTTGACTATAGATTGATCTTGTTGTCTAGAGTAGTCACTTCCAACTATCTTTTTGCATATTGATGGTTGTAGGATGTAGTATAAATAGTCTCCGGTTCTTGCACTCAAAATATACTTCTACAACACTTGTAATAGAACTAGAGAGCAATATACAACTTCCTTGAAAACTTAATCATGTGTTCTTGTTCAGTAAAAGTTTACAGTTCCCTATTTGAATTGTTAAGTGATCTAAGATATCTCCTCAGTGTGAAACTAAGTGTTAAGTACCCTTACCTGGTCCTGCAATTGGTATCAGAGCATTCCAGACTCTTGATTGTAACATCTCATCGTCTTTAATCCTCTTAGCTTCACACATCACTTAACTCTTCAAATGGCAGCTATCTCTAAGGCTGATATGGAAACTGGAACTATGACAAAGTCCCCACTGATCACTCCTAAGGATTTTGACACTTGGTGCCAAAGAATAGAAGGCTTCATCAATTCTCAGGATACCAGGATGTGGGAGTCTGTTGTCGAGGGACCTCATGTACCATGCACCTCTTCAGCTGCTGCTGGTGGTGGCATGATACCAAAGGAGAGGGATGACTTTTCTTATGAAGATTGGAAAAGGATTGATATTGATCAGAAATCCATGACAACCCTTCAAACTGCTCTTTCAAACTCCATCTACAGAGGTTTCAAGAAGTGCAAGACAGCTAAACAGCTATGGGATGCACTGAAACTGATGTATGAGGGGTCCAATGAAGCCAAGGATAAAAAGAAGGACCTCCTGAAGTAGCAGTTTGAAAACTTCACCTTCAAGACAGGTGAAACCATGACTCAATAGTATTTTAGGTATGTTGAGATTATGGATGCTCTGGCTGATGTTGGAGTAACTATTGAGAATAGGGATATTGTTAGGAAGTTCATGTCCTCTCTTCCCAGACAATGGACATACTACTATGTGGTCATTAAGAGGACTGAAATCCTCAAGACCCTTACTCTTACTGAGTTGTATGGGATACTCAGTGGATACCAAATGGAGATGAAGATGCAAAACTCATCTATTAACTCCAATACTCACCAGAGTTCAGCCCTTCATGTGGGTGAAAAGGATAGTAGAGAACCCCAACATCATCTTATCTGCTACCCTAAAACTTCACAAAAGGGTCCTTTCATCACCTTCCTGAAGACACCTAAAGAGAGCTACATCCAAGGAAGTCCCTTCCAAGAGACAAGCACCTCTCAAGCCTTTGTCTCTACTGATGAAAGTTCAGGCAACTTTCTCTTCACTCTTGAAGACCTGGATTGTATCCATCCAGATGATCTGGAATACATGGAGATAGTCCAGCAGATGGCTCTTCTCACTCACAGAGCCTAGAAATTCTACAAGAGGACAGGGAGAAGGTTTCCCAGCAATGCTGCCAGTGGCAAGCTTGGACTAGACAAGAGCAAAGTGAAGTGTTACAACTGTAACCAGATGGGTCACTTTGCCAGAGAATGCAAGGCACCTAAGTCAAATAGTGGCCAAGCATCATACATACCAAACTACACTGAGGGAGGGCACCAGAATGAGAAGCCAAGACCACAAGCTGTTGTTGTTGTTAAAGAAGGAGGCTTTGACTGGAGCTTTTAGGCTGAAGATGCTTCTCCAAACCAGCCACTCATGGCTAATCATGATGAGGCTAAGGTAGTAGAACATCTTTGCTCTCCTGAATGTATTGCTAAAGTGAATAGATACAGGTCCTACAACTTGGAAATGAGATATGATATTAAGTCCTTGAATATCCTAAAAGCTTATTTTAAAAGAGATGAAAATGACTATAAACTTAAGATAGAAGATCTAGAGAAAACAGTTTCAAGTCTTAAACATGAGCAGACAAATTACAGGACTCAAATTAAAGATCTCATTATCAAGTTGACAGAATGCCAGGCTGAGTTTGTGATCTACAAAGCCCGGGCAGAAAAATATGTTCTTGAAGAAGAGACCTTCAAGAACATCATATCCTCATCTCTGCATGCAAAAGTATATTATCAGAATAAATAGGGACTGGGATCTACTGAGACCTTGAAGAACTTCATTCTGAAAATTAAGAATCAATGTGATCACCAGGTCAAAATCATAAGATGTGATCAGGGAATAGAATTTAAAAACCAAATCCTTGATACATTTTATGATGAAAAGGGTATTTCAAGACAATATAGTGCTCCCAGGACTCCTCAGCAAAATAGTGGTACAGAGAGGAGAAACAGGACACTTATTGAGGATACTAGAACCATGTTGTCTGACTCTAAATTGCCTATCACCTTCTGGGCAGAGGCTATTAACATAGCTTGTTATGTGCAGAACAGAGTTTTAGTAGTTAAGACTCATGGTAAGACTCCTTATGAACTGTGGCACAAAAGGAGACCATTCATTGGTTTTCTCAGAACATTTGGATGTCCTTGCACCATCTTGAATACCAAAGATCAAATAGCCAAGTTTGCTGAGAAATCAGATGATGGACACTTTGTTGGATACTCTTCTCAAGCTAAGGCTTATAGAGTATACAATCTCAGAACTAGAATCATTGAGGAGTCAGCCAATGTGACTTTCAATGAACACACACCCTGTTTGAAAGGTTCTGGTCTGGATTGGCTGTTTGATCTTGATTTAGTTACCAACTATTTTAACAAGTCTTGTGAGAATGTTTCAGGATCTACAGATAACAGATCAGCAGAAGATCCTGATCCAAGATTTGAGCTGAGAAGACCAACCAAGAAGACTACTTCAGCTCCAATGGTAACTAACCCAGCAAGTGAAGCTCCTATCATCACAAGCATGACAAATACTATTGTTTCATCTGAGGTGCCTTCAAATTCCAACTCAGAGGCTCCAAATCTAGGTGAAGGAACTTCAAATGCAGGAGGAACTGGAGGTGGTGACAGTGATCAAGAATTTCTTAATGCTGATAACACTCCATTGAAGACAACATGAATGATGTCACACACTCATTGGATCAAGTTTCTCTTGATAAGTATGCTGATGTGGTGGGAGACACCTCATTGCCAGATCAGAATTTCTCAAATTTAGATTTTTCTAACCAACTTGCTGTGATCCCTTAACTTTGGATCCACAAGTCACATCCCACCACAAACATCATTGGAAATGTTGACTCAGGGGTAAGAACAAGAGGACAAACTCATGACAGCCATGTTTGTCTACATTCTTGTTTCTTATCCCAGATAGAGCCAAAGAAGGTTGATGAGGCTTTGAAGGATGGAAGCTGGATTGAAGCTATGCAAGATGAGCTGCTTCAAATTAGAAGACAGAAGGTGTGGAACTTATGCCCTCTTCCTCAAGGGAAAAGTGTCATAGGAACCAAATGGATATTCAGGAACAAGAAGGATGATAAAGGGATTATCATCAAGAACAAGGCTAGACTGGTTATCCAAGGATACACTCAAGAAGAAGGGATTGATTACACTGATCTCTTTGCCCCAGTTGCAAGTCTTGAAGCTGTAAGAATATTTTTGGCATATGCTGCATCCAAGGATTTCAAGGTCTACCAGCTTGATGTGAAGTGTCCCTTTCTCTATGGGGTGATTGATGAAGAAGTTTATATTAAACAACCACCTGGCTTTGCAAACCCAGATCATCCTGATTATGTCTGCAAGCATGATAAAACCCTTTATGGACTGCATCAAGCTCTAAGAAACTGGTATGAGACACTATCAACATACCTCTGTCAACATGAATTACAAAAGTGGTACTATTAATGGGACTCTCTTCATCAAAGAGACAGGAAATAACACATTGCTAGTTCTGATATATGTAGATGACATCATATTTGGTTCAACTAATCCAAAGCTCTACAAAGACTTTGAGATGCTGATGAAGAATAGATTTGAAATGAATACCATGGGGGAACTCAATTTCTTTCTAGGAATTCAAGTGAAGCAGGTTGAAGATGGCATCTTCATCAGTCAGTCATAGTATGTACAGGACATACTTACAAGATTCAAGATGACTGACAGTAAGGTTGCAAAGACACCCATAGCCAGAAACCACTACCTTGGTCCTGATCTTGAGGGGGAGTGTGTTGATGAACATCTCTACAGGGCCTTGATTGGGTCACTTATGTATCTTACTGCTAGCAGGCCTGATATCATGTTTGCCACATGCATATGTGCAAGATATCAAGCCAACCCCAAGATGTCACACCTAATCACTGTCAAAAGGATTCTTAGATATCTCAAAGGTGCTCCAAATCTAGGTCTTTGGTATCCAGAGAATTCAGACTTTAATCTGTATGCTTATACAGATAGTGATTATGGTGGTTGCAACATGACTGCAAAGTCCACATCTGGGGGGTGTCAGTTCCTGGGTGGAAGGATAGTCTCCTGGCAATGCAAGAAGCAATCCTGTGTGTCTGCATCAACTGCTGAAGCTAAATACATTGCTGCTGCTAGCTGCTGTGCTCAACTGCTTTGGATTCAGAATCAGATGCTAGACTATGGGTTCAATTTCAAAAAGACTCCCATCCACATAGACAACAACAGTGCCATCTCTATTACAGAGAATCCTGTGCAACACTCAAGGAGCAAACACATCAATATCAGGTATCATCTGATTAGAGATAATTTTGAAAAGGGTTTGATAAAACTAATCAAAGTTAACACAAATGAACAATATGCTGATCTGTTCACAAAAGCTTTTGATGAACAGAGATTTAAATATCTTGTATCAGCTATTGGGATGATTAACTTTGAATAGATTTTTCTTAATAACTAAATCAACTTTATTTCTTAAAACTGTGTGTCCTAGGTTGTCTATTAGATCACTTCATAACCCTAGTTCTCTTTGGAAGAAAACAAACTTTTAAAATGATATCTCTTAGAATAATGAAAATTTACCTTTAAATCATCTAAACAGCTTATCTGAGATTTACCTTCTGAAGAAATTCTTGAAGTATCTTCCGAAAGCTTAAATTTTGGTATAAGTACTTAAATGCATTTTAAGAACAAATCTCTTTCGAAAGCAATTTAGTCTCGGAAGACTCATTTATTTCTTCCGAAGCTAAAATTCTCAAAACTCTTTGAAATATCTTCCGAAGCAAAATTGCCTTCGGAAGCTTTGATTGCAAAGCTGCCAAAACTTAAATTGCCTTCGAAAGTTTTATGACTTCCAAGAAAACTAACTTTTTGGGTGCCTTTTTTAGCAGTAGGACCCACTTAAGGATTTCAAAGTTTATCTTTTGTCTTAACTTTGACTTAGATCCAGAGTATATCTTTCCAAATGGTTCTATTTCATCTCTCTACTCTTATTGTTCCTTAACCTAAAATTACCCCTAAATTTCATCTTCCTCTTCCTTTCTTCACTGCAAAGCTTTCTCAAATGGCCAATCTTGATCTTCCTAACGACCCTGATTTCACCATGCACCTACACAGGCAACACAATCAAGTTGCACTGTTAAGCTCTGAGAAGGATCCAACCTTCTCAGATGTGTGTAGGTATCTTTCTATGTCTCATTACATCACCTCCCTTACAATCGATCCTCCTCTCTATGAGGATCAGTTGCTTGAGTTCTGACGGACCTGTCAAGAGGTCGCCATGGATGGGGAGAAGGCACTGTCTGCCACAATGCAAGGGAGGATGATTTTCATCACTCCAGCCATTATAAACACCCATTTGCAGCTGGATGATGAAGCAGGTGAGCTATCCTTTCCAAAAGCTGTTGTCAACCAATCCTTTGCGTAGATGGGCTACGAATGTGACTTTTCGGTCAAGACCTTCAGGAAGGGGAAGCTCTCATTCCAATGGAAATATCTCCTCCATGTAGTCATACATAGCTTATCCAATAAGCATGGGGGATGGGACCAGATTCTAGAAGACCTTTCCTTCATTGTCCATGGGATGGTACAAGGGGTCAAATTCAAGTACTCTCAACTTGTATTTACAAACTTACTTGCAAATTTGGACTCCTTAGAGTGTTACATGTTCCCCGGTATGTTCAACACATTATCAACTGTGAATTGGGACCACAGTTGAGGGGAATAGATAATATTCTTAAACTTGCACATATGAGGCCCAACATTTTCAAGATTTTGAAAAAGCCAACTGTTGGCGTCTCAGGGGTAGAAATAGCCCTTGTCCTAAAAATGTTTGAGCTCATTGCTCAGGGTGACATCCTAACAGCACCAGCTAGTGATGAACCAACACACTCTACCTCTCACCCAGCTCAAACACAGCCTACCATCACTATCACCTACCAAAGAAAATCCAAGCGCTGCGCTATTGAGCATGTGCAGTCCCCCATATCAGAACCCATACAGGAGGAAGTGGACTACAGAGCTCCCACTTTCCCTGAGAAGCAGACCACTCCCATCTTTCAAACAATCAGTGCTGAGGTTCCTCATGGTCAGCCTGATGAGCTCACAGCCCCACAAAAAGCCTTAAGCCATCGCTCTGAGTATCAACACTCTAGTGATCAACCTTCAGGGGAAAGTTACCATCCCCAACCTCTTGATCTAAACCGCCCCATTCCCAGCTTTAACTTCTATTTTGATGAAGATTTGGGCTTCAGTGAGTACCATAAGTCTTTCCTCTCTTCCTACACTCAAGGAGAGATGAGTACTCCTGCTTCCCCTATCTCTAGCCCACATCAGCAAACCCCTATTGAGGTGGATCATCCTGAACTTATTCAAGAAATCCATATGGCAGAGGCTATCACTTTTGCAAGTGATAACATCCCTAGGACCTCTACCATGTCAACCCAGCAACCAAGAAACGCATGCTGGTAATGAAGAAGAAGACTTAGGTCTAATTCTCTCATCCCCCAATGATTCTTCATCTGAAGATGAGGGGAGTCTGCAACACAAGGTGCACAAACTTTCAAATCTTTGCACCTACTTTGTGTCTAAGATAGCTCACCTGGAATCTCAGGTGACTATCTTACTGAAGAGGGTCAATGACCAGCAACTTGAGATCACTAATCTCAAGGGTAAGTTAGCTGAGAGACCCATGAGGATAACTCATCCAGGTCCACAAGAACCTATGGATGTCATGGATCAATCTCCCAACTTACCTATGCAAGAGGGTAATGCTACCAAAAAGGGGGAGAAAATTCTGACAATCATAGAACCTGGGAGTTCTTCTGAGAGTTTGAACATAGAGGAATCACCATCCTCTCTTGCAGATGTTCATACTCAGCAACCTCCTCTAGATAGTGATCTACAATTGCTCATACAACAACTGTTTGAATAGGGAATACCAAGAGCAATGTTTGCCCCTTCTGAGAACCCAATCTGGGGTTGGGGGTATGACAGTAATAGGAAAGCTCTTGTGATCTCCAGAGCTTAGGGTCAACTAGAAGTCCTCAACATTTTAAACCTGAGTTTCTATGAGAGCATCAACTTGGTAGATCTGCCATTTGTCAATCCAAGTAATAACAGACATGCAGCAAGGTTGGCAGAAACAATCTAAGACAAGGTGCTAGAGGAGTTTAAATTGAGATCAAAACTATATAGACAGAGGCTAGCAAGTGAGATCTTTGGTCAACTGGATGTTGAGGTAGACCCGGAGATTAGCTTCAAAATGAAAACCTTGACTAAAGGCCCAGAGGTTGAACCTATGAACCTTGACACATGATCTCCCTCTGCACCCATTACCCTCAGTGAAACACTAGCTGGTGATGGTGTTTCACAACCTCACTCTGGCCAGAGCTTGGCAGCTGAACCAAGCAATAAAGGCCAAAGCTCTCTCCAGCCTGAGTCACCAAAGCCTGTGGTCGACAAAGGCAAAAGGAAAATGACTCCTGAGGAGATTGGGGAGGAGAAGAGAGAGAGAGGAAGAGGAAGCTAAGGGGAGAGAGTTCAAGTGGTTCCCCAGGGTTTATGGAAGCTGCAATCAGGGCTGCCCCCAGGCAAAACATTCAGGAAGATGAGTTCAGGGTAGCCAGGCTAAATTACCTGGGAACTAGAAATTCTAATGTAGATGAACTCATTTCTCTCCCCTTGGATGAACTGAATGAACTGGCTGACATTGAATTATCAAAGAAGAGGAAAGAAGCAGAGGATGCAGCCATAACCCTCAAACACAAGGAAGAAATGAGGAGAAAAAGACTCTATAAAAATATTCCTGTCCTCTCCCCATTTCAAGAAAGTCCTGAGCCAGAGACTGTGGCCACTGAACAACCTCAGGTAGCTAATGTAGAAGAACGACTAAAGATGATAGGCTACCTAAGTGCCACAGGTCTCTATCAGGCAGATGCACTTCTTCCCTTACCATCTGAGTACATATTGTTTGAATACAATAAGCAGATGGAAGAAAAGCCTAAAAGAGAAAAACAAGCTGAGAAGAAAAGATTAAGGGAAGAAGCTGCAATATCAATGGCCATCATCCATAAAAGCCAAAATAAGTCTACTGACAGACAAAGGATGATGAGCTTCTTGAAGCTGTATGAATTCTTCGAAAGGAGGCTTGGCCCTATGTCTCTGTCCATAATGGATGAGCATATCAGGGTAATCAAGCAGAAGGTTAAGAAGGAAGAGCTGGTGGCTTGCATTCTCCACCAAGTCCAGCTCAACTTGAAGTTAAGGTGAAGGTTGAACCCACTGAGACAACACAACCTGAACCTGGAGCTGCATCTCAGCCAACTTCATCTTCTGATCCACGACTGGGTACTTCTCTCACCCTCTTTGAACCTATGAGAGAGGAGATCCCAACTGAGAGGGACTCTACTGAAAAACCTGGTACTCAAGACCAGTCCCTTTAGTTAAAATCATCTGGGAGGAGAAAGAGGATGGCCAGAAGATCAACCTCAAAGAAGAAGAAAAGAAAGGCATCTACCTCCCAACCTCAGGAAGAGTCAGAGCTTCCTGAGGAAGTGCATGAAGAGGCTGCTCACCAAACTCCTATGATAGTATAGCCTCTTGCCATTGGAAGACCCATTTTGTCTTGGAGTTATGATGAAGACTCAGACAAATGGTATGTCATAAGAGATCAGGAAGGCATGCATGTCTATTCCTTTACAGACATGCTCAATCTTACTCTGCATGATATCTTTGACATGAGAAGGATCTATGTTAGTCTGAAGGATCCAGATCTTATGATGAAGAAAGGTATGCTGAGGATCCTAATATGGACTATCAAGATCTAAAAAACATCTCTGTTTTGGTAGCATCAGCCTAGGGGGAGTTTGTAGGAACCTCTGAAGTTAAAAGGCTGATGCAACCAAAGGATACCAAAACAACCAAGTCTTCCAACATGCACTTCGGAACAAAGGTGAACTAGCTTTGGAAGCTTTTACACACTCAGAAATATGCTAAGTGTAAAATTTCCGAAGCCAAAGTTCAGAAGAAACTACTACGGAAGCTTTACACTTAACTTGGAAATTATTCTTAGTGTAAAGGCTTCCAAAGCCAAAGACTCAACTCTTCCATAGTTAAAGATGAAGTTTTCCGAAGCTACAAAGACAAAGTCTTCCAAAGCTGTTTACAAGACAAGACTGATTTCTTCTGAAGAGAGAGAAAAATTTTTTTTTACATCAACTTTATCATAAAGCAACCTACTTTCTGTTGCATGCTCTGTTGGTTCACCTGCTATCACTAGTTGGTGAAACTTTCATGCTTTATGAAAAAGTAGATAAGGTCTTCGCCTGCAAGTTTCTCTTTTTGTTCCTTTTGGGTTTTTGTAATAGGAAAAGTCAGTGAGCTATGGCATGTCATAGTCACTAGTCAAAAAGTCAATCTACCTTTTTGACTTTAGATTGATCTTGTTGTCTAGATTAGTCACTTCCAACTGTTTTTTTGCATATTGACAGTTGTAGGATGTAGTATAAATAGTCTTCGGTTCTTGCACTCAAAATATACTTGTACAACACTTGTAATAGAACTAGAGAGCAATATACTACTTCCTTGAAAACTTAATCTTGTGTTCTTGTTCTTGTTCTTGTTCTTAAACAGTTTTACTTGTGTTTGTCTTGTATCTTCAGTAAAAGTGTATAGTTCCCTATTTGAATTCTTAAGTGATCTAAGATCTCTCCTCAGTGTGAAACTAAGTGTTATGTACCTTATCCGGTCCTGCAAGGGGAATACAAGTGGGGATCGAATCTCTGCTTTTAGTTTGGGAAGGAGGGCCACATGGCAAGGGATTGTTGTATGATGAAGTGTTACAATTGTGGGGAAGGGGGCCATATGAGCATGGATTTGCAAGAAGCCGAGGGCCAAGAACTCCAGGGCAAGGAAGGGGATTGAGAAGGAGCGACAAAGGGCGAAGGCCAGGGCATTCACTATGACTCGGGAGGAGGCTAGAGTGGACCCCGATACTATGTCAGGTACATTCCTAGTTAACCAAACTTGTGCCTCTATACTATTTGATTCTGGTGCAAGTAAGAGTTTTATTTCTACTGCCTTTTGTGCTAAGTTGCCTGTTAGGAGTAGAAAGATTAATGATCCCTTCCATGTAGAAACTGCCATTGGTAAGTCTACCAAGATTTTTGAACTGATAGAGAATTGTGACATAGAATTGGATGGCCATAGGTTCTCTGCTAAATTATTCGTGATGCCCTTAGTCGGATTTGATGTAGTCTTAGGGATGGATTGTTTAGCAGCTTACGAGGCAAATATAGTGTGTCACAAGAAGATGATTCGATTGACTGCATCAGATGGGAGTTTAGTGACGATCTATGGCGATAAGGTTACTATGGTTTCGAAGGTGATTTCGATGGTTGAAGGATGTGGAGGCGTCGGTACCACGGTTGTCGGACGTGCCGGTAGTGTGCGACTTCCCTGACGTATTTCCAGAAGACTTATCAGGTGTGCCACCTGACCGTGAGATCGAGTTCCAGATTGACTTGATACCTGGTGCCCAACCTATTACTAAGGCGTCATATCGTCTAGCTCCCTCCGAGATGAAAGAGTTGATGACTCAGCTACAAAAGCTGTTGGATAAGGGATTCATTTGACTGAGTATCTCTCCATGGGGTGCTCCGGTCTTGTTTGTGAAGAAAAAGGACCGTAGCATGAGGATGTGCATCGACTACCGTGAGCTGAACAAGTTGTCCGTGATGAACCGGTATCCGTTACCCAGAATTGATGACTTGTTTGATCAGCTCCAAGGTGCCAGTTGGTTTTCGAGAATAGATCTCCGATCTGGTTACCATCAGATGAAGGTGAAGGAGTAAGATATCCCCAAAATAGCTTTTCACACGCGTTATGGACACTACAATTTTCTCGTTATGTCTTTTGGTCTAACTAATGCACCAGCTGCCTTTATGGATTTGATAAACCGGGTGTGTTAGCCGATATTGGATAAATCAGTGATTGTGTTTATCGATAATATCCTGATTTATTCGAAGAGCGAAGAAGAGTATGCCGGTCACATTCATGAGGTATTGGAGACACTTAGAAGAGAGAAGCTGTATGCTAAGTTCTCCAAGTGCGCTTTCTGGTTGCGCGAGGTTCAGTTTCTGGGTCATGTGGTCAACCTGGAAGGGATCATGCTGGACCCGTCAAAAGTTGAGGCGGTGATGTAATGGAAGTTTCCAAAGACGCCATCCGGGATTCGTAGTTTCATGGGTTTGGATGGCTATTACAGAAGATTCATCTAAGACTTTTCTAAGATAGCTTCACCATTGACCAAGTTGACCCGCAAGGAGGTAAAGTTTGTATGGGGTCTAGAACAGGATTATGCTTTTGAAGAGCTAAAGATGAGATTGACTCAAGCTCCTGTCTTGACATTACCCGAAGGGAGCGAAGACTTGGTTGTCTATTTTGATGCTTCTAATTCGGGGTTGGGTTGCGTGTTAATGCAATGAGGGAGAGTTATAGCCTATGCATCCCAACAGTTGAAAATCATGAGGCTAACTACCCTACTCACGATTTGGAATTGGCGGCAGTGGTCTTAGTGTTGAAGATTTGGAGGCACTATTTGTATGGGATGAAGTGCACCATTTTCACTGACCACAAGAGCTTGAAGTACTTCTTCAAGCAAAAGGATCTCAATATGAGGCAGAGAAGATGGTTAGAATTGATCAAGAATTATGATTGTGAGATCCACTACCACCAGGGCAAGGCCAACGTAGTGGCGGATGCCCTTAGCCGAAAAGAGAGACCCGAGCCAATTCGGGTAAAGGCTTATCAGTTGGTAATGACCTCTGACCTTATGAAGCAGGTTAAGGAATTTCAGGACGAGGCATTAAAAGAGGGTCAAATCAACTCCGAATGGATGAAAGGCCTAGTTGCGGAGTTGGGTGAGAACACACTCGGTGTTAGAACCCGATTTGGGCGGATGTTGATTCCTTATTACAGGGATCTATGGGGAAAGAACATGGATGAGGCCCATAAGACTCGATACTCGATTCACCCTGGTGCCACGAAGATGTATCAGGATATGATGAAAGATTACTGGTGGCCGGGTATGAAGCGTGAGGTGGCTGAGTATGTGAGTAAGTTCTTTACTTGCTTGCAAGTGAAGGTAGAGCATCAGAAGCCATACGGAAAGATCCAACCTTTAGACATACCCGAGTAGAAATGGGATCACGTCACCATGGACTTCATTACGAAGTTACCGGGTACGGCATGAGGGTACGATGCCATATGGGTGATCGTTGACCGATTGACGAAGAGTGCTCATTTCTTGCCAATCCGTGAGACATATTCATCTGAGGGGTTGGCGGATCTGTTCATTAAGGAGATTGTAGCTCGTCATGGCGTACCAGTGTCTATCATGTCGGACCGTGACACTCGGTTTACATCAATGTTTTAGAAGAGATTCCATGACACGATGGGGACGAGGCTACATATCAGTACGGCGTACCATCCTCAAACAGATGGTCAGTCGGGGAGAACTATCCAGATTCTAGAAGATATGCTACGGTATGCGTGATTGATTTCGGGGGAAATTGGGATGAACACTTACCGTTAGCCGAGTTCTCATAAAACAACAGTTATCATGCCAGTATTGGTATGCCTCCTTATGAGATGCTATACAGTAGGAAGTGTAGAATGCCTGTATGTTGGGGTGACATAGGGTAGAAGGAGTTGGAAGCATTGAAGTGATCGAGGCTATGACTGAAAAGTTGGAGAAGATCAAGGCCTTTATGAAGGCGGCAAAAGATAGGCAAAAGTCGTATGCTAACAAGAGCCGTAGACCGATTGAATTCAAGGTGGGTGATAAAGTTATGCTAAAGGTGTCACCTTGGAAAGGGATCATCCAGTTCGAAAGCGAGGAAAGCTAAGCCCGAGGTATATAGGGCCTTTCCGAATTATTTCCCGGGTAGGAGAGGTGCCCTATCGATTGGAGCTACCCGATGAGTTAAGTGGAATTCACCCAACGTTCCATGTATCTCATTTGAGAAAGTGCTTAGCTGACGAGGATATGATTGTGCCACTGGAGGATATTGTGGTAGATGACCGGCTCAATTATGTGGAGCAACCAGTGGCCATCATTGATAGAAAGGAGAAGAGGTTAAGGAACAAAGTGGTTCAACTTATGCGTGTATAGTGGAAACACCGAAAGGGGACTGAGTCTACATGGGAGACCAAAGAAGAGATGATACAACATTACCCGCAGCTGTTCGAGGGCTGACAGGTTTCGGGGACGAAACCTCAATAAGGGGGGTTGACTTGTAACGCCAAAATTTTGAAGAAAAAGAAGGCAGGAGAAGTTCTCACGCGAAAAGAAGTTCTCGCGTGAGAAGATCATGCGAAAAGCTCAGCTGGGTATAAATAGCTGAGAACACCCACGCTGACTCCATTTCGCACGAAAAGTTCAACTGCTAGAGAGAGAAATCGGCTGTGTAGAGAGAGAAAGTGAAGAATCCAAGTGTTTAAGGTATGTAACTCGTGTAGTAACTCGTGTTATGTACTAAGAATGGAATATTGATGAATATAACGCATGGTTATGTAGTTTTCGCTCAGCAAGGCTTTGGGAAGGTTGTGTTTGTGCTAGAACTTCAAGAGGTGAGTTTCTAGTCCCCTTTTATGCAAGTTTTATGTTTAGGGCTATTATGCATACTAGAACATTTTAAAATGCTTGTCTACCCTTGTTTGATGTTGTTTAAGATGTTAGCGTGTTAGAACAGCATTAGACGCGATAAGTTGTGATTGGGCGGGAAAACCCTGTAGTTTTCGAGCGAGCAGTTTTGATGTACGTTAAGATTTTGAACTCTGGGAAGTTTTAGCGCGAAAGGTGTAGTTTTCGCACGATATGCATGTTTTCGTACGACAGGTAGTTCTCACGCGATTTGTATGCTCTTACGCGATAGGTTGGTTCTCGCGCGATGGGATAGTTCTCGCGTGAGATGCTGCTGATGTATGTTAAGTTTTCGCATCTGATGCTGTTTTATGTGATGTGTTATCTTTTCACGTTAACAGATTTTTAAAACTATACGTTTTATGATGTGGCTTTACTTGCTATGTATGTATTGTAAGTAAAGTATTATGTAATGAAGTGAAAGATAACGAAGATGAGTCATGACGAACATAATGAACGAATGAAAAGTCTTGCAAGCAAAATGAGGGAGGTTCACGACTCATGAGGTAGTTGTATGCTCCAACTGTGTGTAGTTTAGCTAACCCTTGATGATTTGCACAGGGGTCTAATCCTTGAGATTGGTCATGATGTGATGGGATTCTTGTCGCGTGCCCCGGTACTGTGTCAGCTTCGGCATGACGTGGGGGTTTATTTATAAACCCCGGCACAGTATTAGCTTTTTAAAGCATGACGTGGGGGTATTGCATGAGACCGAATCTATATAATGATGAATGAAGTAACGAATGATGATGAACGATGATGAAGATAATAATTAACTACTATCTGGATGTACGTATGATGTGTGATGAAAAGGGATGTAATGGATATGTTTATATAAATAAAGTATCTTACTTATAAAACTAGAACTCACTCAGCGTCGCTGACTTTTTGTATGCATAATAGTTGGCAGGTGATCGTTTGATGCTGAGGAGGTCCAGGCATGGATGCATAAGCTACCCGGAATGATTTAAGTCTGGGATCCACATTTTTGGGAATGATTATTGTATTAACAAAATTTTGAGATGTACGTGAATGATTGATGTATTGACACGATTTTTAATCATGAATGAAAAGTTTTAATTACGCTACAATTGATGTGTTTTAAATATTTTATGCAATGATTGACCGACTGTAAGCGTCTCGGGAACGGGGCCTTACAATGATGTTGTGGTTCTCTGCTATCCCTTTCAACCACATAAAGGGCTAAACTCTACTAATTGTTGGAAGAGCAACTTGATGGATTTTGTAATTTCATCTCCATCTGGTAACCACTAAGGATACCATACAGCTATGTGAGACTAAGAGTGGAGAGGTTCTCAGTTCTCTTGATGGCCACATAATAATTAATCCATTGTCTGGGAATAGAGAACATGAACTTCCTCAATATGTCCTTATTCTCAAGTTTGACTCCAACATCCATTAGAGTATCCACAATCTCAACATACCTGAAGTATTGTTGAGTAGTGGTTTCACCTGTCTTGTAGGTGAAGTTCTCAAACTGCTACTTCATGATATCTTTCATGTTTTCCTTGGTTTCTTCGAACCCCTCATACATGAGCTTTAGTGCATTCCAGAGTTGCTTAGTAGTCTTGCATTTCTTGAAGCCTCTGTATATGGAGTTTGGAAGAGCAGTTTGAATAGTGGTCATGGCTTTCTGATCTGCATCTATTTTCTTCCATTCTTCTTGAGAGTAGTCAGCCATTTCCTTTGGTTTCATCCCACCTCCAGCAGTGGCTAAAGACGTGCTTGGGATGTGAGGTCCTTCAAAAGTATATCTCCACATTCTAAGACTTGATGAACCCTTCCATACGTTGGCACCAAGTATCAAAGTCATCAGGAATGATCAGTGGAGACTTTTTTTCATTGTATCGGTTTCCATATCAGCTTTATAGATAGCTGCCATTTAAGTTGATAAATGTTTTATGAAACTGAAGAGATTTAAGATGGTGAGATCTTACAATCAAGAGCCTGAAATGCTCTGATACCAATTACAGGACCGATGAAGGGTGGTCAATGCAATAGTTTCACAAGGTGGAGAGCCTTAGAACACTTAGCAGATCAAATGGGAAACTGGTTAGGATGAAACTAAGAACATAAGTGAAAGAACAATAACAAGACCAATCAAATATGGTTTTCAAGAATAATGTATATTGCTCTTAAGTTCTTACAAGTGTTACAAAGTTTTTTTCTAAATACAAGTAGTTGAGATATTTTATACTACATCCTACAGTCAGCCATACTTTGAAGACCAGCTGGAAACACTAATCTAGGCAACAAGATCAATGTAGTGTCAAAAGGCAGATTGTCTTTTGACTAGTGACTATGACATGCCATAGCTCATATCCTAATATATTACAAAAAGGATAAAAGTACATAGTTGGAAAGTTATAGAAAAAATACCTTAATCTACAGTTGACAGAAGCATGGATTTTTCACCAAATCATATAAGTTGGTGAGTCTTCAGATGTGGCAATAAAAAGTTGTTTAGATTTTCTCAAAAGGTGATTTCAAAAAAGCATGTATTCTCTGTCTTCGGAAGAAACCTGTGTTTGGCTTTGAAAGACTTTGTCTTTGAAGCTTAGGAAGACTTCATCTTTGGCTTCGAAAGATTGAGCTATATCAAATCTTTCAAAGTAACTTCCTTGTACTTCACAAGTGCATGTTGAGAGCTCTTTCTTTGTTCTTTGGTTGCATCAGCCTTTTTGTGTATTCCTTACATTTTCCTTTTGAAGCTACTTTCTTCTTCTTCTCAGAAGTTTTCTTCTTAGTCATGTGAATGGTACTCTTGGGATTATAGATGCAATCCTTAGCAAAGTGAGTAGTATGACCACACATGATACATTCAATTGGCATACCTTTATGGGTTTTTTTTCTAAGTAGAGGGTTGAGCTTGATCTCTTTCCACTTCCTTGTTCATCTTCACAGATGATGCAGCAGGCTTCTGAGGGTGAAGCTTGCTCTTGGAACTGGATGGTTCAGGATGTGCAGTAGTGGTGCACATTTATTCAACCTTCTTCTCTTGACTAGGATGGTTTGAACTTGAACTAGGACCCCTGGTACTAGAGTCCATAGTTGAGTCTTCAATCTTTACCACTTCAAATCCTGCAGAGATAAAGACTTGTTTTTGCTTGGAATTAAAAGTGGGCATGATCTCTTAGGATTTCTTTGATCTTCTTTAACCTGCCCTGATCAAATTCTTCCTAACTGACTTGGCCATCCTTGGTTCTTTCTTTTCTCTAGGAGGATAGTGACCCTTTTTAGGATGATCCTCCTCACCCACTTCCGATTCATCCTTTATTATCAGTTCTTCATATTTATCCTCTTCTTGGATAGGGTCAATGAGGGGCAGCTCATCTTGACTAGTTCCACATCTTGGAGATCTTACAGATAATAATATGTGTGGAGTAGCTATCTCACTTGAACCTAGTCTGTGCCTGTTTTGATAACAAATCTTAGCATGCAAGGATGAGGATATGATGTTCTTGAAGGTTTCCTTTTCAAGAACACACTTTTCTGCCCTGGCTTTGCTGATCACAAGCTCACCCTGGAATTCAGTTAACTTGGGAATGAGATCTTTGATTTGAGTCCTGTAATTTGTGTGCTCATGCTTTAGAGTTAAAATTGTTTTCTCAAAATCTTCTATTATAAGGTTATAGTAATTTTCAGCTCTTTTGAAATCAGCTTTTAAAATATTCAATGACTCAAGATCAGACCTCACTTCTAAGTTATAGGACCTATACATGTTTACTTTAGCAATGCATTCAAGTGTACAAAGTTGTTTTAATACCTTGGCTTCTTCATGGTCAGCCATCAGTGCTTGATTTAGAGAAACAGCTTCTACCTGAGAGCTCTAGTCAAGGCCCCCTACTTCAATAACAATAGCAATTTGTGGTTTTGGTTATCTTGGCTTCTCAGATTTGGGAGCTGTATCAGTATAGTTAGGCCTGGATTGTGTTTGGCCACCTATAGTTCTTAGTGCCTAGCACTCCCTAGCAAAGTGTCCCATCTGGTTACAGTTGTAACACTTCACTTAACTTTTTTTCAGTCCAAACTTTCCATTGGTTAAATTGTTGGGAAACTTTCTTCCGGTTTTCTTGTAGAACTTCTTGGCTTTATGAGTAAAAAAAGCCATTTTCTAGACTATCTCTATATACTCCAGGTCATCTGGATGGATCCAATCCAAGTCTTCAAGAGTGAAGAGAAAGTTGCCACAACTTTCATCAGAAGACACAAAGGCTTGAGATGAGCTTGTCTTTTGGAATGGGCTTCCTTGGATTTATCTCTCCCTTGGTGTCTCCGGGAAGGTTGTGAAAGGGCCCTTTTGTGAGTTGTCAGGGAAGCAGATAAGATGATGTTGTAGTTCTCTACTATCATTTTTAACAATATGGAGGGTTGAACTCTGTTGATTGCTAGAAGAGCTGCTGGATGGATTCTGCTTGCTCATCTCCATCTGGTAACCACTCAGGATACTATACAGCTCTGTGAGAGTAAGGGTGGAGAGGTTTTTAGTTCTCTTAATAGCCACATAGTAGTGAGTCCATTGTCTGGAAAGAGAGAACATGAACTTCCTCACAATGTCCCTATTTTCAAGTTTAATTACAACATCCATCAGAGTATCTATAATCTCAACATACTTAAAATATTGTTGAGTCATAGTTTCACCTGATTTGTAGGTGAAATTCTCAAACTGCTACTTCATAAGGTCCTTTTTGTTTTCTTTAGCTTCATCAGACCCCTCATACATATGCGTATGTGCATCCCAGAGCTACTTAGCAGTTTTGCACTTCTTGAAGCGTCTATAGATAGAGTTAGGAAGAGCAGTTTGTAGAGCGGTCATGGCCTTCTAATCTATATCAATCTTCTTCAAATCTTCCTTAGAATAGTCAGCCTTTTCCTTTGGAATCTTCCCACCACCAGCAATAGCTGAAGAGGTGCTTAGGATGTGAGGTCCTGAGATAATAGATGTCCACATCCTACCACCTGGAGACTTGATGAAGCATTCCATTCTTTGAAACCAAGTATCAAAGTCATTAGGAGTGATCACTGAAGATTTGGTCATGGTACCGGTTTCCATGTCAGCCTTAGTGAGAGCAACCATTTGAGTTGGTAAGTGTTTTTGAAACTGAAGGGATTTAAGATGGTGAGATCTTACAATCAAGAGCCTGAAATGCTCTGATACAAGTTGTAGGACCGATAAAGGGAGGTAATGTAATAGTTTCACAAGTTTGGAGAGAACAAGCAACACTTAACATATCAAATAGGGAACGGTTTATGAAATAACGAACAAATGAAAAGAACACAAGCAAAACACAAGTTATTGGTTTTAAAGAATGACGTATATTGCTTTCAAGTGTTTTACATTTATTAGAATACTTAGTCCTAAGAACTCGTACTTGAGATACTTTATACTACATCCTACTGCCGGCCATACTTTGAAGGCCAGTTGGAACAGTAATCTAGACAATAAGATCAATGTAAAGTCATAAGGCATATTGCCTTTTTACTAGTGACTATGACATGCCATAGCTCACATCCTTATCAACTACAAAAAGGGTAAAAGTATGAAATAGAAAGTTACAGACTCTAAGATCTTAATCTATAGTTGGCAAAAGTATGGAGATATCACCAACTTGTATAAGTTGGTGAGTATTCAGAGATGGCAGCAAAAAGTGATTCAGCTTTTCTCAAAAGCATGTTAGATAAAGCATGTCTTCTCTGTCTTTGGAAGAAATCAGTTTCTTGGCTTCGGAAGACTTTGTCTTGAAGCTTCGGAAGAATTCATCTTCGGCTTCGGAAGAAATGGTCTTCGGCTTCGGAAGATTTGACACTTAGCGAATTTCTTAGTGATTTTGTCAAATCATCCGAATTAACTTCCTTTGTACTTCAATGTGCATGCTGAGAGAACTTTGGTTGCATCAACCTCTAACTTTAACTCTTACTGTTATGTTTGGATTACTAGCAAGCAGGACAAGTTTTCTTTTGTTTGTAAAATAAAGAAACTATGAATATATTACAATTGAATGTTTGTAAAAAAAATGTTGCACATAAGTTTGTAATACTAGATAATAGAATATAGTCTAAAGGAAAAGAGTATGGCTTCAGTGTACTGCATTTATACAACATATTTGTAGCAAAGACATTGATGGAACAACATGTGCAACATTTTTACATTATAATAGAAGGTATTATGCATTGTATTTCTGAATAAAGCACAACTGGTAAAATTATGTATGATTGAAGAATATAATTGAAGTCTTTTACATCAATCATTTGAATTAAAAAGCAGCCATCATCGGACTATAAGTCTTTACTTAGAAACATATAAAAAACCACCATATAGAAAAATGATTAAATGAACTAAACTTATCATCAATTCTAAGAGCTACTAACATCATGTCCAGGACCATCGGCATTATCAGAACCACCATCGGCATTCTTCAATGTGCAACTTAGCTACATATCACACAACATAAACAACTGTATTGCTCGTATATGTTGTAACTACTTGTAATTATCATATCATTTTGCTAAACAGAACCTACATCAGAAAACATAATAGTCAATAATAATTATATAATGCGGCACATGTAAAAGTGAAAACGTAAAACTAGAACCAAAACAAGAAGAAATGCAGCACATAGATATAAAGATGTGCTGCAATGTAAAACTCAAACAAAAAAATTTACACTCTGTGGTCAAAGTAGTACAAAGCATGTACAAATACAACACATGTATATAGAATACAGAAACAAAAACAACACATAAAATATAAATACATATAAACAAATACCATAGAACAAATGCAACACATAGATAAAAATATGTGTTACATTGTAAAACTCCGACAAAATAGTACACTTAGCATAATTCTTGTAAAACTCAAATGCTTCATCAACTAAGAAAAACATTATACCATTTATTGGTTTGGATGAATCTGGAACATTAGGGACATAATACTTTTTTCTGGAAGCAGGGGATATACGAACAACTAAAACACAAAAAATATAAAATTGAATTGGAAATAATGATTCAAAGTTTATGTAATAATACAGTACTACCAACAACATATATTATAAAAATGCAAGTACTGTTAAGGAATGTGAATACAACACATGCAGTAGATAAATACAACACATGTAACTAAAGAAAACATAAAAACTTAACCAAAACAAAAACAAACACAACACATATATATAAATATATAAATATATAAATAAATACATCACACATATATATATAAAACACATAAACAAATACATCAAACATAAATATCACACAGAAAAAAATACAACACACACATATATATATATATATATATATATATATATATATATATATATATATATATATATATATATATATATATATATATATATATATATATATATATATAAAAGATTTTAAAAATAGCACACATATATAAATCACAAAAAAATAAGATATAGCACAATATAATAAAACACACATTCAAGTAATTAGAACAATCTGTGAATCAACCATAAAACAACACATGAATTGCCAAAAACATAACGAAAGGAATTTAAAACTGAAAACGACACACGTAATGAAAACAACACACGTAATGAAACAAAGCAAACGTTATGCTCGATAGATAAAACCGAATAGACATAAAGCATTAAATCTAAACCTTCATTGATCTCAGTAACAAACATTGAAACTATAGAATAGAAGAAAAACTTAGTTCTTCTTGGAAAATTGATAAAAAATCGTATGCTGTTGGATTTGATTTCATGAAATTGAAAATCCTTATAATTAATTCAATGATCGTACTATTCCCCGTGATATTAAAATCTGTTCTTGTTGCAAAATTGATGAAAATTCATGATCCGTTGGATTGGATTTCGGGAAACTGAAGATAATTATAAGTGATTCAATGATCATGATATTGTAATCAATTTGATGTATAGGACAACTTGATTCGATCTCTTTAAATGTAATCTAAAATCGAAGGATGATTGCATGCAAAACTGAATCCACAACTTCATTTGATCTCTTTAATTATTCTGTAAAAGCAGAGGTGATTGAATGCAAAATTGAAGATGTCCATCCAGTGCCAATATCTAATTGCCAAATTACCCCTCTTTATTAAATCATAAATAACAATTTTATTATGATAAAAGATCTGTTAAAACGTCATATAGAAAACTACAAGCCACCTATCTATATATAGGCATACAAAAGAAAAGGAAATAAGTCGAAATGGTCAAAACAAGCTAGGGAGAAGGCATGGGCAATGGACAAGGGAAAAGGGGTCAAAGAGAGGATTTGTAGGGATTGGGAGACAGAACGTAAATTAGCAGATTTCCATCTATTAAAATGTGTAAGAAAGGTTCTTTAGGTTGTTTACTCCCCCTCAAGTTGGAGCGTGGAGATCCGTAATGCCCAACTTGCCAAGTAAAGTGCGGAAGCGGTTGGTACCCAACGGTTTAGTGAGGAGATCGGCAAGCTGCATTGTTGTATCTATTTGCATGCGTTGAATCTCTTTTAACTCGACACGTTCACGGACAAAATAACAATCCATTTTAACATGTTTGGTGCGTTCATGAAACACGGGATTGTTTGCAATATACCTGGCTGCTTGATTGTCACAAAACAATTGTGTCGGTCCTTCTGGAGGGATATCAAGTTCCTTTAAAAGCCATCTCATCCATATAATCTCACTAACCACAACCGCGATGGCCTGGTATTCAGCTTCAGCTGAAGATCGAGAAACCACCGATTGTTTCTTTGATTTCAAGGATATAGGAGCGCCTCCCAAGAGAAGTAAGTACCCAGTTCGTGACCTCCGTGTGAAAGGACAACCAAGCCAATCCGAGTCACAATAAGTGATGAGGTTGGTGCCGCCCTGCTTTGGTAGAAGGATCCCTTGTCTAGGAGTGCCTTTGAGGTAGCGAAGGACACGATTGGCAGCCTCTAAATGACTAACTCTTGGGTCACCAACGAATTGACTCAAAATATTGATGACATATGCAACGTCGGGTCTAGTAGCCTGAAGATAAAGGAGTCTTCCAATTAATCTTTGGTATTGGTTTGCATCGACTTGAGCTTCTTTATCACATTTATCCAATTTCAAATTTTGTTCCACTGGGAACTGACTTGGACGACAACCGGTCATTCCCGTATCCTCCGAGATGTCTAAGATGTACATGCGTTGGCTAAGCACAAGGCCTTCTTTGGTGCGAGCTACCTCGATACCCAAGAAGAACTTCAATACTCCTAGATCTTTGATGCTAAATCGTTTGTCTAGGAAGGTCTTGACGTTTTGCCTTTTTTCCATATTATTCCCAACTAGTATGACATCGTCAACATAAATGAGTGAAGCCATGAATACTTCGTCTGTCTTCAATAGGAACAAGGAATGGTCCACCCCCGTTTGTCGGAAACCGATTTCAAGTAAGGACTTGGTGAACTTTTGATACCAATTCCTCGATGCTTGTTTAGGACCATAAAGCGACTTCTTGAGCTTGCAAACACGTTGGTCACTTTGTCTCACAAAGCCTTGTGGGATTTTCATGTATACGTCTTCATGAAGA
The DNA here is from genome assembly GCA_025506505.1 of Flaveria sonorensis. Taxonomy (NCBI): domain Eukaryota; kingdom Viridiplantae; phylum Streptophyta; class Magnoliopsida; order Asterales; family Asteraceae; genus Flaveria; species Flaveria sonorensis. The sequence continues at coordinate 26,391,886 of CM046423.1, read as the reverse complement.
TCTCCATGTAAGAAGGCGTTGTTGACATCAAGTTGATGAATGTGCCATCCCTTTTTGACCGCTACGGCTAGCAAGGTTCGGACCGTGATAAGTTTGGCTACTGGTGCAAAAGTTTCATGACAGTCAATGCCTTCTGTTTGGGTGAAGCCTTTTGCCACGAGACGTGCTTTGTACCTTTCAATTTCTCCATTGGGTTTGTATTTTATCTCGTAAACCCACTTCGAGTCGATGGCGCGCTTTCCTTTGGGAAGCTCTTCGAGGACCCATGTGCAAGAGGATGTACCGTTGAAGACTCTTGATTGGAGATGGATTATGCATGGTCAATGGATGGGGGGAGACAGACTTCATAGTCATCGAGATGCTTGGGCCGTGACCTGCTTCTTTTTTCTCTTTGTGGTTCAACGGTTTCGAAAGCTTCATGCAAGCCTTCTATATTGACACTTTGATCATGGGTCAAACCAACTTGGTCCATAGGATTGGGGTTGTGTTGTTCCTCGGTGGGACTAGCTGCTCAGTTTGGGTTTGTTGATCAGTTGGGCTTGTGGGATCGGTTTCATCCGTGTTTCTATCTTAAGTTTGTTGTATAGATTAGTCACTTCTAACTGTCTTTTTGCATATTGACGGTTGTAGGATGTAGTATAAGTAGTCTTCGGTTCTTGTATTTAAAATATACTTGTAAAACACTTGTAATAGAACTAAAGAAGCAATATACAACTTCCTTGAAAACTTTATCTTGTGCTCTTGTTCTTGTTTTACTTGTGTTTATCTTGTATCTTCAGCAAAGGTTCACAGTTCCCTATTTGAATTGTTAAGTGATCTTAAGATCCTCCTAAGGGTGTTAACTAAGTGCAAGCTTAAGTACCCTTTAACGATCCGGCAATTGGTATCAGAGCATTCCAGGCTCTTGATTGTAAGATCTCACCATCTTCAAATCCTCTTAGTTACACACATCACTTAACTCTTCAAATGACAGCTATCTCCAAAGCTGATATGGAAACTGGAACCATGACAAAGTCCCCACTGATCACTCCTAAGGATTTTGACACTTGGTGTCAAAGATTGGAAGGCTTTATCGAGTCTCAAGATTCAAGGATATGGATGTCTGTTGTTAATGGACCTTATGTACCATTCACCTCTTCAGTTGCTGCTAGTGGTCACATGATACCAAAGAAGAGGGCTGACTTTTCTGATGAAGACTGGAAAAGAATTGATGTTGATCAGAAAGCTATGATAGCCCTCCAAACTGCTATTCCAAACTCCATCTACAAAGGTTTCAAGAAGTGCAAGACCGCTAAACAGCTATGGGATGCGCTGAAACTAATGTATGAGGGTTCAAATGAAGCCAAGGAGAACAAGAAGGATCTCCTGAAGCAGTAGTTTGAAAATTTTACCTTCAAGACAGGTGAAACTATGACTCAACAATACTTAAGGTATGTTGAGATTATGGATACTCTGGCTGATGTTGGGGTAACTATTGAGAACAGGGATATTTTTAGGAAGTTCATGTCCTCTCTTCCAAGACAATGGACACACTACTATATGGTCATTAAGAGGACTGAAAACCTCAAGACCCTTACTCTCATTGAGTTGTATGGGATACTCAGTGGATACCAGATGGAGATGAACATGCAAAATTCATCTGGTAACTCCAACACTCACTAGAGTTCAGCCCTTCATGTGGTTAAAAGGGATAGCAGAGAACCACAACATCATCTCATCTGCTACCCTGAAAACTCACAAAACCTTTCATAACATTCGCAGAGACACCCAGTAAGAGCTACATCCAAGGAAGTCCCTTCCTAGAGACAAGTTCTTCTCAAGCTTTTGTCTCCACTGATGAAAGTATAGGCAACTTTCTTTTTACTCTTGAAGGCCTGGACTGTATCCATCCAGATGATTTGGAGTACATGGAGATAGTCCAGAAAATGGCTCTTCTCACTCACAGAGCCCAGAAGTTCTATAAGAGGATTGGAAGAAGGTTTCCTATCAATGCTGCCAGTGGCAAGTTTGGGCTGGACAATAGCAAAGTCAAGTGTTACAACTGTAACCAGATGGGATACTTTTCTAGAGAATGCAAGGCACCTAAGTCAAATGGTGGCCAAGCTTCATCCAGGCCAAACTACAGTGAAGGAGGGAACCAGAATGAGAAGCCAAGACAGCAAGCTGCAGTGGCTGTTGAAGAAGGAGGCTTTGACTGGAGCTTTAAGCTGAAGATGCATCTCCAAATCAAGTGCTCATGGCTGTTCATGATGAAGCTAAGGTACTTAAACATCTTTGCTCTCCTGAATGTATTACTAAAGTAAATAGATATAGGTCCTACAACTTGGAAATGAGATCTGATATTGAGTCTTTAAATATTTTAAAAGCTGATTTTAAAAGAGCTGAAAATGACTATAAACCTAAGATAGAAGATCTAGAGAAAACAGTTTCAACTCTTAAACATAAGCAGACAAACTACATGACTCAAATTAAGGATCTCATTACCTAGTTGACTGAATGCCAGGCTAAGCTTGTGAACAGCAAAGCCAGGGCAGAAAAATGTGTTCTTGAAGAAGAGACCTTCAAGAACATAATATCCTCATCTCTGCATGCAAAAGTGTGTTATCAGAATAAGCAGGGACTGGGATCTAGTGAGATAGCTCCTCCATACACTCTACTATCAGTCAGATCTCCTAGGTGTGGAACTGGTCAAGATGAGCTGCCATCCATAGACCCCAGTGATGAGGAGGATGAAGAGGAGAAGGTGAGGGATGACTCTGAGATGAGTGAAGAGAGTCAATCCAAAAAGGGTTATCTTGCTCCTAAGGAGGAAAAAGAAGCTGGTTTGAGCAAAACCAAGAGAAACAACTTAATCAGAAGAGCAAAGAGAAGATCCAGAAAAGCTCAAGAGATCAAGACCACCTTTGATCCCAAATAGAAACAAGTATTTATCTCTGCAGGGTTCAAGGTGATGAAAGCAAAAGATCATGTCAAGAATTCTAGTATCAAGAGTTCTACTTCAGCTTCAACTCACTCCAGCAACAACAAGAAGACTGATCAGCTGTGTGTCACTGCTACACAGCCTGAACCATCCATTTCAAAGAGCAAGACCCTAAGAAGCCTGCTGCATCATTTAAAAAGGTGGAGAAAGAAGAGGAAAGTGTTCAACCTCAGTCTTCTTTGGGAAAGAAGACTCTCAAAAGGAAAGAATTGGATTGTGTTATGTGTGGTAGTACTTCACATCTGGCTAAGGATTGTCAATACAATCCCAAGAGTACTATCCACATGATCAAGAAGAAAACTTCTGAGAAGAAGAAGAAACAAACAGCTTCAGAAAGAAAATCTGTTTCCTTCGGAAGCTCCAAAATGAAGAAGAAGGCAAGTAGGAAATTGCCTTCGAAAGAAAAGTTGGTCTCGAAAGAAAGGAATGCTTCCGAAGCACTGAAGCTTGCTATAGTGAAAGCAAGAGCTTCCGAAGGATCCGTCTCCAAAGCTTTCGAAGCTACAAAAGCTTTCGAAGTAGTGAAGGTCAAGCCCAATCTTCCAAATGTGGTGTGGAAGATGAAGGAAGACCTTAAGACTGAAAGCTCCTCTTCAGCAACAGCAAATGATCCTCAAAGCCTGAACATAGGATCACTTACTGTTTCATTGCCTTCATCTGAACTTTATAAGCCCAAGACCAATGAGGCTTCGGTTTCCAAAAGTGACTAAATCATCTTTTTTGTGCAGGGACAGCCAAAGACAAACAGAAATGTGTGGATCATTGATAGTGGCTACTGCAGGCACATGACAGGCAATGAGTCCCTACTTCAAAACTTTGAAAGAATTGATGGAGGACCAGTTGCTTTTGGAGGAGATGCAGAAGGTTACATTACTGGTAGGGGCATGGTCTCAAATGGTAAGCTTAGTATTGAGAAGGTAAACTTTGTCAAGGAGCTTGGATACCATCTTTTAAGTGTGTCCCAATTTTGTGACCAAAAACATCACATGCTCTTTACTGAATATGAGTGGATTGTTCTCAAGCCCGGGGTTGACATTCCTGAAGAGCATATTTTGCTCAAAGCCCCCAGGAAAGGGAAGATGTACAAGATGGACTTACAGGAAATATTTCCCTCTAGAGAGATTTCTTGCCTTCTATCTAAAACAAATAGTGATGAGTCTTTCCTTTGGCATTAAAGAATGTGCCATGTAAACTTTAAGAACATGAATAAACTAATTAAGAATGATTTGGTAACTGGAATGCAAAAGAAAGAGTTTACAAGTGATGACCACTGTGTTGCATGCTTGAAGGGGAAGCAATACAAAGTGTCTCACAAGCCAAAGGAAATGAACTCTATCACTACTCCCCTACACTTGTTACATATGGATCTATTTGGCCCCACCGGTGTAATGAGTTTAGGAAGGACTTCATACTATTTGGTGATCACAGATGACTTCACAAGATTTACTTGGGTGTTTTTCCTTAGAACTAAGGATGAAACTCTTAAAATCTTAAAGAATTTCATTCTGAAAATTGAGAATCAATCTGATAACAAGGTCAAAATCATAAGATGTGATCAAGGAACCGAATTCAAAAACCAAATCCTTGATACATTTTGTGATGAAAAGGGTATTTCAAGTCAATACAGTGCTCCCAAGACTCCTCAGCAAAATGGTGTTGCTAAGAGGAGAAACAAGACACTTATTGAAGCTGCAAGAACCATGTTGTCTGACTCTAAGCTGCCCATCACCTTCTGGGCAGAGGCTGTCAACACAACCTGCTATGTGTAAAATAGAGTTTTGGTAGTTAAGACACATGGTAAGACTCCTTATGAACTGTGGCACAAAATAAGACCATTCATTGGATGTCCATGCACCATCTTGAATACCAAAGATCAAATAGCCAAGTTTGCTAAGAAATCAGATGATGGACACTTTGTTGGGTACTCTTCTCAAGATAAGGCTTATAGACTATACAATCTCAGAACTAGAATCAATGAGGAGTCAGCCAATGTGACTTTCAATGAATACACACCCTATGTAAAAGGTACTGGTCCAGATTGGTTGTTTGATCTTGACTTAGTTACCAATTGTTTTAACAAATCTTGTGAGAATGTTTCAGGATCTATAGATAACAGGTCAACAGAAGATCCTGATCCAAGATTTGAGCTGAGAAGACCAAACAAGAAGACTACTTCAGCTCCTATGGTGACTACCCTGCAACTGAAGCTCCTATCAGCACTAGCATGACAAATACTGCTGATTCAAATGAATTGCCTTCAAATTCCAGCTCAGAGGCTCAGAATTCAGGAGAATGAACTTCAAATGAAGGAGGAGGAACTGGAGGTTGTGACAGTGATCAAGAATTTCTTGATGCTAAAAACCACTCCATTGATAACTACATGAATGATGTTACATACTCATTAGATCAAGTCTCTCTTGATAAGTGTGTTGATGTGGTGGGAGATACCTCATTGCCAGATCAGAATTTCTCAAATTTAGATCTGTCTAACCAACTTGCTCTGATCCCTTAACTTTGGATCCAAAAGTCACATCCCATCACAAACATCATTGGAAATGTTGATTTAGGGGTAAGATCAAGAGGACAAGCTCATGACAGCCATGTTTGTCTACATTCTTGTTTCTTATCCCAGATAGAGCCGAAGAAGGTTGATGAGGCTTTGAAGGATAGAAGCTGGATTGAAGCTATGCAAGATGATCTGCTTCAAATCAGAAGACAAAAGGTTTGGAACTTATGTCCTCTTCCTCAAGGGAAGAGTGTCATAGGAACCAAATGGGTATTCAGGAACAAGAAAGATGATAGAGGGGTCATCACCAAGAACAAGGCTAGACTGGTTGTCTAAGGATACACTCAAGAAGAAGGAATTGATTACACTGATGTCTTTGCTCCAGTTGCAAGACTTGAAGCTGTAAGAATATTTCTGGCTTATGCTGCATCCAAGGATTTCAAGGTCTACCAGCTTGATGTGAAGTGTGTTTTTCTCTATGGGGTGATTGATGAAGAAGTTTATATTAAACAACCACCTGGCTTTGCAGACCCAGATCATCCTGATTATGTATGCAAGCTTGATAAAGCCCTTTATGGACTACATCAAGCTCCAAGAAAGTGGTATGAGACACTATCAACATACCTCTTTCAACATGGATACAAAAGAGGTACTATTAATGGGACTCTCTTCATCAAAGAAATAGGAAATGACACATTGCTAGTTCAGATATATGTGGACGACATCATCTTTGGTTTAACTAATCCAAATCTCTGCAAAGACTCTGAGATGCTGATGAAGAATAGATTTGAAATGAGTGCCATAGGGGAACTCAATTTCTTTCTAGGAATTTAAGTGAAGCAGGTTGAAGATGGCATCTTCATCAGTCAGTCAAAGTATGTACAAGACATACTTACAAGATTCAAGATGACTGACTGTAAGGTTACAGAGACACCCATAGCCAAAAACCACTCCCTCGGTCCTGATCTTAAGGGGGAGTGTATTGATGAACATCTCTATAGGGCTATGAATGGGTCACTTATGTATCTTACTGCTAGCAGGCCTGATATCATGTTTGCCACATGCATGTGTGCAAAATATCAAGCCAACCCCAAGATGTCACACCTAATCACTGTAAAAAGGATCCTTAGATATCTCAAAGGTGCTCCAAATCTAGGCCTTTGGTATCTAAAGAATTCAAACTTCAATTTGTATGCCTATACAGATAGTGATTATGGTGGCTGCAACATGACTGCAAAGTCCACATCTAGGGGGTGTTAGTTCCTGGGTGGAAGGATAGTCTCTTGGCAATGCAAAAAGCAATCCTGTTTGTCTGCATCAACTGCTGAAGCTGAATACCTTGCTGCTGCCAGCTGCTGTGCTCAAGTGCTTTGGATTCAGAATCAGATGCTAGACTATGGGTTAAATTTCAAAGAGACTCCCATCCACATAGACAACAACAGTACCATCTCTATTACAAAGATTCCTATACAGCATTCAAGGACCAAACACATTAACATCAGGTTTCATCTGATTAGGGATAATTTTGAAAAGGGATTGATAAAACTAATCAAAGTTAACACTAATGAACAATATGCCGATCTATTCATAAAAGCTTTTGATGAACAGAGATTTAAATATCTTGTATCAGCTATTGGAATGTTTACCTTTGGAAGAAGCAAAAGTTGCCCTCGGAAGAAATTTATGTCTAAATCACTTAAACAACTTATCTGAGATTTACCTTCAGAAGAAATTTTTGAAGTATCTTCCGAAGCTTAAATTTTGGTATAAGTACTTGAATGCTTTTTAGGAACAAATATCTTCCGAAAGCAATTTAGTCTCGGAAGACTCATTTATTTCTTCTGAAGCCAAAATTTTCAAAACTCTTTGAAATATCTTCCGAAGCAAAATTGCTTTCGGAAGCTTTGAATGCACTGCTTCCGAAACCAAAATTGTCTTCGGAAGCTTTTTCTACTTCCAAGAAAACTAACTTTTTAGGCGCCTTTTTCAGAAGTAGGACCCACTTACGGATTTCAAAGTTTATCTTTTTGTCATAACTTTATCTCAAATCCAGAGTATATCTTTCCAAACGGTTCTATTTCATCTCACTTCTCTCATTGTTCCTTAACCTAAAATTACCCCAAAATTTCATCTTCTTTTTCTTTCTTTCACTACCAAGCTTCTTCAATTGGCCAATCTTGATCGTCATAACGACCCTGATTTCACCATGCACCTACACAGGCAACATAATCAAGTTGCTCTGTTAAACTCTGAGAAGGATCCAAGCTTCTCAAACGTCTGTAGGTATCTTTCATTGTTTCACTACTTCACCTCCCTTACAATCGATCCTCCTCTCTATAAGGATTCGTTGCTTGAGTTCTGGCAAACCTATCAAGAGGTCACCATAGACGGGGAGAAGGCATTGTCTGCCACAGTGCAGGGGAGGATGATTTTCATCACTCCGGCCATTATCAACACCCATCTTCAGCTGGATGATGAAGCAGGTGAACTGTCTTTCCCAAAAACTGCTGTCAACGAATCCTTTGCGCAGATGGGCTATGAAGGTGACTTCTCAGTCAAGACCTTTAGGAAAGGGAAGGTCTCATTCCAATGGAAATACCTCCTCCATGTCGTTAATCACAGCTTATCCAACAAACATGGAGGATGGGACCAGATTCCAGAAGACCTCTCCTTCATTTTCCATGGGATGGTTCAAGGGGTCAAATTCAGGTACTCTCAGTTTGTATTTACAAATTTACTAGCGAATTTGGATTCCTTAGAATATTACATGTTCCCCCTGTATGTTCAACACATTCTCAGCTGTGAATTGGGACCACAGTTGAGGGGAACAGGTAATGTTCTTAAACTTACACACATAAGATCCGGCATTTTCAAGATATTGAAAAAGCCAACTGTTGGGTTCTCCGGGGTAGAAACAACCCTTGTCCCAAAAATGTTTGAGCTCATTGCTCAGAGTGACATCCTAGCTGCACCATCTAGTGATGAACCAACACCCTCTACTTCTCAACCACCATCAAGGCCAACAATTACACTCACCTACATTAGAAAATCCAAACAAACCCCTGCACTTGCTATTGAGCATGTGCAGGCCCCACTATCACAACCCACACAAGAGGAAGTGGACACTCAAGCTCTCACTTCTCCTAAGGAGCAAACCACTCCTATTTTTCAAACAATCAGTGCTGAGGTTCTGTTGGTCCTAATGATCGATTCAACAATGCAATTAATTGATAAACACAAACAAATCTCACTGATAACACAAATATCAATGATATTTATGAACAATATAGATCACCCACTTCTTTAAAACCAAGTGGGTTTTCAATGTTAGTGATAAAATATTTGATGATTTGTGATGATTCGTATTTGTGAAGTAGAAAGAAGCCATATGAACCTTGAAAAGTCATCTATGATCACCAAACAATATTGCTTTTTGCCAAAACTCATGATGCGAGTAGGTTCAAAAAGATCCATGTAAAGCAACTTTAATGGAGTATTGTTTGTGTTCACAAGCTTAAGCTTCTAGGAATTTTGATGTTGCTTCCATTTAAGACATACTGAACAATGGTCAACAGAATGAAATTCTTTCATAGGTAAACCAATGACATAGTTTCCTTTGACCAATTTGTTCATGTTTGTGAAATTGGTGTCCCAAACGTCTGTACCATACCTATGACTGATCAAAAGATGCTTTTGAAAGTAGACACATTTCTTCTATAGGTTGGACAAAATTAAGGTTAAGGACATATCTTCCTCGGTGTTTTTGAAGACAATCCATTCTTCATGGATTTTGAGCCCTAGTTTCAGAATGTAGCAATGAGTGTCAGTGAAATGTGTAGAATATTTCTTCTCATAGATTTATGACACGCTCAGTAGATTGAACATCAGTTGTCACAGTAGTTGACTTTATCAAAGCTTAGCTGGCCATTTGTCACTGTCCCTTCACTAGAAATTCTTCCACCTTGAGAATCTTCCACCTTTATCAAAGCTTAGATTTCTTCTGAAGCTTAGAAATCTTCTGAAGCTTAGATTTGTTCGAAGCCTAGAAATCTTCTGAAGCTTAGATTTCTTCCGAAGCCTAGAAACCTTCTGAAGCTTAGATTTCTTTCGAAACTTAGAAATCTTCCGAAGCTTATATTTCTTCCGAAGCTTAAAATCTTCCGAAGCTTAGAGATCTTCCGAAGCATAAAATCTTTCGAAGCTTATTTCTTCTTACGTTTAAAATCTTCAGAAGCAAATGCTTGCCATCTGAAGTATTAGTGTTAGTGTTGTCATTGCTAATTGATAGTTAGCATAAGTTCAGAGGCTTTAATTGTATGTTGTTAAGTTGCATGTGTTGGGTGTTATGGTTCGTTAGTTGTGAACTAGGTACATAGTGTGAAGTCCAACATTAATGTTGTAATCTTTTCTTCTGTGCTGATGTTATGAGTTCTTAATATTTCATGATATGTGACTATAATACAATGGATAACTTAAAAGTATTATGCATAATCAAGTGGTCATAATGGAATAAAAGAAAGACGGTGTAACCTAATGAATGTTACCCTCAGGCCCTTATGATAAATGAAAAGCCTTGCAAGCATAATGAAATGAGGTGCACGACCTTGTTGTCATTAGCTCAACTGATGTGTGACTGTTTTAGGATGCACATCTGGGGTCTAATCCTTGTGATTGACCAATAAATACATGGGACATGTATTCATGAGCAGGCTTCGTGCCTAGCAGTGTGGGTCAACTGTCAGGGGTTAGCTACCACTTATAAATGTGTACTGGCAGGGGTTTGGCATCTGTTGCCAACCAACAATGTAGGCTCTTGCTTTGTGCATTCCTAAACAATGAAAGAGAAAGATAATGAAAGAAAGAAAGAAAATGAATTTCCTAATGAATGATAATGTATAATGATGGATGATCACCAAAGGAAGTTTACCAATGTATATTTTTTATATTATTAAAACTAAAACTCACTCAGCAACGCTGACTTTTGATATGCATATCAGTAGGCCAGTTATGATATTGCTGGGGATGGCACGAGGTTGAAGCTACTTGGTAAATAAAGACTGGCATCCATATTGTGCAGAAATGATATTTTTTCTTGTAATACAACTAAATGTTTTCTTTTGAAACTTGTAACAACGATGTATTTCTTGGCAAAAGTTATTATTAATACATGAAATGGTTTTTGTTTAACTTTTCTGTTGCCATGTTTTCTAACTTCATTATATTTTAATGTCTAATGTGCTATGACTGACCAACTGAGGAGTTTCCAGGGAAGCGGGCCTTACAACATACTTGAATGTTTGTTTTGGTTGTACACAACGGATGATAGTTTGGTCAAGCGTTGTGTATACTTCATTGTTTTAAAGAGTATTCTCACTAGATGACTTAATGTCATGCGCTGTGAATACTTGTATGATGTGTAAAACGTATGCGTACATGTGTACATATGTTGTTTTACACTTCCACAGTTTCTACAACGAATGAGTAATTTTAGTCATGTGTTGTGGAATATCTGTATTGACAGTGGATTTTTTACCTGACATTATACGCTGTGAACACTTTGTATGTTCATAGATGCATAGCGGATGAATGTTGGTTTGTCCGCTATATCCACTTGATGTATTTTGCATATTTAATGTTTAACTGTAGCTACAACAGATGCATGTTTGTGTGTTCGCTGTGTCTATAATTGACAAAATTTATTTTTTTGTTTGTTTTAAAAATTTTGCTCATCAGCTACGTAAATTAATACATACTCCGCGAAGACTTGGTTTTCTATTTTTGCTTGTATTTGCAGCGGATATGTGTTTATTCATGTGTTGCCCATACTTAACAAAATTTGTGAAATGTTTTCAAAAATATGTTTGTTTGTTAAAATTTTATAATTTAACATGATTGATTTATGGATGTTTAAATATTACTCACAAGCAATAATGTGCATGTATATGTGTCAACATGCTATTTTTTAGTGCTTACTTGACTTGGCTGATTTTCTTTGTTTAAAACTTAAAATTTTAATATTTTGAATTTTAAAATATATGATGATGCACATATCTGCTGCTTTTGATATTTCCATGTGCATTTTACTTCCCCTAAATTTTTGCATATTTATAAAAACTTTTATAAAATGTCCAAAATTTAAAATTGCTTGATGGAAATTATCAAAGTCCAATTTGTTTGCTTGCATGATGAATGATTAATATTTAGAGAGATGAAACTTCATCTAGATAAGAAATGTATGGTTGTTATGCTTGGACATGAATCAATTTCACATGCCGTGAAATCATACTAGTCTTAAATCCTCATTGAGTTGATTAAATGATATTTAAGAATAGACATAGACTGATACAATGTTGATTGCAGATATTGTTATCCACTTAAACTCATGCATGGTGTTAATGATTGATTTAAACAGCGAGTGATTATCATGTTTTGGGTATATTTGAATGATTTGTATGTACCCCACACCTGATTATATGTTAAGATCAACCCTTCTCAAGATATGCAAGAAAGCATTTTCAATACTTAGAACCTAGCTACATAGGAGTATAAATGCTTAATTTAAACCTTATTGATTGATCCATATTTGGATTCTTTTGCACTTTACATTGGAAGGTGATCCTCTTTGGCATTCTTTTGGTTCATTCACAAGGAATATAGTCTATGAAAGACTTTATTCGTGTTTCATCCAAGATGGATGTGTCCTTCATTAGGAATATTTTTGGATCATGATGTAGGTCATCCAGGTCTGTACTTAGCACAACAAAGGATGCCTTAGTGTACTCCAGGTCTATGATAATCATAACAAAGGAGACACTTGTCTTTGATTAAGAAGTTTATAAATAGTTTCACTTGGTGTATTTGAGTTACTTTACAAGCAATCTATATTGCATAGATCAAAACTTAGCATACACCAAGATGGGTGTTGCTTACCACACAATCAATAGAATTTTGCTCTTCAAGGTTGAATGTAATGTTAGGTGTCCCATGCTGAGCCTATCCACACATCCAACAAAGTATGTCAGTCTTTATTAGTTGAAAATGACACAAGTAATGAAATAATGTAAGGCCCTGTTCCCGGGACGCTTACAGTCGCTGAATCATCACATAAAACATTTAAAACACATTATTTGCAGCGGAATTAAAACTGTTCATTTATGATTAAAAACGCGTCAATACATCATATCTTTAATTTACATCACAAAATTTGTATTAATACAATATCATCTCAAAATGTGAATGACAGACTCAAAACATTCCCAGTAGCTTATGCATCCATGCCTGCACCTCGTTAGCATCAACAATACCTGCCAACTATTATGCATACAAAAAGTCAGCGTTGCTGAGGGAGTTCTAGTTTTTATAATAAAATACCCTATATTACGTTAAAACATATCCTTTACTTTCATTCGTGATCACACATCATACGTACATTTAGATAATAGTTATTATCTTCATCATCGTTCATCGTCATTTGTCTTCTACTTCTTTATGGATCCTGCCTCATGCTATACCCCCGACTTATTCTAAAAAGCTGGTACTATGCCGGGGTTTATAAATAAACCCCGACTCATGTTCGAAAGCTAACACAACACCAGAGTACGTGGCAAGTATCCTATCTCAACTCATATGCTACACCCCCAACTCATGCTAAAAAGCTGATACTATGTCGGGGTTCGTTTGCCGGGGTTCGTAAACAAACCCCCGACTCATGCTCGAAAGTTGACACAGTACCACAGTAGGGATCTCATCTCAACTCATATGCTACACTCCCGAATCATGCTAAAAGCTGATACTGTGTCGGGGTTCGTAAACAAACTCCTGACTCATGCTAAAAAGCTGACACAGTATCGGGGTGAGCAACAAAGATCTCATCGTTCATTACTTCCATATTCGTCATTCGTTATCTTTCGCTTTTGTTACATAATAATTTACTTACATACGTAAGTATAACATACCACGTAAAGTCACATCATATACATAGCATGGAACAACATCATCATCATAACAGCACACAAAGCATACATATCATAAATAAGCATAAGCCACCACAAGACACCATTTCTTAGCACTTAAATTCTTACTTCCCAAAATTCAGAAAAGACTATGTCCCCAAAGAAATGCAGATGAACATAAGCCAATGAGGCTGAATGTTCAGCAAATGCGGAAAAGCAAATGCAGATGAAAGTCTCAGAAAATATTATAAGTGTCCAAAGAAATGCGGGTAGAACAAATGCGGATGAACTGTAGCAAATACGGATGAACACTATAGCAATGCGGATGAAAAAAACTTAATACGGATGAACACTGTACCAAATGCGAATGAACAAAAGACAAACTGCTGAATGTGGATGAACACTGTAGCAAATGTGGATGAACACTTGGCAAATGCGGATGAACAAAGTCCAAAGCGCATAAGTGTCCACAACGAACAGCCAACTCTCACAGCAGACGACCAATGTCCCACAGCGGACGACCAAGGTACCACAACATATGACCAAGGTCCCACAATAGACGACCAAGGTCCCACAGCAGACGACCAAAGTCCACAGCAGATAGGCTAAATACCTAAGTGTCCACAGCGGACAACATGCAAAATACACTAAGTGTCCACAGCGGACACTATTTGCCAACTGCGGACACCATGCATGACTTTTCTAAGTGTCCACAGCATCATGCATACATTTGCAATGCGTCAAACGTACTTCCAGTCCTAAAACATCATTCTAACATAAACTAAACATAGATCTAACATGTTACACACACGTAAAACATACTAAACATCATACAACAACTTAGAAATCATCTAAAAACATGCATCAACCGCACACAGTCGCCCATCATCTCAAAATTCATAGTATGGTTTAGAAACCTTCTGTCCAGTATGCATAACAGCCCCAAACACGTAGAAAACCAGTAAAAGAGGGGATCTAGAGCTCACCTTGAATAGCTTTCGAGTAGAACACCTCAAACCCGAGAACCCACTTGAAGTTCCAGCACCTAAAACCCACTAAAATAAGCACTAAACACCAGAAACTCGGTCCAGAAGCTGAAACCCGACTGAAAACAGAGAATAATTACCTTAAAATCTCACCTTCAAGCAAATATTCCTCCTTCTCTCTCTAGAAACCGATGTCGGCTTCTTCTTCTCTTCTTGCAGCCCAAAGCAAGATCTGTAAAAGGAGAGGTGTGGGCTGCCAATGTTCTTTTAAATCCTATAATGGGCATGTTTGCCACTTGCACAACTTTAACCCCTTGACTTGGGATATTTCACCTTTCTTTCTTTTTTACTCTTCTTTTCTTTTCCTTTTAGTAAATTTCCGGGTGTTACAAATAGTCTAGTGTACTATCATGTCCCATGAGAAAGCAATATGTGATTCAAACTTGTTTGGTAGTGTGAAAAACTTGAATGTTTGTCTGATATATTGATTATGAAGAGATGAGTGTTTGAAGTTAAACTTTCACTTTAACAAAATCAATCTTGTGTGATATTAATGTTTTGAAAAACAATACTTGTTTGGTTCATAGTTGAACATACCAAGTGACTGAATCAAAAATTCAAATCTTATGGATTTAAATGGTTTGGTAAAGTGGTTAGCCAATTGATTATGAGTATGAACTTTTAGTAATTTGATCAGACCTTTTTCTGAGCAATCTTTTAGAAAATGATATCTGATATCTATGTGTTATGTTTTTGAATGTTCAACAGGATTATCAGTTATGAACATGGCAATATAATTGTCTATGTGTACAAGTGTTTTAGAAAATTAAAGCCATAGTCAAGCATTTGGTTTTGAATCCAAAGCACTTGAGAACGGCACGCAAAAGCAGCTATGTAATCTACCTCAGCTGTTAACACAAAAACATTTGAATGTTTCTTGCACAGCCAGGAGATCAATCTTGATCAAGAAACTGACATCCTCCTATTGTTGATTTTCTTCTATTGTTGCAGCCACCATAAACATTGCTAGTGTATGCAACTAAAAAGAAATCTCCATCTTTAGGATACAAAAGGCCAAGTGCTAGTTTGCCTTTCAAATATCTGAAGATCCTCTTCACTGGATTGAAATGAGATTCTTTAAGATCTGCCTGATATCTTGCACACATTCAAACTGCCTACATGATGTCTGGTCGGCTAGAAGTAAGGTACAATAGTGATCCTATCATTGATCTATACAGCTTCTGATCTTCTGAAGTTCCCTTCGGATCTTGTCCGAACTTTAATCCAGTTGAAAATGGTGTTTTGCTTAATGTGCAATCAGCCATGTTGCATTTCTTTAAGATTTGATTCACATACTTGCTGATCATTATACTTGAAGACCAAGGAAGAATGTAACTTCTTCCATTGAGCTCATTTGGATTTTTGATTGCATAAGAGTTTCAAACTCTCTGCAAAGCTATATGTTGGTGGAGCCAAATATGATATCATCCACGTAGACTTGTATAACCAATAAGTTTTGTCCTTCCCTCTTCAAGAACAATGTGTGGTCAATCATCCCTCGTGTGTATCCATTCTGTAGTAGAAACATTGATAAAGTTTTATACCACTTTCTAGGTGCCTGAGGAAGACCATACAGAGTTTTATCTAACTTATAAACTCTGTGAGGGAGGTCTAGGTCTTCAAGAACAATGTTTAGGAAACATCTTTTGATGTTTTTAATAATAAACAAGTTTTAGGGGTTGATGCTGAAACTATATTCATATCAACAACGTATGTGTTGTTTTGATAGGGAGTTTTCAAAAGGATACAGTCTTTTAGAGTTTGAAAACCCATTTTCAGGATGTAGCAATTGTTGGAGTCGAATAGGGTGGTATATCTCTTGTCATAGATCTGGGATACACTCTGATGATTAAACTGGAGGTTGGAGCAATAATTGACATTCTCAAAACTGATTAACCTATTTGATATTGTCCCTTTGCGTGTAATCTTTCCTCCCGTCTTGTCACCTCCAAATGCTACATTTCCTCCATGTTTGCTTTTAAAATCCCAAGGAGGGAATAGTTACCAGTCATATGGCGTGAACACCCACTGTCAACATACAAGACGTTGTCTGGCCTTCGATGATGTCCCTGCACAGAAAAAGAAATTAATTAGAGGGTGCAACCCAAGCCAAGATGGTCTTGGGTTTTCCGTCTTTTCCCAGTAAACAAATTTCCTCTAAGGATACATTGTCTACTGGCTTTGGAACTCTAGGTACACTAGACTTCCTTTGCATGTTTTTAGCTTTGCTAGAAGAAGTTGTAGAAGCCTCTCGAAGATTAACATTTAGTCTTTATTAGTCTTTGTATAGTTTTTGTCATAGTTTAAGGACTTATTGTGTAAATATATGTTCCTTTATTTTTTCTTTGATAGTATAAATAGCATAGTATGTATTGTGTAGATAAGACCTTAGATTTAGTTTGAACAACTTGTAACTGTTTTCTTACACTTGTACTTTTTATGCTTACTATTATTGAAAAACTACGAATTTTTCTGATTTGTTTGAATTGAATTGATTACTTCTGTTTGTTTTGATTGAATTGTATCACAATATCATCACAGCTCGATCCATTTTGATCCTATCAAATGGTATCAGAGCTGTTGGTTCAGTGATTTGAGTTTGTCAAACTGTCAAACTTTTGAATCACTTGAATCTATGATTGATAAGCAATTCAATCTAACAATTATTGATTTCAGTTGTGTTTCATCATCAGAAACATGAATTGAATCACAATTTGCAGTTCAATTCGTTCAAAAATTGAGAAATTGATCAAAACAGTAGTCGAACTGTTCTTCAATGTTTCAAACTAATTTTTCAATCTAAAGATCGAATTGTGTTGTTGTTTGATGAAATTAAAGATGAAGGACTGTTAATCGATCAAATTACAGTCTAATTGGAAGTTTTCAGAGCAATTCAACAAGTTTTGAAGATTTTCAGCAGATCTGAGTTCGTTTGAATCTATTGAATTTGGCGCATTAGGTCAAAACACTAATGAAAATTGCCTAAGTGTTTGGGCGCTTGCAACTGTTCAGGTGTTTCACAACTGTTAAGGCGTTTTTGGTCTAGGATTTTTACCACTGTGGGGGCGCATTACAAATGTGTGAACACTTTGAAACTTCCCAGCAACTAAGTATTTTCAGGTGCATTACCACTGTTGAGGCGCATCTGAACTGTTTGGGAGTTTTTGACACCCAGGCATCTGACAACTGTTTGAGCATTTCACAACTGTTCAGGAGCATTACAAGTTGGGCATTTGAGAATTCTTCTAAGGCAATCTCTTAGACGTTTCAATCAAAGTCAAAGGAGTTTCACCAATGTTAGGGCGCTTCATCACTGTTTAGGCGCATCAACTCAACACTTAGAAATTTTTTTTTTAAAAAAAATTAAAAAATCCAAAAACATTTTCCATTCATTTTTTTTAATTCAAAAATTAAAAACAACAAAAACAAATTCTTTTCTTAAAAACAAAAATTAAAAATGGTATCAGAGCTGTTGGTTCAGTGATTTGAGTTTATCAAACTGTCGAACTTTTGAATCACTTGAATCTGTGATTGATAAGCAATTCAATCTAACAATTGTTGATTTTAGTTGTGTTTCATCATCAGAAACATGAATTGAATCACAATTTGCAGTTCAATTCGTTCAAAATTAGTGAATCTGTTAAAATTAGTGCTCGAACTTGTTCTTCATTTTCGGATTGTTTTTCAATCAAAGGATTGAATTGTTGTTGTTGTTTAGTGAAATTGAAGATAAAAGACTGTTAATCGATCCAATTACTACCTAATAGGACGTTTTTAGGTCAATTCAACAAGTTTTGAAGAATTTCAGAAGATCTGTGTTCGTATGAATCTGTTGAAGTTGGCGCATTAGGTTAAAACACTACTGAAAATTGCCTAAGTGTATAGGCGCTTGACAACTGTTCAGGCGTTTGACCACTATTCAGGCGTTTTTGGTCTAGGCGTTTTACCACTGTTGAGGCGCATTACAACTATGGTCACTTTGGAGCTTTTCAGAAACCAAGGAATTCTAGACGCATTACAACGGTGTAGGCGTTTTTGAACTGTTTGGGCGTTTTTACACCCAGGCGTCTGACAACTGTTTGGACGTTTTACAACTGTTCAGGCGCATGTCGAGTTGGGCTTTTTGAGAATTCTACTAAGGCAATCCCTTGGGTGTTTCTAAGTCAAAGTCAGAAGTTTCACAACTGTTTGGGCGCTTCATCACTGTTTAGGCGCAATAACTCAACACTCAGAAATTTTTTTTAAAAAAAAATCCAAAAAAATTTTCAATTCATTGTTTAAATTCAAAAAATTAAAAACAACAAAAATTTTTTTTTTACAAAATTAAAAATATAAAATGGTGAAGTCAGAAGATTCTGAGAATAGAGTTCCTAAGTTGAAGGAGAGAGCTGATTTTAAGAACTGGTCTCTTAGATTGAAACATCACCTTAATTCTATTGACGCTGAATTGATTACTTTCAATGTGCTGATCTTAACTGATATGATCTCACTGTAGACATTGATTCAGTTGTAACTATTAGATTTTTATTCTGCTTTAATTTTGATTTTTGCATGTTTTCTGTGTGCAGGCATATTAACAATGATTAGTGTGATCTTCATGTGACAAATTCAAGAAACTTTTAAGTTTTGTTAAACTTAAAAGATTAGGGAGAGTAAAAAGAGTAAAAAGTCTAAGAGAAAATAATTCAAATTTCAAGATATGAAAAATTAAAATTTAGTGTTTTGAATGGAAAGGATGAAGCTAAAAAGTTCAAACATGTGTGTGTTTGACATAATGTAAAAATGAACCTGAAAAATATTTTAATGTTGAAAAGCTTCTTGCAAAAGTTTAATATGAGATTATTTGTTAAAATTAGAGACTAAAATGAATTAAAAAATAGAATTCATGAGGATCTCAAGCAAAGGAGTGTTGGAAATCCATTCAAAACAATATCCAAACCCAATTGAATGTTATGCTAACATTGATATTCTAGGTTTATCTAAAGAAACATTGGAGATGAAGAATAAAATAGAAATCAAGATGAATGAATCAAAACCAGGACAAGGAATTTTAGCAAGCCTTGAGAGAGCAAGAAATGTACAAAGAGAAGCCATTTTTCCAAATTAAAGAAGAGCCTGAAGATTTCTTTGATGCATGAAGACAAAAGAGAGAAGACAAAAGATTGAAGATTAAAGATTTAAGATTAAAGAAGACAAAGACAGAAGATTGAAGACAGAATATTGATGATTTTGAAGACTAAAGACAATGCCAATCTTAGGGGGAGTATTGTAGAAGCCTCTTGAAGATTAACATTTAGTCTTTATTAGTCTTTGTATAGTTTTTTTCATAGTTTAGGGACTTATTGTGTAAATATATGTTCCTTTATGTTTTCTTTGATAGTATAAATAGCATAGTATGTATTGTGTAGATAAGACCTTAGAATCAGTTTGAACAACTTGTAACTGTTTTCTTACACTTGTACTTTCTGTGCTTACTATCAATGAAAAACTATGAATTTTTTTGATTTGTTTGCATTGAATTGATTACTTGTGTTTGTTTTGATTGAATTGTATCACAATATCATCACAGATCGATCCATTTTGATCCTATCAAAAGTGCTTTAAGCTCTCGTCCTTTGAGTGCTATGGTTTGGTTGTGGTATGTTTTGATACTTATGTCTCCTGTCTGTTTGTTTAAAGTTGTTACAAAATGTGTTATCATTATTTAAAACAACTTTAGTATATGGAGTCTTTCTTGGTACTCCTCCCTTGTTTTTATTAGGAACAACTTTGCTTCTCAGTTGATTTCTCAGCCTGAGCATGTTTGTTTTGCGTTATATTCTTTTTATTGAAAAAGCAATTGGTTGTGTTATGATTGTAGCTTTCACAAATTAAACAGTAACTGTAAAAATGGCATGTTTCCTTACTGTGATTGTTCATGTCATAGTATTTGTAATACTTTCTTATTTGCACTTTTCTATGCTATGGATATATTGATCACACCATTCAATGTAAGGGAAATTTGAAGTACTTTGTTTGTTGAAAACTTTTGATTGTTGATTGGTTTGGCTGAATGGGGGTTTTGCCCTTCCCTTTGTTTAGTATTTTGAAAAGGGAAATGGAAGACTCAGCCTTTCTTCCACTTGAGCAAATAACAAATACTTGCTTCTACTTTGTTTATTTTGGGGTTGTATCAGCCACACTTGAAACTTTTTCAGTTTCAGTAATTGGTTGATCAGACTCATCATATAACAGATCTTCATCATCTTCATCTATGTTATTAGCATCAAATTCATTGTTTTCCCCTTGATAAAAATCGGTTGATTTAACTTGTGCTGGTGTTTGACTTTTAACAAATTTAATCAATGGAGATTTTGATAATACTGATGACTTTGAAGATGATGATGATGATGATGATGATGGTCACTTTGAGTCATCTGTTTTGTCATGAGGATCAAATGAATCCCCATGTTTGCTGATCATTGATTCAGGCAGTGGGATATAGCTATCATTGTAAGGTGGGTTAACCTTGTCATATCCAAGGCCTTAAGGATCTTTAAAAGCCCTTTATTGATCAAAAAGTTCTTTAAAATTCTTATTGTTCAACTAAAACATTTGAAGTTTCATTTTATTTTCAACCTATAGTGTTTTAGATTGAGTCAAGGATTTAGAAAGTTGCTCAACCTGAGCTGTGACATCCGGTAATTTTCCGTTACCAAACTCCGTTAGTTCCGTTAAGTCTTGCATACACATGTCGTGAGCACACACTAGTTGTCGTTGAACGTTGGTGACTTCATAATAATTAATAATGATTATCTGATAATAATTTAGTTAATGATATGATTATTAAGTTGTGCTTATATGTTTACGTGATTTAAATATTAATTGGGAATTTTATCGCGTAAAGTGGAAACGCGTTATAATTATTTCATGTGTTTTGTGGCAAATGGAAATTATGCATGATTATTATTTGTGACTAATAATAACTGTGTTTAGTAGTTAAAAACTATTTAAAAACTATTTAAAAGCCTAATCTTTATAAAATACAAATTATAAGGGTTAAAAGGGTAATTATGGATTATTAAATAAAATAAAATCAAAACCCAAACCTAATAACCCCCCCCCCCTATGGCCGCGATCGACCTCCCCACACCCACAAACCTGTGATTTCTGCCAAGAACAAGCATTCACATTCGATTTTGGACCGATTTCAAGCATCACAACAAGTTAGAATCATCAATTGCAAGCCATTACACGTTTAAAGGCTAGATTTTTACATGTTTTTGATGGTTTTTCATTGTGGCCGAAACCCTAGTTCGAATATTGCAATTGAAGGTCGATTCTTGGTTGTTTGTTGATGTTATTATGTTAGTTTGGTTAGATTGATGCTAGTTAACGTCGATTATGCAAGAAAGCTATGATTTTGATACGTTGTTCATAGGTTACTAATAATAGTAACTTTATTTGCATGGATATGGTGATTTGATGATGAATTGATGTTGTTGATGTGTTTGTGATGATAATTGGATGTTAGATTGTTGATTTGAATGCTAGAAATCCAAGAATGAATGTTGTAGTTCATGTCTTACTAAAGATAGTAACTTTTGGCTATGAAGGTTGATGAATTGTGATAATTGGATGTTATTGATCATATCTAGATGTTATCATGAGCTTGAATTGGTATATTATTGATGAATTCATGAATGTCTTGAGTGTTTGATAGATTTTGGGATGTGCTTTCCCAAAAAGGAAACTTTATTTGCACAAAATTTTGAATATGATGGTTTGAGTATGTTTGTGACGTTAGGATCATGTTAGTATGTTCATGGATGATTTCTAAGGTGGTAGAATGTATTATTTCGGTTGTATGAATGTTTAGTTGGTTAGTTATCTGATTTGGTCTGTTGTGGGAATTCATGGTAATGGGTCATATGGGTATGTTAGGACTATTGTTGGTTTGTGGTTGATCATGGTTGAACATTTTGGATGATATGATTTCTGTTGAATGGCATGTTGATGATCATCATGCACGCTTGCGAATCTGAGGCGCCTACTTAGTAGGATTAGCAGGGTTTAGGGTGTGAAGTCGTGAGTGGCTTCACATGGGATGCCATGCATGATTTGATTCTATGTATTATGCTTTGGTTGTGTTGTAGTTATGTTGAGCATGATAATTGTTTGAGATTCGCATGACTTGTATGATATCTGGCTATATGATGATCTAGGTAGTACATGTGGGTAATGAGGTGTCATATGTGATCAGCTTGTATGTTAACTAGGTGTGACGTACTTTATGCTTGTTTGAATGAAATTTCACCTATAATGTCACCAACGGGTCAAACGGGGCAACTGGGTCAAATGTGTCTTGTCTTTCTATAACCTTGGGTTCTTTGGTTTGCGGAGCACTTAGGGTTACATATTGATTCTGTGCACATGTACTTATGTACTCATGTGTTCTAGGTGAGCTTTGAAGGTTGTCTCTCCACTCTTTCTTTCAAGTTAAGCTCTAAGTTAGTTCTTGCACGCATCAGGTTAGTTCATGCCCCACTCTTTTACGTACTCTCTTTTGGGGGAGATAGCATACTGGTTTTACAAATGCTTACTTTATATGAGTTGTGTATAGTATTTTATAGTGTTGAATACCATGAAAGTCCTCACACTTTCGGATTGTTAGTAATGATGATTAGCGGGAAATCTTGGGTAGTACTACTGGGTCAGACGAGCCCCACCTGTGCGACTCGAGGTCAAACGGGTGCAATTTTGTCCTAACGAACATTTGTCACGACCTGGTAAGTCGTGGCAGGAGGCAACAAACGTAACACAGTCATCTTCAATCGTGAAATCACTATGAATATTGCTATTTGTTATAGACTACCTATCTATTACAATACACTTCTTATATCTTGCAACTGTTATTGGTTTATGTTTAAACGCAAACTCTTGAACTCACCAACCGTTGTGTTGACTCTTTTAGTATGCTATTCTCAGGTTAAGGTTGCTATTGCCTAGGAGCACGTCACACGGGTCAACATCATGGTATTTGTCAGCACGTTATGAAACATTGTTTTGGATTAAGATTGTTTAAACATCGTGTTTTGGTTTTGCATAATACTTGGGCGCGTATGTTTGCACATTTTCAAATCATGTTACATTGTTTTGGGTTTACTAGTTTATTTAACGCTTCCGCATGTTTTAAAGTTAAACTCTGATTTTGAATGTTAGTTCATATAGAGTCATTTTGTGTAACTAATGATTGAGATCCTGGTATGTCACGCGCCTCGCGGTAAAACCCCGCATGCGGATTTTAAGGGTGTGACAGATTGGTATCAGAGCCATTAGTAATGGGGAACTAGGTTGCATACACACACTAGACTATAACCGCACAGTTGTTAGTTACTTATCGCTTACTTCTTTACTGTATACTCATTGGCATACGCATCACGTACTTCGTAGCATGGCATCATCATCCAGAAATTTAGGCAAGAGACCTGAACGATCTGAGTCACCTCCTACTTCTCTCGTACCTGATAGGGCATTTAACTGGCCCCAACATCCTAATCCTCCTGGCAAGATAGTCTGGGATCAGCCTTTCATACCTCCTGAGCTCGACCCTCCATGAAATCGGGATTTCTACCCCACCTACATAAACCGAATGGCTTATAGAGAGCGCATACCACCAGTAGCTCCTAGACGACCTAGGACTAGGTCATCGACCGCCTCTGCATTGCCTACTCTTCCTACCTTGGGCATCCCTCTCGAGCAGGCGTTTGCAGCTTTGGTAGCCACTCTAGACACGGAGCGACAGCGAATTAGAGTACTCACTGATGAGAACTCTGCCTTACAATCTGAGATGCGTCAGTTGCGCTACCAGGTAGAGACGCTTTAGGAGTGACTCTCGAAGGCCATTGGTGGACATCATACCCTGGCAGGCAACGTTGTAGCAGTTACTGGGCGCATGGACGCGCAGGATCACCATAACATAGTGATCGATGATAGGTTTGCTGATCTAGAGGCACAGCTAGCAGCACTTCAGATTGCTGAAGCCCCTGCACCTTTGAGGAAGACCCTAATGAGGAAGAACCAGAAGAAGATCTGGAGGAAGAACTGGATGAAGTCCAGAAGTTGGAGGCTTTCTGGCAATTAAAGATGGAAGGAATCTGAGATCGAGGTTTGCAGCACGAGGTCTCACGTGTTGGCAACGCTTTGCCCAGGCATGATCGATCCGCCGATCAAATGAATTGAGCTTGGTTCCAGAGATACAAAGCATGGTGACTGTTGTGAACCTCACCACTATCCAGCAGGTTATTCGATTGGCTCACAAGCTTACTGACCAAGAAGTGGAGTAGGGAAGGCTACCCAAACAGGGCGCTATGGCAAGCATGCCTGACAATAAACGCAAGTGGGACAACTCTGGAAACAAGGGATCTTTGTCAAACAACCAATCTCAGCAACATCAGCAGCAACAACAGCACACTCAGCAGCATCAGCATCCACAGCAACAAAGGAGGTTTGATAACAACCGAAATTTCAATCAGTCATCCTCGGCATCGCAGAGACAAGGAGGCTATGTGGGGAAAAGTCCCAAGTGCAATCAATGCAACTACCATCACACCGGCAGGTGTGACAACTTTCGATGCCAAGGCTGTGGTAAAGTTGGGCATGCAGCGAAGGACTACCGGGGTGAACTGATGAAAAAGCCACAACAATCACAAGAAACTCCGAAAGGTTGTTTTGAATGCGGAAAAGAAGGCCATTACAGACGCAACTGTCCCCAGCTCAAGAGGAATGGTAATGGAAACAACAATAATGGTAACAACAGCAATAATAACAGTGGCAACAACAACAAAAATGGTAATGGCAACAACAATGGAGGCAATAACAACAATGGAGCCAAAGGAAGAGCCTTCGTCATTGGCTCAGGTGAGGCTCTAAACGATCCTACAACAGTAACTGGTAAATTTTCGGTTAATGGTCGTTTTGCTACCGTATTATTCGATACCGGAGCCGATAGAAGTTTCGTGTCCACTAAGTTTTGTAGCCTCTTAAGTGATATGCCCTTTGCCTTAGAATCTGAATACACCATAGAGTTAGCTGACGGTACACAGATTCACGTAATGCATATTCTTAGAGACTGCAATATAGAGCTTGCTAGTCATACATTCACCATAGATGTCATGCCTGTTACACTAGGAAGTTTCGATGTTGTAGTAGGCATGGATTGGCTTTCCGATAAGCAAGCGGAAGTCATATGCCATGAGAAGATCATACGGATTCCCTTTGGCGAAGAAGTCCTTACGGTCAGAGGTGATAGAAGTGGTACGGTGATAGGCATCATCTCGTTTATGAAGGCACAGAAGTTGTTACGAAAGGGTCGACTGGCCATATTGGCACTAGTCACAGATAAACAGACCGAGGAAAAGAAGATAGAGGATATCCGCATAGTTCGTGAGTTTCCCGAGGTGTTTCCGAAAGACCTGCCTGGATTACCGCCTCATCGTCAAGTTGAATTCCAAATTGAGTTGACTCCAGGAGCCGCTCTAATTGTGAGAGCACCTAATGGTTAGCTCCGAACGAACTGCAGGAATTATCTGCCCAACTACAAGAGTTGTTGGATAAAGGGTTTATCCGACCGAGTTCGTCGCCCTGGGGAGCGACAGTTCTATTTGTGAAGAAGAAGGATGGTACATTTCGAATGTGAATTGACTATAAGGAACTGAACAAAGTCACGATCAAGAATAGATATCCTTTACCTCGTATAGATGATTTGTTTGATCAACTGCAAGGATCAATCTATTATTCTAAGATTGACCTGAGGTCTGGATATCATCAGCTGAGAGTTCGAGAAGAGGACATCTCGAAGACTGCCTTTCGTATGCGATATGGTCACTATGAATTTTTGGTCATGCCATTTGGGTTGACGAATGCACCAGTAGTATTCATGGACCTTATGAATCGCGTGTGCAAACCCTATCTTGATAATTTTGTTATCGTCTTTATCGATGACATATTGATCTACTCAAGGACTCAGGAAGAACATGGAGAGCACTTACGTTTTATCTTGGAATTACATAGAAAGGAACAACTATATGCAATGTTTTCTAAGTGTGATTTCTGGATACGTGAGGTGTAATTCCTGGGTCATATTGTCAACGAGAAGGGAATGCATGTTGATCCTGCAAAGGTTGAAGCGATAAAGAATTGGTCTGTTCCTAAGACACCAAGTGAGATATGATAATTCCTTGGATTAGCGGGATATTATCGACGGTTCATCGAAGGATTCTCTAAGATTGCACAACCTCTCAGAGCCTTGACTCACAAGGGAAAAGCAAACAAATAGGGTGAGAGTCAGGAATCTGCTTTCTAGTTGCTGAAACATAAATTATGTAGCGCACCAATATTAGCGTTATCGGATGGTAGTGATGATTTCGTAGTCTATTGTGACGCTTCTATTCAAGGACTTGGGTGTGTATTGATGCAGCGGGATAAGGTTGATGGAAATGATCTGCCCAAAATACATATTGAATTGATGTGGCTAGTATGTCATGATCCAAGTCGGGTCATACCCAATAACGAGCTAGACAAACACCAAAGATATTTGTTTTATGATATGATCATATAAATAAATATTAACACTTAGAATATTTGGAAATTGGGTTTCCAAACATTTACACTTGTGTAGTATATAAATTATATGGATAATTTATTTCAAAGAGAGAGGAATATTAATTCATCCGCATTCGTTTTATGCAACCACATTTGATGTGGTTGAACAAATACAGATGATGTTTACTCATCCGCATTTACAAATGCGGATGAACAATCCCTATCCGCATTTGTTTTTGAACAAATACGGATGAGCATTTCTGGAAATGCTGATGGAAACATACGTCCGCATTAACTAATATGGATGACCATTTGCAAATGCGGACGAATTACTTCACCCGCATTTATAAATGTGGGAGAACAACTTCATCCGCATTAACTAATGCGGATGTTGTTCTGAGAAGTGCGAATGGGTTAAGGGGCTGGGCCCCACCTATTTTTCTCTGTCTTGAACTTTATGTTTCCAAGGACATGCAATATAAGATTGCTTGCAGATCTCTCTAAACACACGAATTGAGAACACAAAAGGTGTAAGAACCCCTTATTCTCTCGATCGGTCTAGAGAAAGAAAAGGGGAGTTGTACAAGTGAAAATCCTAGCAACCGGTGTTCTTGTTGGTGGCTCGTGGGTAGACCAGCTTGAGGCTTCTTGCTTTAGGAGCTGCCATCCTCGTTCACCTCCTGCCGACATCATTATTGAAGGTAGTTCTTTGTACCTTCTATGGTTGTTTGTAAGCATGATTTCATATATCGATCCATATGGGTTTTGACTGATTTTATATAAAAATGTTTTATATATATATTAGCTCTTTGTAACAAGTTTAAAATTATATATTCCGCTGCGTTCTTCTATTTTATAAGGATAAAATAGATCTGTTTAACTTGTGAAAACCCAACAATGGTATCAGAGCCGGTTATATGGATACATGCTTCATTTGGACTGAAAATTCGGTTTCTTGGTGATGATTCACCAAAAGGCCGAGAGGCTTCAGCCCTAGTATCCCTTATTTTTCAAGATCTATTTAGACATGCATATAGGAATCTTGGAAAATTTATATCATTTGGATGATTTTGTTTTGGAAACAAAACCGTGGTTCTCGGCTGTTTATGCTTCAGCCGAGAATCTATGGTTCAAGGGGATGCTTTTGGATTTTGCTTACATATGTGGATATGTATTTTATTTGATCATGACCAAAGCCGAGACCTATGGATGAATGTGTTGTGATTTGTTTTAATTATTCAAATGGATTGTAATAATTAAACATGTTTATTCTTCCTATTGGGTATGTAATTTATTTGTTTTTCCATTTGGTATGTAAAATAAATAGGCTAGTTGCACTTTACTTTTACTAGAAAAATTGTATTTAGGATATGTTTTGTAAAAGAAGATGCAACAAGACTATCTTTCTCGGTTTTAACCGAAAGGAGAAGATGAAGGCCCAAAGGAGTTTGGTGCTGAAGTCAAAGCCTAAATGGAGACCCAAATGGATTGGAAGAGTCACAACACAAGGTGGACACTTGAAGCATTTGGATGCGGGATCAAGTGGGAGTTCACCGGCATAAATGTTGTGTCATTTTCACCCTTAGAAACGACTTTATTAACTCACTTGTTTCGGTCAACAAGTGATGTTAAGCTTAGATGGCTACGATTATGGATTCATGTGATGCTTGTGTGGTTGTTTTATTATTGTTTTGTGATATATGGATATGCATTTTTAGACAATTTAAAATCAACAACAAGCATAAAACTGGTTCTTATAAAACATTAACATGGGTAATAAAAGGGTTTATTAAAAGTTAATGTGTTCACAATAAAATTGGTTTTATTGAAAGAACCTTGAAAATTGTTTCACACTGGGTACCACACATTTGAATGCATGCAAATGTTAGGTGCAAAATAGTTTTCAAAACTAGAATTAATGAAAACTAAAATCCCTTTTGAAACAAGTTTAACACCATCCTTTTACACAACACTCAAATCACTTGGGAACTATTTGTGGGCTAAAGGTCACCTAACCACTCTTAGGGAACTTGTGTGTTTGAGGTGGGGTTAACAAATTTGTGGGATAAAGGTCACCTAACCACTTGTATGTGTAAACTCACACGTGTGTGTAAGTAGGACAACTTGAGTTGGAAACCATGTGAATAGGGTCACCGAAGCATGGTGTACAATGGTGTTGATGGGACTAAACATGCCAACTAAACATAAAGATGTTTAACCGATCCCATAAAACTAGAAGTTGCAAAGGGTTGCGATTGTCAAGTGTTGACTACCTTGTTATTTTAAATGATGGGATAAAGGTCACCTAACCATTTTTTAAATGTAACGTTGGATTCTAGATTTTAATTATTAACTGTCTATGAGACGTGAAAGGGGTATTAATAATTAAAGTTTTATTTTCGAAAATACTAAAAATGACTTTGTTTCTAGAAATGGCCGCCAACAACAACGCTCCCACCCCGACCGTCCATAACCTATCACTAAGAACTATATTAGAAAGGGATCGTCTTAACCATAATAATTTTATGGATTGGTTTCATAACTTGAGAATCGTTCTCAAGCAAGAAAATAAATCTTACTTACTAGACGATCCCATTCCCGACGAACCCGATGTTGATGATGGTGAGGCCTATAACGATTGGGTTAAGCACACTGAGGATTCTGTGCAGGTTTCTTGCCTCATGTTGGGAACTATGATTCCCGAGCTCCAAAAGGATTTAGAGCATCATGGGGCATACGACATGATTACCCAGTTGAAGGAAATGTTCCTTCAACAAGCAAGGGTAGAACGCTTCAAAATAGTTCGAGCGCTTCATGCATGTCGCATGGAAGAAAATCAATCGGTTTCATCTTATGTACTTAAGATGAAGAGCCACATTGATCGCCTTGAAAGGCTAAATTGTCCCGTCTCAAAAGAGTTGGCCATGGATTTGATCCTTAATGGCCTAACTAAAAGGTTTGAGACATTCATCATGAATTATAACATGAATGGGGGGGACAAGAGCATTGGTGAGCTTCACGGAATGCTTAAAACGGCTGAGGCAGGGATGGGTAAAAGGGTTTTACCCGTCCTCACGATCAATGAGGGAGGCAATAAGAAAAGGTAACACCCCGATCCCAAAGCAAATGTTGCTAAAGGAAAGGGATACATCAAAGGAAAGGGTAAGGGAAAGGCAAGAACTGAACCTCCAAAACCAAAGATTAAGAAGCCTACGATAATGGAGAACGATCCATGCTTTGAGTGTGGTGAGATAGGACATTGGAAAAGGAATTGTCCAATCTATCTCAAAGAGTTGAGAAACAAGAGGGATGCTGGGCAGACCTCAGGTACAACTTTCATGATTCATATTGAATTGAATGTTATTTCTTCAAACACATGGGTATTGGATACCGGATGTGGAACTCATATTTTAAATTTGTTGCAGGGGTTCAAAAGAAATAAGCATTTCAAGAAGGGAGACACAAGTCTCTATATGGGCAATGGTGAAAAAGTTGATGTTGAAGCCCAAGGAGACTATGTTTTGAAGCTTCCAAATGGTTTGGAAGTTGTCTTGAAAAACATCTTGTATGCTCCTAGTTTGACTAGGAACATAATTTATGTTTCCCTTTTAAAACAATATGGTTATGTATTAAAGTTTGTAAACAATGGTATTTGTGTTTTCATGGATGATGTATTTTATTTGAGGCTATGCCTTATAATGGTATCTATGAATTGGTTCATGATAACTCATCTTTTAATAACTCGTTATACCAAACAAGCACCAAGAAACTTAAAATTGGTTTAAGTGATTTGTATCTTTGGCATTGTCGTCTTGGTCATATAAACAAGAATCGGATTCAAACACTTCAAAAGAATGGTCTTTTGGAAACAAATGAAAATGGTTCATTTAAGAAGTGTGAATCTTGTTTACAAGGAAAGATGACCAAGTTGCCCTTTAGTGGTACTAACGAAAGGGCAAAGGATTTATTAGGAATCATACATTCGGATGTATGTGGTCCTTTTAAACAATGACAAGGAATGGTGAGAGATACTTCATTACCTTTATCGACGATTATAGTCGTTATGGTTATGTGTACTTGTTGACACACAAACATGAAGCTTTTGAAATGTTCATAATCTTTAAGAATGAAGGAGAAAATCAACTCAATAAAACAATCAAAGTTCTTCGTTCAGATAGAGGAGGTGAATACCCGAGTGATGCTTTTCAAGATCATCTTATGAGTTATTGGATTTTCTCACAACTTACTCCACTCGGAACACCGCAACATAATGGTGTGTCTGAAAGGAGAAACCGAACCTTATTGGATATGATTCGATCTATGATGGCTAGAAGCTCACTACCTCTATCATTTTGGGGTTTCGCATTGCTCTTCGCGGCTCGTATTTTGAATATGGCCCCAACCAAGAAAGTGGATACGACACCTTTTGAAATATGGCATGGAAGAGTTCCATCACTATCATATTTAAAGGTATGGGGTTGTGAAGCAGAGCACCCAAAACAAGTTAGAAAGTCGATCCATTAAGTGTATATTTATTGGATATCCCAAAGACTGTATGGGATATTACTTCTTTGATCCAACCGAGCAAAAGCTATTTATTGCTCGAAAAGCTGAGTTCTTGGAAACTAAGTTTCTTATGGAAGAAACGACGTATAGAACAGTGGAAATTGATGAGGATCAAGAACCACAAGCCAATACACGTTTGGTTGAAATTAGCGATCAACAAGAGGTTGTTGATAATGATCAAATGGTTGATCAATACATACAAAACGTTCTCAGATCTGGTAGAATTAGCATTCCACCTGAAAGATATGGATTTTTCATGAATGGATGCTATGTGGTTGACTCGGATGAACCAACTACATACCATGATGCAATGTTCAATTCGGATTGTGACAAATGGATAGAAGCCATGAACGTTGAGATGCAATCCATGTATGACAACCAAGTATGGGATTGGTTGAACCACCACTTAACTCCAAACTGGTTGGATGTAAGTGGGTTTTCAAGAAGAAAACCGATATGCATGGAAACTTGGATACTTATAAAGCAAGACTTGTAGCAAAGGGTTTCACTCAAACTCAAGGGGTTGATTATGATGAAACATTCTCGCCTGTGGCAATGCTAAAGTCAATTAGGATATTATTTGCCATAGCTGCATATTATGACTATGAGATTTGGAAATGGATGTCAAAACCGCTTTCCTTAATGGACATCTCGAAGAGACTGTCTATATGGTTCAGCCTGATGGTTTTGTCGATCCAAAACATCCTAATAAGTATGCAAGTTAAAGAAATCAATCTACGGATTGAAACAAGCATCGAGAAGTTGGAATCAATGTTTTGATGAAGAGATCAAGAAATTTGGATTTATCAAGAACGCTGATGAAGCTTGTGTGTATAAAAAGGCTAGTGGGAGCATTATCACATTCTTAGTATTGTATGTTGATGACATACTACTATTTGGAAATGATGTTCCAACCATGGAAGGTGTTAAAGCCTGGCATGGAATTTGTTTTTTCATGAAAGATCTTGGTGAAGCCGCCTATATTTTAGGAATAAAGATCTATAGGGATAGATCAAGACGGTTGATAGGTTTAAACCAAAGTGCATACATTGATAAAATCTTGAAAAGGTTCAAGATGGAAAACTCTAAGAAAGGTATGGTACCTATTCAAAGAGGGACAATATTGAGTACATCTCAATGTCCGAACTCAAAGGATGAGCAAGAAGGAATGAAGGAAATCCGATATGCATCTGCTATAGGATCCATCATGTATGCAATGATGTGCCCTAGACCGGACGTGTCATGCGCATTAAGCATGACAAGTAGATATCAACAGAATCCAGGTAATAGCCATTGGCTGGCTGTTAAAAGTATATTGAAATACCTTAGGAGGACTAAGGATATGTTTCTAATATATGGATCTGGTGAGGAGGAGCTCATTGTAAAAGGTTACATGGATGCGAGCTTCCAGACTGATCGAGATGATTCTTGATCACAATTGGGGTATGTCTTCATTATGAATGGAGGGACAGTGTCCTGGAAGAGCTCGAAGCAGGACGTGGTAGCATTGTCCACTACAGAATCCGAATACATCGCCGCTTCATTGGCAGCTCAAGAGGCTGCATGGTTAAAGAAATTCATTGCCGATCTAGGGGTAGTCTTTACCATTCAAGACCCCCTAGAGATATTTTGTGATAACGAGGGTGCGATTGCTCAAATCAAGGAACCCCGTGCACATCAAAAGACTAGGCACATTGAGCGGAGATTCAACTACATAAGGGATGAAGTTGAAATGGGAAAGATATGTATTTGCAAAGTTTACACAGATCAAAATATTGCGGATCCACTCACGAAGCTCCTTGAAAGGGCAAAGCGTGAGAGTCATACTTATGCCTTAGGACTTCGATATTCTAGTGATTGGATTTGATATGTTTTGTATTTTAACTTTGGAACGAATGCAATACTAACTCTTTGTATAAATTATGACAATTAGAGTTATGTTCCATTTTAGCATGTTTACATCCATGAATATGTTTATTATTCTAAATGTCCATAGTCGGTTATATTAGTGGGAACAAATATGAATGTAAGACTATTATGAACATGGATTGGTAGATATTCATAAGGTATGAATATAGAGCAAAAGGTTGCTACCAAGGTTCATAGATATTTGTGGGATACAAATATTGGACTGACCCGCTCTCAAATGTTATAGCATGGAATTTTATAATTGATCATAAGTAATTTTGAGTAAAGGAGAATATAATAGTGTGATCTGAGATACATATTGGGTTTTGATATTTACCAAACATTATACCTTGATCTAGTTCTTCATTGTTGTGAAATAATGGACAATACACAAGGCTATGTTCAGGTGTGATACAAGGTGATTATGATAAACGTATGTAGTCAAGATGGGATTTGTTCCTCTTATTCGTTGAGAGTATGATGTCTAAGGCCTGATAAAGTTAAATCAATAGGGAATGATCGTTCTATGTCCCTGGATTTAACATGACATCTGAAACAAAAGGATATATGATTGGATTCACCTAAATCAGTTCAAGTATGGGACTTGAAAGGAATGATGTTATTGAATTGCACTTAGTCATGCATATTAGGGGTAGTAAACCGTTGTTAGGCGGTATTTGCTACTTGCATCAATCCTCTATGTATCTTGTGCAAGTGGGAGATTGATGGAAATGATCTGCCCAAAATACATATTGAATTGATGTGGCTAGTATGTCATGATCCAAGTCGGGTCATACCTAATAACGAGCTAGACAAACACCAAAGATATTTGTTTTATGATATGATCATATAAATAAATATTAACACTTAGAATATTTGGAAATTGGGTTTCCAAACATTTACCCTTGTGTAGTATATAAGTTATATGGATAATTTATTTCAAAGAGAGAGGAATATTAATTCATCCGCATTCGTTTTACACAACCGCATTTGATGTGGTTGAATAAATGCGGATGATGTTTACTCATCCGCATTTACAAATGCGGATGAACAATCCCTGTCCGCATTTGTTTTGGAACAAATGTCGATGAGCATTTTTGGAAATGCTGATGGAAACATACATCCGCATTAACTAATGCGGATGACCATTTGCAAATACGGACGAATTACTTCACCTGCATTTACAAATGCGGGAGAAGAACTTCATCCGCATTAACTAATGCGGATGTTGTTCTGAGAAATGCGGATGGGTTAAGGGGCTGGGCCCCACCCACTTTTCTCTCTCCTGAACTTTATGTTTCCAAGGACATGCAATATAAGATTGCTTGCAAATCTCTCTAAACACACGACTTGAGAACACAAAAGGTGTAAGAACCCCTTATTCTCTCGATCGGTCTAGAGAAAGAAAAGGGGAGTTGTACAAGTGAAAATCCAAGAAACCGGTGTTCTTGTTGGTGGCTAGTGGGTAGACCAGCTTGAGGCTTCTTGCTTTAGGAGCTGCCATCCTCGTGCACCTCCTGCCGACCTCATTATTGAAGGTAGTTCTTTGTACCTTCTATGGTTGTTTGTAAGCATGATTTCATATATCGATCCATATGGGTTTTGACTGATTTTATATAAAAATGTTTTATATATATATTAGCTCTTTGTAACAAGTTTAAAATTATATATTCCGCTGCGTTCTTCTATTTTATAAGGATAAAATAGATCTGTTTAACTTGTGAAAACCCAACAATGGTATCAGAGCCGGTTATATGGATACATGCTTCATTTGGACTGAAAATTCAGTTTCTTGGTGATGATTCACCAAAAGGCCGAGAGGCTTCAGCCCTAGTATCCCTTATTTTTCAAGATCTATTTAGACATGCATATAGGAATCTTGGAAAATTTATATCATTTGGATGTTTTTGTTTTGGAAACAAAACCATGGTTCTCGGCTGTTTATGCTTCAGCCGAGAATCTATGGTTCAAGGGGATGCTTTTGGATTTTGCTTATATATGTGGATATGTATTTTATTTGTTCATGACCAAAGCCGAGACCTATGGATGAATGTGTTGTGATTTGTTTTAATTATTCAAATGGATTGTAATAATTAAACATGTTTATTCTTCCTATTGGGTATGTAATTTATTTGTAATTTATTTGTTCATGACCAAAACATGTAATTTATTCAAATGGATTGTAATAAGGTTGCTATTGCCTAGGAGCACGTCACACGGGTCAACATCATGGTATTTGTCAGCACGTTATGAAACATTGTTTTGGATTAAGATTGTTTAAACATCGTGTTTTGGTTTTGCATAATACTTGGGCGCGTATGTTTGCGCATTTTCAAATCATGTTACATTGTTTTGGGTTTACTAGTTTATTTAACGCTTCCACATGTTTTAAAGTTAAACTCTGATTTTGAATGTTAGTTCATATAGAGTCATTCTGTGTAACTAATGACTGAAATCCTGGTATGTCACGCGACTCGCGGTAAAATCCCGCACGCGGATTTTGAGGGTGTGACATGAGCTGCTAGTGTTAGTAATTCAGACAAAAGTTTGTCAAATACATTTTTAAGTGACAAAATTTTGATCTCACATGGCTTTTGCTTAGATTAAACTGTCATTCAAATTGTTTGTTTTAATTACTTTCTTTGAAAGTTGGTCTGCTTGCTCTCAGTATCTGGTGACTTCATTTATGCATGCTTGAGAATAGAGATTTTCCTTTTCCTCTTTCGGGATTTTAGATAGTTTCTCCTCAACCTGTGCCATGAGGGCATGGTCAGGAGATTGTATCTCTACCTCATACATGCTCCAGTCAAATTCTCTATTTGGTTTGATTATCATTGCTGAGGACATGTAGTGTTGATTGGGACTGTATTGTGTGATTTGTGCTTGTGTTGGTACTAATGGAATGTTGATGGGAGGTGTAACTTGTCTATTTGTTTGATAACCACTTGATGTTTATGGTTGTTGATTGTTTCTATCAGCCCTTGGTTGTTGACATTCTCTTGAGAAATGCCCATATAGCAGACAGTTGTTGCATCTCACCTTGGTCTTGTCAAAACCAATCTTTGTCTTCTTATCCATGTTCAAACCCCAGTTTCTTTGAAGAAACTTCTTTCATCTATAAGCAATCATTGCAATAAACCACTGACGATCCATTTCTTCAACCATGTCTGATGGCAACTCATCCAAATCCTATTTGATGACTTGTGATGGTGTGAGATATGCACCTAGATATGCCTCAAAGCTTGTGGAAAATACTGCAAAGGCTGCCTTTTTCTCTTCAATCTATTGAATTATTATAAGTGCATCCATAGGTTTCTCATACTTATGTATGTTTTGGGTCTTTGTGTGATGTTGTTTGCTTGAACTCGAAGCATGTTGGTTTTGTTTGGTATGAGGTGTTGCTTCATATGAAGAATGAACACCAGTCTTCTTAGACTTTTGTTTGTGTTTTTGGTAATTCAGGAGCAGAAAAGAATGAAGTATCACTGGAATCAAGAAACTCCTCTTCTTCATCTTCTCCAGTGCATGTCAAGAATGCACTGTCTATTGTTTGCATTTCTTTAAATTTGTATGATTCCACATGCCTCATAGTGCTGTTGTTTCTTGATCTTTCATCTAATTCTAGTGCCTCTACTTTCGCAACTAGAGCATCCTATGACAATGCTTCCAGATCTAGTGTTGGCTTCATTAGAGAGACAAATTGTGTCCAACTCTCTGGAAGAGTGTGCATATCTTCTTGTTGATCTCCACAGATTCATACTTGAGACCATAAACTATCATCTCATTCACCAGTTGTACGAATCTATGGAGCTGCAATGGTATGGATTCACCCTGAACATGACAAAAAGTTTCATATTAGGTCTCAACATTTCTTTCTTGATATCCCATATCTCATCACTTCCTCACACATTGTGTGAAGAACCTTCCACAGTTCATGTGCTATTTTGAAATTTTCTACTCTGGTCAATATCTCAAACAATAGTCATCGCAAATTCTGTATGCTTTTATAACCGTTTTGACATTCTTCAAGTCATCACAAGCAACAGTTTTTAAACTCATTGCTTTTTGTATGTTATAAGCCGGACCTAATGTCACTGGAATGTATGGTTTGTCGGTTTTGGAAGTCCACAAATCTGGGTCTTGGAAAATAATCTAGTTTCTAAACATAATTTTCCATTGCTTGAAATCAGCTTTGTTCTTTAGCCTCGGTGGTTTGAGACTGTTGTTGAAACCTAAAACCTCGTCTGGCAGGATTGTTATATTTTAACTTAACGGTTTAAGTCAAATTTGTTTGATAATATAGCTCGGTGCAAAAAAAAATTATCCTAAAGTAACTAGGATTTGTTTGATGACTTTTAAATTTACCAAATAAAAGAATTTAATTAATTAAGTCCAATATTATGTCAGTCACAACATAATGATGATGTTCACTACGAAGGGAATATTATATCAATAGCCAATAGTTAAAACAATTAATTGTTTTTAAAATGGCTACTTGTGAATCAAAAAGTGAAAACTTTATGATTTTTCAAAAATACAAATGAATAATGTTTTCTTCAATGGTTTTTGATGAAAATTAACAAAATCACCATAGATTTTGTAACACCCAAAATTTTATCAAAAACAAAGGAAAAGAAAAGTATCTAGAAAGAAAAGATAATAGACACAAGTGGAGGGTGTAAAGTGTACAAAGTACGAAACTTTATTATTCTATTATTTAAAAGGCATGGCCGGCAATGCCACTGCCTTTTACACCTGCTTTTTCGACTGGAACAAGTAACAAGAAAAAAGAACAGAGTTTCTCTAGGTTATTCAAGAAGAAGAAGCTGAAAATTCGTAAGTAAGTGTTCTTTGTGTTTTTGGTTCGGTTTTGTTGGGTTTTCAACCTTAAAACTGATTTTTATGTGTTCTTTGTGCTTGGTTGTGTGTTTTGTTGTGTTTTTAGGTGTTTGGACTCATTGTGCCCTCAAGTTCGGTGGAGTTTTACTTGAAGGCTGCATTAGGTGAGTTTTAGATCCCCGGTTTTCTTGTTTTAAATGTATTTTGGGGCTGAAAATATATCTAAAATGTTTTACAACTTATATGTATGCTAACCGTATGTATGTTTGTGTATGGTTGGTTGTGTTGTATGGTTTTATGCTTTTTTTACGTGCCTTGTAAGTTAGTTATGAGTTGAAAACCATTTAGGATGATCATTTAGGTCTGGACAGTGTAAGTTTCGAACTAAGTAGGCTCATGCGCCTAGATTTTTACCCATGCGCCTAAGTGGTAGGCTCATGCGCCTGGATTTTTGCCCATGCGCCTGAAACATAGCCAAAAAGACTAAGTTCCACCCTATGCGCCCCAATAGTGCCCATGCGCCCACTGCCCAAATAACTAAGTGTAGTTCATACGCCCAAATAGTCCTCATGCGCCTAGAACTTCCCATGCGCCTAAGTGTTCCCATGCGCCTAAGTGTTGGTGCGCCCGCATAGTGCTCATGCGCCTAAAAGACTTAGAAAATTTCAGAGATTTTGAGAAATAGAAATTTTAAGGTTTAAGCTCTGGGATGTTTTGATGGTTATGTGTGTTGATGTTATGCATGATTATGGCTTGTTCTTATGTTCCATATTACGTATTATTATTTGACTTTACGTGGTGTGATTACGCTCACATACGTAAAGTATTATCATAAATGAAGTGAAAGATTAATGATAATGAAAAGTGGAACATAACGAATGAATGAAAAGTCTTGCAAGCAAAATTTTTAGAGAGGTTCACAACTCATTGAGAGTTGTTAGCTCAACTGTGTGTTATATAACGTGCGATTTAACCCATGAGGGTTCACACACAGGAGGGTCAGTCTCTGTGACTGATCGAGATGTGCGAAAACAGGGTCCTTGTCGCTTGACCCCAAAAGGTGGTTGCTTCGTGCACAATGATGGGGCATAGCTTATGACAGGATCCGGATAGAAGTGAAAGATAATGAAAAAGTACGAAACGAATGAATACGTGCGATAATGGAAGATAATAAGGTTATAACTTGATGTATGTACGATGAATGTTCATGAACGAAAGTAAAGGACATATTTTAAAGAAAATGATATTTTATTATTGCTGAGGATGGCACGCGGGGAAAGCTACTTTTATTATTGCTGAGGTTATACCTTAATGCTTTTAAAACTAGAACTCACTCAGCGATGCTGACTTTTATGCATTTTCAGTTGGCAGGTAAAGGTAATTGTTGCTGAGGATGACACGCGGGGAAAGCTACTTGTTAGGCATGACTGGCATCCATTCGTGTAACGATGATTTTTGTTGTTTTGTAATGTAACTAATTGATCCTTTTGTAACTCTAAAATACATTGTTGTATTATTTGGAAACATTAAATATTAAAGCAATGAATGGTTTTTGAAAATTTTAATTCCACTGCGATGTTTTACGATATGTATATGTTTTCATATAATTAATGCTATGATTTGCCAACTGTGAGGTTTTCGGGAACGGATCCTTACAGATTTGAAGAATTTATGCTAATGTTGAACTAGGGGTTTAACCTAGACCAGTCGCAACTTTGGCAACATTGAATAGACAACAATCGATTTGTTGTTTTGAAGATGTTTAATGCCTGATTCTAGTGTAGATCAACTCGAATGTGATGTTTAAATACAATTAATGGATTCAAATCACCCAAAAACAGTGTTTGTTTGTTAAAAATTGATAAAATAGTACATGTGTAATGTTTTATCCAAAAATCTTTTGAAACCAATGAGGTTTTAGTGATTTTTGTGATGTCTCTATTTGAAAATAGTGTATTGATGCTTTTGAGAGCTTTGTTGAAACTAAAAACACAAAATCTTCTTCAAAGTGAACTAAAACGGATTGTTAAATCATGTTTTTGATCATTTGTTGAATGTATGATGAAGAAGAAGGTTTTTGAGTAAATTTTAAGCTCCAAATGGATGGTATGAAGTAAATGAACCATAGAGATCATTGTATTGATTAAGAGGATCAAAAATCAGTGTATGATTTGAGCCAAAGATCTGATACCACCTGATGGATTTGGGTTTTGTTTCAAATGAGAAAACGGTTGAATAACCAAGGACCTTTTTCAATCTCTCAAGATAACAACAGTGTGTCTTATGAAACAATACTCAGACAATCATAGTACGGAAAACTATGATAATTGATATGATCTCTACTGTATGTGTATGATAACTTCTTGTTTGATTTATAATTGTTCAATAGCTTACAAAAGATTAGCGTGTATGGCAATTGATAGCCTATGTACATACTATGTATATTTACAAAGATACCCTTATGTATAAACAAAATACATAATTAATCCTAAGTCTATAAGATGTCCGTTATGGATGATGACTGTCCGCTACGGATAATAGATTGTTCGCTGTGGATGATCAATGCGATGTCTGCTATGTATCAATGTTGTCCGCTGTGAAGAATCGTGATGTTTGATTTGTTATTGTCCGCTAGGGAATGTTCATCCCCTGTCGATGTTGAACATCCACTTTGGATAGTTCATCAGCCGAGGACTTGACATCCGCTGTATGTAATTGTTCATCCGCTCTCTACCCTTTGACTTCGTTCTTCATCCACTGGTCATAGAAAGTCATCCGTTGTGGACTTTCATCATCCGCGATGGACACTTAGTAAAAATCTATTCTATCTACAAAATCTAAAAAAGAAATTTAAAGTATAATTAGTGTTTGCTATGAATGTTAATAATGTTTGTATGTTAGTAATAGATTGTTTGGATGTGAGAACATATTTGATTAATTATGGAAGGCATTATCCTTTAATGTACTTGTTGAGTCCAACATTTTCTTTTGTTGTACTCTAATAGCCCTAGGATGCCAAGTATCATGAAGTTCATCATTAGTTTTAGAAATCATTCCTAGATTTCTAAATGATAGACTTGCATGATTTGCAAACATAGGTGAGATAGGTGAAATTGGTTTCTTTTTTAGAGATCTCAACCCTTTCATTATGAGAAAGCAGTCAAAAGTATTATGATTGTTTATTTCATACAATTCACAGTATTGGTTAAAATAAGAATTTTATATGGAATGATTGTGCATTTTTTAAACTTAACAGTACTTAATGAAGTAGAATTCAAATGTAGTGTGATTTTTCATGTGACAGTTGTTATAAAACTTTTGACTACTCTTGGGTTGAGATGTTAAAGCTTTCATGGTGACTGGCTTCTTTGATTGTTGTTTAGATTAGCAAATATTGTTAGTCTTCTTAACCTCAATATATTGTGTCATAACTATACTATTTGGATGGTTTAGATGAGTGTCTTTGCTTCCTTGTTGACTTATTATATTCCTTTTCAAACTTCTTAACATCTATCTTTGAGAAAATGTCAAATATTACTTGTTTTTTTTGAAACATGTGGTTTTGATTGTGATTTTGACTTTTGTGATGTTTCGGATTTTGTTTTTCCATTAAATGATGAGGATGCTGGTGCTTTTTCATTAGATGATTCATAAACTGATTTTTTTTAATTTATATGAGTTTTGGCCTGATTATCAGATTTGCTTTCAGTTGATGATTTCATCTTAGGTTTAGCATCCTTATCAGTCAAGATGCTTGCCTGCATAAATTTCACAAATGGTATGATTGCTTTGACTGGACTTTTGGGCTTTGTAACATACACTGATTTGTCTTATCACTCTTTAATCTTGATTAGGTGACCATTTTTATCTTTCCATGATCAATTTCCACATAAACTTGAGGTTTATTTTATGGTTTTGTTTGAAAATATGTGGTAGATTTAGTTTCAACAACTTTGATGTCAGTTAAATCAGGTTTTGCCAAAGGTTCAAGCATTACAGTGTAGTTATTATTGTATGATGGAGGACATGCATTCTAGCCTATTCCAATCATTTACTTTGGATCTTTTAAGCATCAAGTAACTCTTGAAGCTTAGTTGATGAGAATTGAAATTTCTCCAGTTTGACTTCTATAGCTGAGTTATCAGCTTTTGACTTTGTTAAAAGTTCAGTCAAATACTCAACTTTAGCTTTAAGTGGGTACTTCTCTCAATGAAGCTTCTTAATCATTGCAAGAAGATATTTAATTTTAGTTTCAAAACCTCTCATATCTTGCTTTAACATTTTAGTTTTAACATATTTTAATATAGAAATTGGCTTTTACCTCAGCAGGCATTGGTGATGGAGTATCATTAATGTGAGCCATGAGAGCATGATTTTGATTG
This sequence comes from Flaveria sonorensis, assembly GCA_025506505.1. NCBI lineage: Eukaryota > Viridiplantae > Streptophyta > Magnoliopsida > Asterales > Asteraceae > Flaveria > Flaveria sonorensis. Next base: position 26,349,125 of record CM046423.1, on the reverse strand, counting down.
TTAGGCTTCACTTCTTCAATATACATACTCTAGTCACATACTCCATCTTGTCTGATGACAAGTACATTAGAGGCAGGTTGCGATGATGAAACGTCTTGTTGATGATGTGCAATCTAATGTTGTGCTTAATGGTGAGATGATTGATGATGTGATCCTTGACTTCCTTGATGTGAATTATATCATTGACTTGAGGATGGATAAGAGGCTTTTGAAAATTTTTTGTAACTGCTTCTTGGTGCATTGCATTCTCTTAAGATGTGCCCGTTCACACCATAGTTGTAACACTTAACCTTAGTTTTATCAAATCCATGTTTAGTGTTTTATTTGGGCTTAACTTCTTCCCTTTTCCTGAAGAATTTCTTTGCTCTCAGAGTGATCAATGACATTTTCCATTGGAGATCCATTTCTTCAACATCAACAGGATTCATTTATTCCAAATCATCATGAATCACATGTGCTGCTATGAGTCTTCCACCAAGGTAGGCTTCAAAACATGAAACAAAATTATTGTAAGTTGCTTTCTATTCATTATTTATATGATTGCATGACGTGAATATTTGACTTGCAGATTGAGCAGTAAGGGTTGATGGCTTGTTCATCTTGCTTTGAGGGGTTGATACAAATTGGGGCTGATATAAAGTCATCTTCTTTTGAAACAAATGCATTTTCCACTGAATGGCCCTCAGGAGGAAACTTATATGCCTCTATGACATGTGGACCACCTAAGTTTTTTTAATATTTCATCCAGTTCTAGAGCTTCAATCTTAGTACCCATAGTGTCTATACTGGTGCTATCATGTTCAAGAGTGTTCTTTAGCATTATGACACTTTGCTTCTAGCTCTCAAGCAAAGAGTGAATGATCTTCTTGTTCAAATCTTTTTCTTTGTGAGTGATACCCATAATCTCAGTTCATTGGCCAACTGCACAAACCTATGTAGTTGTTTTAAGATTCATTCACTCTTGATATAATGGAAAGTTTCATACTGATTGGTCAGTTTATCCTTGTTGATCTCAGTGACTTCACTACTTCCCTCTCATATAATGTTGACTGCATCCCACACTCCTTTTGCAGTTGTGTACTTCTCAAGCCTTTTCAGCACACGTCCATCTTCAATGCTTGAGTAAACAGGGAGTAGACCTTCATATCAATCTTGATTTTCTTGTAGTCTTTTGGATTAAGAACTATGGTTGGATCTTCAACAAGAATCCTTGAATTCCTATATTGATCAGCATCCAATAAAGTAGGAATATAAGGACCTTTGTAGATTGAGATCCAATAATCTGCATCAACATCAACAAGATAAATCCTGAATCTAGTTTTCCACTGTTTAAAATTTAGACTTTGTTTCGACATTGGTGGTTTAGGGTTACACCCAAGTTCAATTAAACTTTGTGTATCCCTGATTGTTTCTTGATTGTAATTTAGTTTAGATAATGATTAGATTGATTTAAGACTTAATGAATTGATTATCAAATTAGTCTCAAGTCCAAATAATTGTTAAGTTTCTAATACTAATGCGGATAACAGTCTTAGGAAACAAATGCTGATAAATTAATGTTGTGAATAGTGAATCAGACAAAGCATGACAAGTGCCGGAGATAGAGTCAATCCGGCAGATGAACGAGTAAATCTATCTGTCAAACTTCTTGAAACAAACTTCTCCACTTTGGATCTTTCTCAACAACTTCAAGTAATCCCAAGACTAAGAATTCATAAAGAACATCCAGTTGAGAATGTCATTGGCAATGTAGAAGTGGGGCCAAAACATGAAGCAGAGTAAATGAAGCAAACATCTGTTTGCTTTCATACTTTCTTTCTCAACTAGAGCCAAAGAAAGTTGATGAGGCTTTAAGAGACAGTAGCTAGATAGCGGCAATACAAGAAGAGCTTCTTCAATTTGCCCGACAAAAGGTTTTGAAACTATATGCACTTCCAAAAGGGAAGACAGTAATAAGGACCAAATGGGTTTTTAGGAACAAGAAAGATGATAGAGGAATAGTTATCAAGAACAAAGTTAGACATATGGTTCAAGGGTACACATAAGCAGAAGCGACTGACTATGATGAAGTCTTTGCTCCAGTAGCCAAGCTTGAAGCAATCAGAATTTTTCTAGCGTTTCTCCCTCCAAAGACTTCAAGGTGTTTCAGATGGATGTCAAGAGTGCATTCCTCTATCGTGAGATTGATGAAGATGTCTATGTCTGCCAACCACCAGGCTTTTAAGATCCTAAGTACCCAGATCATGTATGCAAACTTGATAACGCCCTTTATGGTCTTCATCAATCTCCAAGGAAATAGTATGAGAAACTTTCCACCTTTCTCCTGAAAAATGTGACTAGGTCCAAGATGTGAATCTAAGTTGATGTAACTCAACTAGGATCGAATATGATGATTGAGTCAATGATTAAGTAGCGGAAATACTGAATCAAAGAACATTTAATGTTGAAAATAATAGTAAATGCTTTGTATATTGATGTTGTCAAATAGTATACAAAGTGTGCTAGGGTTTTTAGCATAATGCAGACACTTGTGAACCTCTTGTAATAATCAGATTGAAAAAAAACTTACAAAAGTAGTGTATACTCTTCTATGTATAGGCTGATACAATGCCTGTACAAAATGAATAAACTACCTTGACAACTATACATCTAAATACTAGTCTAAGTACAAAAGAAAATCAGCATTTGTTGTTGTTCATCGGCATTAACTAATGCGGACGTGTTTGCCTTCATCAACATTTCTTCTATTGAGCTTCCGTATTAAGTATGTCATCCGCATTGACTAATGCGGATGAACAAATACTTAAGCGCATTTGGTTCTTCACATCCGCATTAGTGAATGCGGATGAACAAATACTTAGCCGCATTTGTTTTACCTATCCGCATTAGTTAATGCGGATGAACAAATACTTGACCATATTTGTTCTTTGCTCATTTGCATTGACTAATGCGGATAGCTGACACTTGTCTTCATTCTTTGGTATTCTTCACCCGCATTACTTCTTGGACTTTTAGGAGATTCCAACCAGAACAACCTTCAACCAGCTCTTGAATTGGCATGTGTGATCCTTTTAAGGTCCAACAATACTCCCCCTAAGGATTATACAGCCTATGTACTTCAAGGGTTTGAGGATGGTGAAGGTTGTGAAGATTCTGGTGGTTCTTCAAAAGTAGGTGCTTTCTTTTCGCTGACTGTTGATGGAGCTGGTGCTGGGTCAGTCTCTGTAGATGGTTGAGTTTCAGCCAGTGAAGGATCCAAAATATCTTTGATCATGTTTGATAAGTCTCTAGCCTCATTCATCTTGTCTCGGCTCAAGACATGAATCTTCATTTGGCTCATAATGTGAATTGCCTCAATAGGCATCTGTCTCATAGATATGGGTACCCACACAGATACATTGGACAGCCCATCTCTATGAATCAACAAGTAACCATCAGCATCTACTTCCAAATTCACTATGTTTCACTGTTGGAGAGGAACTTTCTTTCTTTTTCTTCGTTCTTTCTTTTTGTTGATTCTGTCTTAGGCTATCTTTAGAATCTTGATGCATTTCAAAAAGAAATACATATCAGCTTCTCCAAGCATGTTATCTATTTCTCTAAAGTGTCTTGTAAATATTTAGTGGATATAGGATTTATCTAACAATCTTACCTCATATCCACTAAATAGCAGTATGTCAGATCCTTCCTTTCCTCCTTATTTTCTTTCAATTACCAACTCATAAGTCTTTTCATCATAAAACACATTTGAGATTGGCTTTGACTTGTGAGTTCCAGCAACCATCTTTCTTTTCAATGATTTAGTTGGTTTTACATTCAACTCTGGAAATACCAACTCTTTAGTTTCTTTCTTCTTCTTCTTTTTAAGAGGATTGATGAAGGATTTATCTTTCCATATGCATATAGCCTTTAGAGATTTGAAGTTGTTGTCTTCTTGAACATTCTCAGTATTTCTTCAAACTCATATCCTCTATACATAGCATGATGATTAATCAATTCAAGCTCAGCTAGTTCTTTAAGATCATGAATCTGTAGGGAGTTCACCAGAGCAGTATACTCTATGAAGAATTGAACAAGCCATGAGATCCTTTTCACCATAAACATGTTCCAATCACTATCATACTTCCAGGCAATTATTTTAACATCCATCTTTCCTTCTGGAGCCGACACACCCTTAATCATCTCTGAAGTGGTTAACCTTTCATGCAACTTCAATTGAGAGGGTTCAGTAAACCATTCAGGATTTTTGTGTAGCATGGGTGCCAAGACATCGTTGTCTATGGTAGTGAGTTGGACATCTTGAGCTAAAGTTCTAGATCTGGGTTTCCTCCCTACAACCTCTTCTTTAATAGCCTTTAATCTTTTTTTCTTGTCTTTGACTATCTTGAGAATTGCAGCTCCGAGGGAATTTGTCTTCATATTACCCAGTTTTCTTCTGGTAAATCCTTGAACAGATAGATAATCCTTTATTTCTTTGTCTATCATGCTGTAGGGATCAGGATATTGGGTTTGTGGCTCTTGAGACTGTTGAGACTTTGTTAAAGTGAATATGATTAGGGACCTGACTGTCTTCTTTTCATAATTAGTCACATAAGTAGGGTCAAGAAGTTTGTGCATCTTGTTCACTTCTTCAACCATTCCCTTATATGTCATCCCAAAACCTTCATCAGTATCATAGTCGTGGTTGACCATATCTTTAACAGACGACTCAACCATTACAGGATTGTCCCTGAACAAAGGGTCATCAATCAAGCTTTCCAAGTATCCACCTTCTATCTCTCCTTCTTCCAGGATAATCACCTTAGTCTTCTTCTTTAATTGTTCCTCAGCCTTCTCATGCTCATCATGAAATTGGAATAGCAGCAAGGCTTTTTGGATCATCTTTTTGTTTGTTTAAAGCTGGTTCCTCTTCTACCATAGGCAATTTTCCTTTGGCGTTTTCTGATATGTACTTCCTCTTTCTGGAGTATGTATGCATACGAGGAAGAGGGTACAGAGGCTTCAGGTTCTTATTTCTTCTTTTCTTTTCCAAGCTTTTCAGATTCTTCTTTCTCTCTCAGCTCTTCACACAACCTCATTATGAGTTCCGTTTGATTATCAATCAGTGAGATAGCAAGAACAAGCTGTAAGTTTAGTTCTTCTTCTAGAGGTACTAGGTTAGGAGGAATCACCACAATTGGTTCAACTGGAGATTTGAGATCCTTAACAAAATCCTAGAAGTCTTCATTAATAATGAACTCTACAGAAGAGTAAATGTCTAAGTCTTAAATCATTTCTTTCATTTAAGCCTCTTCATCCAGTCTTTCTTCAAGAGTTTGACCAGTGTAAACAACCACAGCCATGCTTTCCACTTCATCCATAACCTTACTGAGTTGAGCTTGCAAAAAGGTTTCAGTCATTTTCTATCTCTTTGATGGTGGAGAGTCATCATCATCATTAGTGCTCTCACTAGAGACATTTTCATCTTCTTTTGATTTCTTTTCTTTTTCAACCTCATCATCCTTGTCTTTATCAGTTTCATCAAGACCCTTCTCATCCTTTTCTTTGGCCAATTCTTCCTTAATTTTAATTAACATCTCAAGTTCAAAAACACTCTTTGTTAGAGCTTCTATCTTTCTATGTAAATCAGAGATTATATCAATTTGGACATCAAAGAGATTCTCTTGTTCTTCCATTGCAAGAGTTTGAATGGTTGTAGTATCCAAGAGTCCACTATTTTCTTGTTTGGCCTATCCTAGGGTTGATTTAAGTCTATCAATTTCTTTTTCTTTTTCTTCTTTATCAGACTGATATTTGGCTTTTAGTTCTTTCTTCTTCTCATCCAATTCAAGAAGTCTATCCCTTATTACCCCAGACCTTCTATCCAAAAGTTTTCCATTCTGGCTACCTTTAGTGATAGCTCAAAAATCATTCCATCCTTAGCATCAGGACAGTTGACTTCAAATTTTGCATACCTTTTTGAAGGACCACCCTCTGATTGTTCTTATCTCTCATGCCTTTCAAAATTAGGATGATGATCCTCTTCATCCGAAGATGATTCAGATCCATTTGATGAACTGGTAGATTCACCAGATTCAACATATACAATAGCAGCTTCTGATGATGAATGGATAGGAGATACATGATGAGAGTGGATAGGAGATAATGGTGGAGAATGAACAGTTGATGCTCTAAAGGGGAAGGAATATCAGCTTCTTGAACTGAAGGCATAGTGTGAAGATCACCACCTACGTCAACCTGTGGTGACACTTGCCTTAGTCCTTCCTTAGTTGTATCAGCATGCTCTTCAACAGTTTGTTGATCATGAACAGCTGGTTGCTCTTCAACAATCTCATGCACATCAGTAGGAACATCATCATGTGCTTGTTCCTCGACATCAGGAACACCCTCCTCAGCTTGAACTTCTTGAGGGTTGATCTGTTGTAACATCCATGGAAGTAGTGGAAAGAAAGTTCCACTATAGAAGTTCCTTGGATCTCTCTTCTTGATTTAATTGTAGGATTTGGCATTGTAGTGAGGAATATCCATCACAGGGCCTTCTACTACAATATCAGGGAAAGCCACATTGATGAAGCATTGGATGAACCGTGGACACATCAGGAACATATGTCGTCTTCCTTCCTGAATGTTTGAGACCAGGCCATTGAACACATAAGCAGACATGTTGAATTGTCTGTTAGTGCGTAAGGCATAAATGGCTGATGAGGTAGTGATGGGGATATCATTCCAACCAGTCTTCCTCTTTGACAGACAATCTTGGAATAGATGTATTAGGAATCTCCACTGTTGGTCGACTAACCCCCCCTTGAGAATTTGTTTTCCTTTAAAACCTCCTTCATAGCCAATGTTGGCAAAGAAAGTCATAATGTCATCTACTTGTAGTTCTTGGGGAGAGTTGACATCATCCCAAACTGTAGACACTATCTCATAGTTTGTTCAGTGATGGCTAATGTGTGATCATCAGTGATCCTTCTTGATATAGTCCTCATACCATCTACTTCAGTCACTTCAGTTGTTCCCCAGAATGTTCTAATAAAGTTCACATAGATGATGGGTCTAAGAGTGATGGCTTGTACCACTTTTGTTATGGAATGAATCTGATCATATCTCTTAACCATTCACATTCAGGCACATCTGGATCAAGGTATCGGCTGACATTATGGAGCTTGCTCCAAGTGAGGCTTGCCATATATTTTGCAAAAGAGACACATGTGTTAGTAATGTACTAACAATTATCAGATCATACACCAAAGATCATGTTTGGCTTTTCTTAGTTTGACTTTCTCAGGTCAAAATTGAGATTTCAATGGTTACTGTTGTATAGAAATTTGACCTATCTTTGATTTTGTTATGAATAACCATTTGTGCTATGTTTTATTGTTATTTTCAATCATCTTTACTGTTTCAAACATCTATTTACACTGAAACACAGGATTTGATTTCAACATTTTCAAGTTTCAGTTCCCTTGTTCATCGTGGTTAACCTAGATCTTGTAAATCGGTTGTTCTTTGTTATTCACATTAGCATCCGTTATATTGAACTAAAAAATGTCATAGAAATCCATTGTTCATGGTTGATTTTTTGAATTTTCTAAACCGAGGATTCTATGTTCATCACAGGTTTAGTATTTCATGTTTAAAAATCCATTGAGAATCACCTTGTTTCGATACTACTTTGGCTAAGAATCAAAATAGAGATAAAGAGGAGTTGGATGAACAATCGACACTCAAGGTTTGAGATGGTTTGGATGATTGATGAAGATCAGTGAGAAAAACGCAAGTCGCACTATCAGTTCACTTACATTTGAAAAGTATTAAATGACTCTCATGAATATGTTTAAATACTTGAATTAATGTGTAAGGTAGTATCAGAATATTATAAGGCTGATGCAACCAAAGAAGCCAAAACAACCACGGGTCTTCTAGCACGCATGCACTGGACGTACAAGGTAGAAGTTGGTTTGGAAGTTTTACACTCTACATCAGAAAATACTCTAAGTGTAAAATCATCCGAAGCCAAAGTCCAAATCTTCCAAAGATAAAGATGAAGTCTTTTGAAGCTTCAGAGACAAAGTCTTCTAAAGCTTCAGAGACAAAGTCATCCAAAGCCATTTTCCTGTGAAGACTGATTTCTTCCGAAGACAGAAAAGACATGTTTTCTCTGATCTACTTTACATAAAGCTGACACACTTTCCGCCGCAACTCTAAAACCTTTGACTCTACATTGTTCTTGTTGACTATATTAGTGTTTCCAACTGTCTTTCTAAGTATTGACGGTTGTAGGATGTAGTATAAAGTGTCTCAGGTCCTTGTAATTTGAATATGCTTTCTAACACTTGTAATAGAACTTGAGAGCAATATACAACATCCTTGAAAACCATACTTATATGTTCATGTTCATAGTTCTGTCTCACTACTTACATGTGTTCTTAGTATCATCATACTCAAACCCAGTTTCCCATTTGAACTATTAAGTTTTCAAAATTTCGCCTCATTATGAGACTGATAGTATTGACCACCCTTCACATGGTCCTGCATAATGACTTTCTCAAACTTTGCAAGTGTGTGAACAAATGTGGAGGTTTTAACTTTTATACTGTAGCAAATGCGGATGTTTTTGACTTGTACGCATTTGTGTAATACGACAAATGCGGAATCACAAAACATGTCAGCATTTGATAATGTAACAAATGCGAAACAACATTTGGACTTGACTACATTTTCTATAACAAATGCGGATGAAATTTGTCCATTTTCTTAAACTTCTACCGCATTAGATAATGCTGATGGATGTTAGTATTTCTGTGCTTCGCGTTATCCATCTGCATTAACTAAGGTTCAAACACTTATCATGACAGAAGAGTGTGAGCACTTGATTTATTTTTGTTACAAATACATAACATTATTGTCCGCATTAATCATGTCAACAGCATTTGGGAAATGCGGATGAACAAAACTTAACTGCATTTCGGAAATGAGGATGAACAAAACGTAGCTGCAACCAATCTTGCCTTGTTTCTGATAACATTGCCCCTGTCATCAGTCTTGTTTGTGTATAACCATTTGGTACCGATAGGGTATTGTCCGTCGGGAAGGTCTACCGGCTGCCATACTTCTTGTCTCTTGAACTAGAATAATTCTTCCTGCATTGCCTCTATCCAGCTATTGTCTTGAAGAGCCTCTTTTATATTCTTGGGTACTGTTTGATATAGAAAGCAAGAAAACAAACAGATGGTTGCAATACATGACTTGCTTCTTGTCACCCACTCATCTAGTTCACCAATGATGCTTGACACTGGATGATTCTTATGTATCTTGGTAAGAGGCATTCAGATCATCTTGGTAAGAGGCACATTCAGGTTGTGATGTAGGAGAATTATGAAAGTAATCAAATGCTTCACCAGCTTCCGCTTCAGCAACTGCAGCACTTTGAAGACTTTCATCATATCCATTCCCTTTAGTTTCATCTGGCATAGCATCTAGTTCTGGATTTCTTACTTCAGTAGACAGTTCTGCTAAAGGAGTGGGCAGTGTACTAGGACCAGCCTTAGTTGAAACACTCTAATTTCATACTTTTTGTCTAACAGGATCAGCTTGCTATGGAACTTCTTCTTTGAAATGATTAGCAGAAGAAGGAGGAATCATTGGAAAGTCATCTCTTCTCTCTACTATTCCAAAAGATCCAGCTGATTTTAGGTTACCTGCATTTGACAAGTGAAAGCAATCAAAAGATCTTGTAAATGAGTCAATATCAAACAACCAATCGGGAGCATGATTGGACTTAGGAAAGGAGTGCTCATTGAATTGAACATTTGTTGATTCATCAATAATGTTTAATCTAGGATTAAACACTCTGAAAGCCTTTGAGACAGGGAATAATCTACAAAGAATCCCTCATCAGACTTAGGAGCAAACTTTCCTAAATAATTGCGGGTATTTAATATTGAGACGGGACAACCAAATGACTTGAAAAATCCAATGAATGGTTTTCTATGAAAAAGATGTTCATAAGGTGTTCTGTTGTTTTCTTTAACAATCAATGTTTGATTTTGTACAAAACAAGATGTGTTGACTTCTTCAGCCCAAAAGGTAATTAGTAGCTTAGTATTAGCTAGCATTGTTCTTCCTGCATGAATCAGTGTTCTCCTTCTCCTTTCAGCCACCCCATTTTGTTAAGGTATTCTGGCTGCACTGAATTGATGACAAATGCCTTTCTGTGTACAAAATGAACTTAGATTTTAATTTTTAAACTTTGTCCCATTATCACTTCTGATTGATTTTACCTTTTGATTAAGTTGATTTTCAATTTTTATGATAAAATCTTTTATTATTTGGGACGCTTCGTTTTATGAAGTAGGAAGAAGACCCATGTGAATCGTGAAAAGTCATCAATGATCAGCAAACAATATTGTTTCTTTCCAATACTCATGACATGAGTTGTTCCAAAGAGATCCATATGAATTAACTTCAATTGATAATTGTTTGTGTTCACAAGCTTTGGCTTATGGGAAGACTTATGTTGTTTTCCTTTGAGACACGCAGAACAGTGGTCAATAAAATGAAATTCCTTTTGAGGTGAACCAATTACATGATTTCCTATTACCAATCTATTCATGTTTCTGAATATGTGTATCCCAAACATCTATGCCAATGTTGTGACTCATCAAATGATGCTTTAGACAAAAGACATATTTCTTCTATTAGCTGAGCAGAATTAAGGTTCAAGACATCAGTATTATTCTTTTTCAGAGTCTTCAAGACAACCCATTCTTTAGGAATTTGAAATCATGGTTTCAAAATTTAGCAACGAGTGTCTATGAAATGAGTGGAATATTTCTTGTCGCAGATCTGAGACACACTGAGGAGATTTAAATTCTGTTGCTCGCAGAAGTTCACTTTGTCAAAACTCAGCATTCCATTTGTTACAGATCCTTCCATAGTAATTCTACCACCTTGTGAGTTTCCACCAAACGCTACAGTAGTTCCTTGTATATGCATGAAGTACTGAAGGAGGGAACTGTCTCCAGTTATGTGACGGGAGCATCCACTGTCCACATACCATAAGCAATTGGACCTCTATGGACGACCCTCAGTTGGCATTGGAGTTTGACCATCATTTATGTGATCCATGAGAGAATGATTCAAAAATTGAGGCTTGACTTCCTCTGCGTATAGACTCCAGTCACCAACTCCATGTTGTTTGATGACAAGTGCATTAGAGGTTTGTTGGTTGCTTCTATGAGCTTGATGAGTTATTTGGGGCTGATTTTGATGTTGATACTGATGTTGATTGCTTGATTGAAAGCTTGAATTGAGTTGAGATGATGGCTGACCGTGTGGACATCTTTGGTCATTATTGTGTCTTCTTCTAGGAGCATTGCATTCCCTAGAGAAATGGCTAGTCATACCATAGTTAAAACACTTTACTTTGGATTTGTCATATCCACGTTTTGTGTTTTCATTAAGACTCAGCTTCTTCCTTTTTCGAAAGAATTTCTTGGCTCTCATTGCTATCATGGCCATCTACCATTGCAAGTCCATTTCTTTAACATCATCTAAATCCATTTCTTCTAGATCTTCCTAAATCAAAAGTGCTTAAGTATGTCTTCCTCCTAAATATGCCTCAAAACTAGCAACAAAGGCATTGTAAGTTGCTTTTTGCTCTTCAGATGTTTGATCACTAGGCATGCATGTGGATGTTGAAGTATATGGAGTTGAAGATGATGGTTTCTTTTATTATGAAGCAGCAATGAATCCAGTAGTTCTGGTTTGATCTTTGGAAGATAGAAAATCATCTTCCTCTGTCACAAAGGCATTTATAACAGAATGAGTTTCAGAAGGAAACTTGTATGCCTCAATGACTTGGGGTCCAATAAGATTTCTGCTTCTCTCATCCAACTCAAGAGCTTCAATCTTAGCAGTCATGATGTCTAAGCTTGTGCTCTCCAAGTCAAGAGTGTTCTTCCGCATTGTGACATTCTATTTCTAATTTTCAGGTCGACTGTGTAGCATCATTTTGTTCATTTCTTTCTCTTTGTATGTATCCCCCATGATTTCCAAATCATTCACCAACTGTACAAAACAATGTAACTGCTTGGAGATTGATTCACCCTTGGTATGATGGAAGGTTTCATATTGGTTCACCAGTTTGTCTTTGTTTATCTCTTTCACCTCACTGCTTCCTTCACACATGATTTGCAATGCATCCCAAACACCTTTGGCTATTCCATACTTTTCTAGTCTTTTGAGGACATCCATTTTCAAAGCCTAAATTAGAATGGAGTAGGCTTTGAGATCTATCTTGATTTTCTTGTATTCATCATCATCAAGGGTTAGACTAGGATCCTTAATGGGAATTCTGAAAGTTTTATACTGAGGAGCTTGATCAGCACTGAGAGACACAGGAATGTAGGGTCCTTTGCAGATTGATATCCAGTATTTGGGATCCACACCTGTAATGTAATTTCTAAACCTTATTTTGCACTGCTTAAACTCAGATTTGTGTTTAAGCATTAGAGGTTTATATGCATGACCATGTTCAGAAAAGTTAAAAGAATCCATTCTAATAAACTTGATTTTAGTAGGTCTGAGTATTGATTAAGTAGATTTTTTTGTCAACAATATTCAATCAGTCCAATGTCAAGTTTTTCTTGTCTTAATGCGTTGAATAGTAGCAACGGTAAGAGACAATTCGGGGAACAGAGGATAATATTTTATGAATAGTTCTTGACAACTGTATGATTGAATCTTCAATTGATTTTAGGTTAATATTTGGATTATGAGTGGTTTCGTCTGATTTTTGTTTGAGACTCGACGCTCGAGCAGTGTTCTTAACTTTGTCAGATAGAAGAACATCGATGGTTGATGATGGTTCATGTATTTTCAGTATGAATGCCTATTAAGTATAAAATTTACTAATAAACAACTCAATCACCAGTTCAATCGATTTTCATTCAAGATCTGCATTGATTTTGAGATGAATTTAAGAGCCAAGGTTCTGATACCAGTTGACTGGGTCCAAGATGTGAATCTAAGTTCTTGTAACTCAACTAGGATCGAATATGATGATTGAGTCAATGATTAAGTAGCGTAAATACTAAATCAAAGAACATTTCATGCTGAAAATACTAATAAATGCTCTGTATATTTATGTTGTCAAACAGTATACAAAGTGTGCTAGGGTTTTTAGCACAAAGCAGACACTTGCAAACCTCTTGTATTAATCAGATTGAAAAAAAACATATAAAAGTAGAGTATACTATTCTATTTATAGGCTTATACAATGCCTGTACAAAATGACTAGACTACCCTGACAAATATACATCAGAATACTAGTCTAAGTATAAAAGATAATTAGCATTTATTGTTGTTCATCCGAATTAACTAATGCGGATGTGTTTGTCTTCATCTGCATTTCTTCTATTGAGCTTCCGCATTAAGTATGTCATCCGCATTGACTAATGCGGATGAACAAATACTTAAGCGCATTTGGTTCTTCATATCTGCATTAGTGAATGGGGATGAAAAATACTTAGCCGTATTTGTTTTACCTATCCGCATTAGTTAATGCGGATGAACAAATACTTAACCGTATTTGTTCTTTGCTCATCCGCATTGACTAATACGGATAGCCGACACTTGTCTCCATTCGTCTGTATTCTTCACCCGCATTACTTCTTGGACTTGTGGGAAATTCCAACCAGAACAACCTGAATACCACCTCTTGAATTGGCATGTATGATCCTTTCAGGGTCCAACAAAATGGAGACACCAAGCGACCCATAGAAAAAGCTCTCTTCATCAAGATGTTTGATTTGGATAATATCTTGGGACAAGTGTATGTTGATGATATCATCTTTGGGTCTACAAATGAGAGCTTGTGCAAAGCCTTTGAAAGCCTCATGAAGTCAAAATTTGAGACGAGTTAAATGGGATAAATCACTTTCTTTCTAGGGATACAAGTGAAACAAACCTTTGATGACATCTTCATAAATCAATCTAAATATGTTCAGAACATCTTAGTAAGATTTCAAGCTACAGATGCTAAGGCAGCTAAAACCCAGTATCAAAGACTTGTTTATTAACTCCTGATCTTCACGGGGAAACGGTTGACCAGTAGCAGTATACAGACATCATTAGAACTCTCATGTATCTCACAACCAGCATATAACAAACCTAAAAGATCAGGTTAATATTTTAAACTATTATTTTGTTAAGTTACTACCATTAGGTTTTGCTCCTCTCATCTAACCGTAAGTATGCTCATTAAACATGCTTACTAATGAAACCTTAAAGATAGATTAATAAGCTTTACTAACAACTCTAGTCTAACCTAAAACTCTTGTAAAACCTACTCCAAACAACTACAAATTTTAAACTATTCAACTCCCTCACATTACCCACTTAAACCACTAGCAATTTATCAAACTAGCTCAAAAGATGAAAGTAATTGAAGATAAGAATGAAAGCATGACTCCTGTCGGTTTCTAAAAACTTCAAAACCCAAGATACTTAACTTAATAACACCTTGTAGGAACCTCTGAAGTTAAGAGGCTGATGCAACCAAAGAATACCAAAACCAAGTCTTCCAACATGCACTTCGGAACAAAGGTGAACCAAGTGTAAAATCTTCCGAAGCCAAAGTTCAGAAGAAACTGCTGCGGAAGCTTTACACTTAACTTGGAAAATATTCTAAGTGTAAAGTATTCCGAAGCCAAAGACTCAATTTTTCCGAAGGTAAAAGATGATGTCTTCCGAAGCTCTGAAGACAAAGTCTTTCGAAGCTGTTTAAAGACAAGACTGATTTCTTCTGAAGTGAGAGAAACGATACCTTTTCCATCATCTTTATCATAAAGCAACCTACTTTCCGCTGTATGCTCTGGTAGTTCACATGCTATCACTAGTTGGTGAAACTTCCATACTTTATGATAAAGTAGATAAGGTCTTAGCCTGCAAGTTTCTATTTTTGTTCCTTCTTGGCTTTTTGTAATAGGAAAGTCAGTGAGCTATGGCATGTCATAGTCACTAGTCAAAAGAGAATCTGCCTTTTGACTTTAGGCTGATCTTGTTGTCAAGATTAGTCAATTCCAACTGTCTTTTTGTATATTGATGGTTGTAGGTTGTAGTATAAGTAGTCTCCGGTTCTTGTATTCAACATATACTTGTACAACACTTGTAATAGAATTAGAGAAGTAATATACAACTTCCTTGAAAATTTACCTTGTGTTCTTGTTCTTGTTTTTTACTTGTGTTTGTCTTGTATCTTCAATAAAATTTCACAGTTCCCTATTTGAATTGTTAAGTGATCTTAAGATCCTCCTAAGTGTGTTAACTAAGTGCAAGCTTAAGTACCCTTTAACGGTCTTGCATTTGGTATCAGAGCATTCCAGGCTCTTGATTGTAAGATCTCACCATCTTCAAATCCCCTTAGTTACACACATCACTTAACTCTTCAAATGGCAACTACCTCCAAAGATGATATGGAAAATGGAACTATGAAAAAGTCCCCACTGATCACTCCTGTGGATTTTGACACTTGATGTCAAAGAATGGAAGGCTTTATCAAGTCTCAAGATTCTAGGATGTGGGAGTCTGTTGTCAATGGACCACATGTACCATGCACCTCTTCAGCTGCTGCTAGTGGTGGCATGATACCAAAGGAGAGGGCTAACTTTTCTGATGAAAACTGGAAAAGAATTGACATTGACTAGAAAGCCATGACAGCCCTCCAAACTGCTCTTCCAAACTCCATCTATAGAGGTTTCAAGAACTGCAAGACCGCTAAACAGCTATGGGATGCACTGAAACTGATGTATGAGGGTTCAAATGAAGCCAAGGAGAACAAGAAGGATCTTTTGAAGTAGCAGTTTGAAAATTTAACCTTCAAGTTAGGTGAAACCATGACTCAACAATACTTCAGGTATGTTGAGATTGTGGATACTCTGGCCAATGTTAGGGTAACTATTGAGAACAGGGATATTGTTAGGAAGCTCATGTCCTCTCTTCCAAGACAATGGACACACTACTGTGTGGTCATTAAGAGGACTGAAAACCTCAAGACCCTTACTCTCACTGAGTTGTATGGGATACTCAGTGGATACCAGATGGAGATGAACATGCAAAATTCATCTGGTAACTCCAACACTCACCAGAGTTCAGCCCTTTATGTGGTTGAAAGGGATAGTAGAGAACCACAGCATCATCTCATCTGCTACCCTGAAACCTCACAAAAGGGTCCTTTCATCACCTTCCCAGAGACACCCAGAGAGAGCTACATCTAAGGAAGTCCCTTCCAAGAGACAAGTTCTTCTCAAGCTTTTGTCTCCACTGATGAAAGTTTAGGCAACTTTCTTTTCACTCTTGAAGACCTGGACTATATCCATCCAGATGATCTGGAGTACATGGAGATAGTCCAGCAAATAGCTCTTCTCAGTCACAGAGCCCAAAAGTTCTACAAGAGGACTGGGAGAAGGTTTCCTAGCAATGCTGCCAGTGGCAAGTTTGGGATGGACAAGAGCAAAGTCAAGTGTTACAACTATAACCAGATGGGACACTTTGCTAGAGAATGCAAGGAACCTAAGTCAAATGGTGGCCAAGCCTCATCTAGGCCGAGCTACACTGAAGGAGGGCACCAGAATGAGAAGCCAGGACAGCAAGCTGCTGTTGCGGTTGAAGAAGGAGGCTTTGACTGGAGCTTTCAAGCTGAAGATGCATCTCCAAACCAAGCACTCATAGCTGATCATGATGAAGCCAAGGTACTTGAACATCTTTGCTCTCCTGAATGTATTGCTAAAGTAAATAGATATAGGTCCTACAACTTGGAAATGAGATCTGACATTGAGTCTTTAAATATTTTAAAAGCTGATTTTAAAAGAGCTGAAAATGACTATAAATTTAAGATAGAAGATCTAGAGAAAATAGTTTCAACTCTTAAACATGATCAAACAAACTATAGGACTCAAATTAAGGATCTCATTACCAAGTTGACTGAATGCCAGGCTGAGCTTGTGATCAGCAAAGCCAGGGCAGAAAAATGTGTTCTTGAAGAAGAGACCTTCAAGAACATGATATCCTTATCTCTGCATACAAAAGTGTGTTATCAGAATAAGCAGGGACTGGGATCTAGTGAGATAGCTCCTCTACACACTCTACTATCAGTCAGATCTCCTAGGTGTAGAACTGGTCAAGATGAGCTACCATCCATAGACCATAGTGATGAAGAGGATGAAGAGGAGAAGGTGAGGGATGACTATGAGATGAGTGAAGAGAGTCAATCCAAAAAGGGTCACCATGCTCCTAAGGAGGAAAAAGAAGCTGGTTTGAGCAAAACCAAGAGAAAGAACTTGATCAGAAGAGCAAAGAGAAGATCCAGAAAAGCTCAAGAGATCAAGACAACCTTTGATCCCAAACATAAACAAGTATTTATCTCTGCAGGGTTCAAGGTGATGAAAGCTAAAGATCCTGTCAAGAATTCTAGTACCAAGAGTTCTACTTCAGCTTCAACTCACTCCAGGAACAACAAGAAGACTAATCAGCTGTGTGTCACTACTGTATAGCCTGAACCATCCATTTCAAAGAGCAAGCTTCACCCTAAGAAGCCTGTTGCATCATTTGAAAAGGTGGAGAAAGAAAAGGAAAGTGTTCAAGCTAAGTCTTGAAAGATTTGGATTGTGTTATGTGTGGTAGTACTTCACATATGGCTAAGGATTGTCAATACAATCCCACGAGTACTATCCACATGATTAAGAAGAAAACTTCTGAGAAGAAGAAGAAACAAACAGCTTTGGAAGGAAAATCTGTTTCCTTCGGAAGCTCCAAAATGAAGAAGAAGGCAAGTAGGAAATTGCTTTCGGAAGAAAAATTGGTCTTGGAAGAAAGGAATGCTTCCGAAGCACTGAAGCTTGCTGCAGTGAAAGCAAGATCTCCGAAGGATCCATCTCCAAAGCTTCCAAAGCTACAAAAGCTTCTGAAGTATTGAAGGTCAAGCCAAATCTTCCAAAGGTGGTGTGGAAGATGAAGGAAGACCTTGAGACTGAAAGCTCCTCTTCCACAACAGCAAAGAATCCTCAAAGCCTGAACATAGGATCACTTACTATTTCATTGCCTTCATCTGAATTTTATAAGCGCAAGACCAATAAGGCTTGGGTTTCCAAATGTAACTAAATCATCTCTTTTGTTCAGGAACAGCCAAAGGCAAATAGAAATGTGTGAGTCATTGATAGTGGCTGCTCCAGGCACATGACAGGCAATGAGTCCCTACTTGAAAACTTTGAAAGAATTGATGGAGGACCAATTGCTTTTGGAGGAGATGTAGGAGGTTACATCACTGGTAGGGGCATAGTCTCAAATGGTAAGCTCAGTATTAAGAAGGTAAATTTTGTCAAGGAGCTTGGATACAATCTTTTGAGTGTGTCCCAATTTTGTGACCAAAAAGATCACATGCTCTTTACTAAGCATGAGTGCATTGTTCTCAAGCCTGGGGTTGACATTCCTCAAGAGCATATTCTGTTCAGAGCCCCCAGGAAAGGGAACATGTACAAGATGGACTTGCAGGAAACATCACCCTCTGGAGAGATTTCTTGCTTTCTATCTAAATCAAATAGTGATGAGTCTTTCCTTTGGCATAAAAGAATGTGCCATGTAAACTTTAAGAACATGAATAAACTGATTAAAAATAATTTGATACCTGGAATGCCAAAGAAAGAGTTTACAAGTGATGACCACTATGTTGCATGCCTGAAGGGGAAGCAACACAAAGTGTCTCACAAGCGAAAGGAAATAAACCCTATCACTACTCCCCTACACTTGTTAC
Organism: Flaveria sonorensis; assembly: GCA_025506505.1. Lineage (NCBI taxonomy): Eukaryota > Viridiplantae > Streptophyta > Magnoliopsida > Asterales > Asteraceae > Flaveria > Flaveria sonorensis. Next base: position 26,330,314 of record CM046423.1, on the reverse strand, counting down.
ATATGGATCTGTTTGGCCCTACCAGTGTAATGAGTTTAGGAAGGACCTCACATTGTTTGGTGATCACAGATGATTTCACAAGATTCACTTGGGTGTTTTTCCTTAGAACTAATGATGAAACTCCTGAAATCTTAAAGAATTTCATTCTGAAAATTGAGAATCAATCTGATCACAAGGTCAAAATCATAAGATGTGATCAAGGAATTGAATTCAAAAACCAAATCCTTGATACATTTTGTTATGAAAAGGGTATTTCAAGACAATACAGTACTTCCAGGACTCCTCAGCAAAATGGTGTTGCTGAGAGGAGAAACAGTACACTTATTAAAGATACAAGAACCATGTTGTCTGACTCTAAACTGCACATCACCTTCTGGGCAGAGGCTGTCAACACAGCCTGCTATTTGCAAAATAGAGTTTTGGTAGTTAAGACAACATGGTAAGACTCCTTATAAACTGTGGCACAAAAGGAGACCATTCATTGGTTTTCTCAGAACATTTGGATGTTCTTGCACCATCTTGAATACCAAAGATCAAATAGCCAAGTTTGCTGAGAAATCAGATGATGGACACTTTGTTGGGTACTCTTCTCAAGCTAAGGCTTATAGAGTATACAATCTCAGAACTAGAATCATTGAGGAGTCAGCCAATGTGACTTTCAATGAACACACACACTATGTAAAAGGTTCTAGTCCAGATTGGCTATTTGATCTTGACTTAGTTACCAACTGTTTTAACAAATCTTGTGAGAATGTTTCAGGATCTATAGATAACAGGTCAATAAAAGATCCTGATCCAAGATTTTAGTTGAGAAGACCAAACAAGAAGACTACTTCAGCTCCAGTGGTGACTTACCCTGCAATTGAAGCTCTTATCAGCACTAGCATGACAAATAGTGTTAATTCAAATGAATTGCCTTCAAATTCCAGCTCAGAGGCTCAGATTTCAGGAGAAGGAACTCCAAATGCAGGAGGAGGAACTGGAGGTGGTGACAGTGATCAAGAATTTCTTGATGCTGATAACCAGTGCATTGAAGACAACCTGAATGATGTCACACACTCATTGGATCAAGTCTCTTTTGATAAGTGTGCAGATGTTCTAGGAGACACCTCATTGCCAGATCAGAATTTCTCAAATTTAGATCTGTCTAACCAACTTGCTGTGATCCCTCAACTTTGGTTCCACAAGTCACATCCCACCACAAACATCATTGGAAATGTTGACTCAGGGGTAAGAACAAGAGGACAAGCTCATAATAGCCATGTTTTTCTACATTCTTGTTTCTTATTCTAGATAGAGCCGAAGAAGGTTGATGAGTCTTTGAAGGATGGAAGCTGGATTGAAGCTATGTAAGATGAGCTGCTTCAAATTAGAAGACAGAAGGTGTGGAACTTATGCCCTCTTCCTCAAGGGAAGTCTGTCATAGGTACCAAATGGGTATTCAGGAACAAGAAAGATGATAGAGGGATCATCATCAAGACCAAGGCTAGACTGGTTGTCCAAGGATACACTCAAGAAGAAGGGATTGATTACACTGATGTCTTTGCTCCAGTTGGAAGGCTTGAAGCTGTAAGAATATTTCTGGCTTATGCTGCATCCAAGGATTTCAAGGTCTACCAGCTTGATGTGAAGTGTGCCTTTCTTTATTGGGTGATTGATGAAGAAGTTTATATTAAACAACCACCTGGCTTTGCAGACCCATATCATCCTGATTATGCCTGCAAGCTTGATAAAGCCCTTTATGGACTGCATCAAGCTCCAAGAAAGTGGTATGAGACACTATCAACATACCTCTATCAACATGGATACAAAAGAGGTACTATTGATAGGACTCTCTTCATCAAAGAAACAGGAAATGACATATTGCTAGTTCAGATATATGTAGATGACATCATCTTCGGTTCAACTAATCCAAAGCTCTACAAGGACTTTGAGATGCTGATGAAGAATAGATTTGAAATGAGTGCTATGGGGGAACTCAATTTCTTTTTAGGAATTCAAGATTCATCTTCAACAGTCAGTCAAACTATGTACAGGACATACTTACAAGATTCAAGATGACTGACTGTAAGGTTACAGAGACACCCATAGCCAAAAACCACTCCCTTGGTCCTGATCTTAAGGGGGAGTGTATTGATGAACATCTCTATAGGGCTATGAATGGGTCACTTATGTATCTTACTGCTAGCAGGCCTGATATCATGTTTGCCACATGCATGTGTGCAAAATATCAAGCCAACCCCAAGATGTCACACCTAATCACTGTAAAAAGGATCCTTAGATATCTCAAAGGTGCTCCAAATCTAGGCCTTTGGTATCTAAAGAATTCAAACTTCAATTTGTATGCCTATACAGATAGTGATTATGGTGGCTGCAACATGACTGCAAAGTCCACATCTAGGGGGTGTTAGTTCCTGGGTGGAAGGATAGTCTCTTGGCAATGCAAAAAGCAATCCTGTTTGTCTGCATCAACTGCTGAAGCTGAATACCTTGCTGCTGCCAGCTGCTGTGCTCAAGTGCTTTGGATTCAGAATCAGATGCTAGACTATGGGTTCAATTTCGAAGAGACACCCATCCACATAGACAACAACAGTGCCATCTCTATTACAAAGAATCCTGTGCAGCACTCAAGGACCAAACCCATCAATATCAAGTATCATCTGATTAGAGATAATTTTGAAAAGGGGTTGATAAAACTAATCAAAGTTAACACAAATGAACAATATGCTGATTTGTTCACAAAAGCTTTTGATGAACAGAGATTTAAATATCTTGTATCAGCTATTGGGATGATTAAGTTTGAATAGATTTTTCTTAATAACTTAATCAATATTATTTCTTAAAAATGTGTGTCCTAGGTTGTTTATTAGATCACTTCATAAGCCCAGTTCTCTTTGGAAGAAAAATGAACTTTTAAAATGATATCTCTTAGAATGATGAAAATTTAACTTCGAATGAAGAAAAAAATTGTCTTCGAAAGAAAATTTTTGTCTTTAAACCGTTTAAACAGCTTATCTGAGATTTACCTTCGGAAGAAATTCTTAAAGTATCTTCCAAAGCTTAAATTTTGGTACAAGTACTTAAATGCATTTTAGGAACAAATTTCTTACGAAAGCAATTTAGTCTCGGAAGACTCATTTATTTCTTCCGTATCCAAAATTTTCAAAACTCTTTGAAATATCTTCCGAAGCAAAATTGCCTTCGTAAGCTTTGATTGCAAAGCTTCCGAAACCAAAATTGCCTTTGAAAGCTTTTTCTACTTCCAAGAAAACTAACTTTTTGGGTGCCTTTTTCAGAAGTAGGACCCACTTGCGGATTTCAAAGTTTATCTTTTGCATTAACTTTATCTCAAATCCAGACTATATCTTTTCAAACGGTTCTATTTCATCTCACGTCTCTCATTGTTCCTTAACCAGAAATTAACCCCAAATTTCATCTTCTTCTTCCTTCCTTCACTACAAAGCTTCTTCAAATGGCCAATCTTGATCGTCGTAACGACCCTGATTTCACCATGCACCTACACAGCAACATAATCAAGTTGCCCTGTTAAACTCTGAGAAGGATCCAAGCTTCTCAGATGTGTGTAGGTATCTTTCTTTGTCTCACTACTTCACCTCCCTTACAATCGATCCTCCGCTCTATGAGGATCAGTTGCTTGAGTTCTGGCGGACCTGTCAAAAGGTCACCATGGACGGAGAGAAGTCACTGTCTACCATAATGCATGGGAGGATGGTTTTCATCACTCCAGCCATCATCAACACCCATCTACAGCTGGATGATGAAGCAGGTGAACTATCTTTCCCAAAAGCTGCTGTAAACCAATCCTTTGAGTAGATAGGATATGAAGGTGACTTTTCAGTGAAGACCTTCAGGAAGGGGAAGGTCTCATTCTAATGAAAATACCTCCTCCATGTCATCATCCATAGCTTATCCAACAAACATAGAGGATGGGACCAGATTCTAGAAGACCTCTCCTTCATTGTCCATGGGATGGTTCAAGGGGTCAAATTCTGATACTCTCAGTTTGTATTTACAAATTTACTTGTGAATTTGGATTTCTTAGAATATTCCATGTTCTCCCAGTATGATCAACACATTCTCAACTATGAATTGGGACCATAGTTGAGGGGAACACGTAATGTTCTTAAACTTGCACATGTGAGGCCTAGCATTTTCAAGATATTGAAAAAGCCAACTGTTGGGTTCTCAGGTGTAGAAACAGCCCTTGTCCTGAAAATGTTTGAGCTCATTGCTCTGGGTGACATCCTAGCAGCACCAGCTAGTGATGAACCAACACCCTCTATCTCTCACCCACCTCAAACACAGCCTACCATCACCATCACCTTTAAAAGAAAACACAAACGAACCCCTGCACTTGCTACTGAGCATGTGCATGCCCCCATATCACAACCCATACAGGAGGAAGTGGAATCCAGAGCTCCCACTTTCCTTGAGGAGCAGACCACTCCCATCTTTCAAACAATCAGTGCTGAGGTTCCTCATGCTCAGCCTGATGAGCTCACAGCTCTACAAACAGCCTTAAGCCATCACTCTGAGTCTCAACACTCGAGTAATCAATGTTTAGGGGAAAACTACCATCCCCGGCCTCTTGATCTTAACCACCCCATTCCCAACCTTGACTTCTACTCTGATGAAGATTTGGGTTTCAGTGAGTATCATGACTCTCATCTCTCTACCCACACTCAAAGGGAGATGAGTACTCCTGCTTCACCCATGTCTAGCCCACATCAAACACCCCAAACTGAGGTAGATCTTCTTGTGATTGTCCAGGAGACCCATATGGAAGAGGCTCTCACTGTTGCCAGTGATTACATCTTTAAGACCTCAACCATGGAAACCCAGCCTCTTGACATTGTCATGGGGCAAAGGAAATCCAGCAGCCAAGAACCCCATGCTGGTGGTGAGGGAGCGGACCTTGGTTCACCTCCTTCATCCCCTAATGATTCTTCAACTGAAGATGAGGGGAGTCTGAAACTCAGGGTGCACCAACTCGAAGACACCTGCACCCAACTGGTTTCACATATAGCTCACCTTGAATCACAAGTGACTATCTTGCAAAGGAGGCTCTGTGACCAACAACTTGAGATCAATGATCTCAAGGGCCAGTTAGCTGAGATACCCATAGGAAAAACTCATCCAGGTCCATAAGAACCTTTGGATGTTATGGATCACTTCCCTAGCTCACCTATGCATGAGGGTGATGCTACCAAAAAGGGGGAGGAAGTTCTGACAGGCACAGAACCTGGGAGTTCTTCCTCAAGTATGGACATACAGGACTCACAATCCTATCTTGCAGTTGTCCATGCTCAGCAACCTCCTCTAGATAGTGATCTGGAACTGCTCATTCAACAACCATTTGAGGAGGGAGTAACAAGAGCAATGTCTGCCCCATCTGAGAACCCAATCTGGGATTGGGGGTATGATAGTGATAGGAAAGCTCTTATGATCTCTAGAGCTCAGGGCCAACAAGAAATTCTCAACATCTCCACCCTGAGTTTCTATGAGAGTATAAATCTGGTAGATCTGGCACTTGTCAACCCAAGCAATAACAGAAAAGCTGTCAGACTAGCCAATCAAATTCAAGAATGGGTGCTGGTAGAATTCAAAAGGAGAACTGCATCATATAGACAGAGGCTAGCAGTTGAAGCCTTTGGTCAACTTGATGTTAAGGTAGACTCCAAGATTAGCTTCGAAGGGATAGCCTTGACTGAAGGCCCAGAGGCTGAGACTGTGAACCTTGAGACAAGATCTCCTCCAGCACCCCATACCCTCAGTGTGGCACCAGCTAGTGATGGTCCTTCACAACCTCTCTCTGGCCAGAGATTAACTGCTAAATCAAGCAATGAAGGTCAAAGCTCTCCTCAAGCTAAGTCATCAAGATCTGCAATTGGCAAAGGCAAAAGGAAGATGACTCCTGAAGAGATTGAAGAAGAAAAGAGAGAGAGGAAGAGGAAGCTAAGGGGAGAGAGTTCAAGTGGTTCCCCAGGATTCATGCAAGCTACAATTCTGGCTACCCCTGTACCAAACACTCAAGAAAATGAATTAAGAGCAGCCAGGCTCAACTATCTAGGGACATAGATGAACTCATCTCTCTCCCTTAGATGAGTTAAATGAACTGGCTGACATTGAATTGTCAAAGGAGAGGAAGGAAGCACAGGATGCAGCCTTGACCCTCAAACACAAGGAAAAATTAGGAGAAAAAGGCTTTACAACAACATTCCTGTCCTCTCCTCAGTTCAAGAAAGTCCTAAGTCAGAGACTGTGGCTGCTGAACAATCTCAGGTAGTTGATGAAGAAGAAAGATTAAAAATGATCAACTACCTGAGTGCCACAGGTCTCTATCAGGCACCTGCACTCCTTCCCTTGCCTTATGATTATATATTATTTGAATACAATAAGCAGCTGGAAGAGCAAGCCAAGAAAGAAAGGCAAGCTGCAAAGAAGAGGCAAAGGGAAGAAGCTGTAAAATCAAGAGCCATCATCCGAAAAAGTCAGAAAAAGTCTACAGATAGGCAGAGGATGATGAGCTTCTTGAAGCTGTATGGGTTCTTCGGAAGGAGGCTTGGTCCCATGTCTCTATCCATAATGGATGAGCACATAAGGATGATCAAGCAGAAGATAAAAAGGGGAGAGCTTGTGGACCTTCATTCATTATCAAGTCAAGCTCAACCTAAAGTTGAGGTAAAGGTGGAACCTACAGAGACAACACCACCGGCACCTGAAGCTGCACAACAGCCAACTTCATCTTCTGACCCACAGCAAGGTTCTCCTTACTCTCTTTCTGAAACTGGGAGAGAGGAGATCCCAACTGAGAGGGAATCCACTGAAGAACTTGGTACTGAAGACCAACCCTCTCACTTAAAATCATCAGGGAGGAGAAAAAGGATGGCCAGAAGAAGGTCATCTTCAAAGAAGAAAAGAAGAAAGGCATCCTCCTCCCAACCTCAGGGTGAGTCAGAACATCCTGAGGAAGTACGTGAAGAGGACTCTCAACTAACTCCTATCATAGTAGAGCATATCTCTATTAGAAGACAAATTCTTTCCTCGACATTTGCTGAAGATCCATACAGATGGTATGTCACTAGAGATCAGGGAGAACAACATGTCTACTTCACAAGTGACATGCTTGAACTCCCTTTGCATGATCTCTATGACATGAGAAGGTACTTCATGAGTCTGAAGAATCCAGATCTACTGATGAAGATAGGAATTCTGAAGATCCTCATGTGGACTATCCTAGTCTGAAAAACCTCTCTTTTTTGGTAACATCAGCCTAGGGGGAGTTTGTAGGAACCTCTAAAGTTAAGAGGCTGATGCAACTAAAGGATACCAAAACAACCAAGTCTTCCAACATGCACTTCGGAACAAAGGTGAACTAGCTTTGGAAGTTTTACACACTCAAGAAAAATGCTAAGGGTAAAATAAAGCCAAAGTTCAGAAGAAACTGCTGCAGAAGCTTTACACTTAACTTGGAAAATATTCTAAGTGTAAAGTCTTCTGAAGCCAAAGACTCAACTCTTCCGAAGGTAAAAGATGAAGTCTTCCGAAGCTCTCAATACAAAGTCTTCCAAAGCTGTTTAAAGACAAGACTGATTTCTTCTGAAAAAAGAGAAAAGATACCTTTTCCATCAACTTTATCATAAAGCAACCTACTTTCCGCTGCATGCTCTGGTAGTTCACCTGCTATCACTAGTTGGTGAAACTTTCATACTTTATTATAAAGTAGATAAGGTCTTCGCCTGCAAGTTTCTATTTTTGTTCCTTCTTGGCTTTTTGTAATAAGAAAGTCAGTGAGCTATGGCATGTCATAGTCACTAGTCAAAAGGCAATCAGCCTTTTGACTTTAGGCTGATCTTGTTGTCTAGATTAGTCACTTCCAACTATCTTTTTGCATATTGATGGTTGTAGGTTGTAGTATAAGTAGTCTTCGGTTCTTGTATTCAACGTATACTTGTACACACTTGTAATAGAACTAGAGAAGAAATAAACAACTTCCTTGAAAATTTACCATGTGTTCTTGTTCTTGTTTTTTACCTGTGTTTGTCTTGTATCTTCAGTAAAAGTTCATAGTTCGCTATTTTAATGTTAAGTGATCTTAAGACCCTCCTAAGTGTGTTAACTAAGTGCAAGCTTAAGTACCCTTTAACGGTCTTGCACACCTTATCTCCCCTTTTGACCGGGTCCGAATTTGAATCTGAGTTGATGTGACTCAACTAGGATCGAATATGATGATTGAGGCAATGATTGTGTAGCTGAAATACAGAATTAGTGATCACTAAATACTGAAAATGCTAATAAATGCTTTGTATGTTGATACTGATGAACAAAATACAAAGTATTCTAGGTTTTATAGCAAAAAGCTTGTAGCACCAAAAAGAAACTTACAAATATAGTTTATACTATTCTATTTCTAGGCGGATACAATGCCTGTACAAAAGTACTAAACTATCCTGACAACTATACATCAGAATACTAGTCTTAGTACACAATAATGATCCGCATTTGTATTGTACATCCGTAATAGTTAATGCGGATGTATTGGTCTTCGTTCGCATTTCTTCTGTTGAGCGTCCGCATTAAGTATGTCATCCGTATTGACTAATGCTGAAGAACAAATCCTTAGCAGCATTTGATTTTGCTTATCCATATTGGTAAATGTGGATGAACAAATATTCAGCCGTATTTGTTCTTGCTCATCTGCATTAGTAATTGGGGGTGAACAAATACTCAGTCCTATTTGTTCTTGCTCATCTGTATTGACTAATGAGGACAACCGATACTTGGATTTTTCTTTTGTTTTTCTTCACCCGCATTACTTCTTTGACCTGTGCAGATTGAACAACCTTCAACCACCTCTTGAATTGGCATGTATGATCCTTTTAGGGTCCAACAATACTCCCCTAAGGATTATACAGCCTATGTACTTCAAGGGTTTGATGGTGGTGGAGGTTGTGAAGAATTTGGTGATTTTTCTTTCACCTGTGTTGGGAAGAAAGGATCAATATAAGGTTCAGGGGCTGATGTAGAAGCTGTTGTTGGATCTGGATCAAAGGTGAATTGTGTAATGGTTGGATCCAAAATCACTTTGATCATGGTGGAAAACTTCTATGCCTCCTTAATCCGATCAGCATCCAGTACATGTATGGTCATTTTACTCATTCGGTGGATAGTTTCAAGAGGTATCCTTCTGAGCATCTGAGGTTCATACATTGAAATGGATGACATTCCATCTCTGTGCATAACGAGCTCACCTTTGGAGTTGACCTCTAGGTTCACAAGGTTACCGAATTATAGTGGAACCCTCTTTCTTTTCTTTCGTTCTTTCTTTCTGTTGATTCTTTCAAAGGCTATTTTGAGTATATTGATGTATTTTAAAAAGAAATACATATCAGCTTCTCCCAGCTTTTTATCTATTTCTTTGAAGTGTCTTGTGAACATGTAGTGGATATAGGATTCACCTAGCAATCTTACCTCATATCCGCTAAATAGGATTATCTCGGGCCCTTCCTATCCTCCCCATTTTCTTTCTATTACCAACTCATAAGTTTTCTCATCATAGAATACATTTGAGATAGGATTTGAATTGTGGGTTCCAGCAATACTACCTTCCTTTTTAATGACTCGGTTGGTTTTACATTCAGCTCAGGAAATACCAACTCTTCAGTCTTTTTCTCTTTTTTCTTCTTTTCTGGAGGATTGTTGAATGATTTGTCTTTTCTGATGCATATTGCCTTCATGGCTTTGAAGTTGTTTGTTTTCTTAAACTGTTGGTCCTTCCGATCGATATAACAGTGCAATTGATGTGTAAACAAGGAATTCCCACTGAATCAACACCACAATATCAATAATGATAAATGAACTTCCAGCCAATAAACACAGTTGCAACAAAGATATTTTAGTATTAGGGTATTGCAAAAACTTTCTTAGAAAGATAAAAACATGACAATATATAAGCAATGCTAAATTCGCTGACAGTTTCACTGACTAGCGAAACTGTCTTGACCATCAACTAGATTCACCCAGCAGCAAACTACAATTTCGCCGGGTGACCTAAGATAGCTGACTACGAGAAAACCTGTAGTTTCGCTGGGTCATAGAAACTATAAAAATGCAAATTACAAGGAAATAAACTAACATCCAACCTATTACATACATAACAAAATAAACCTACCAACTATGGTGAGTCCAACCTATACTAGATCATCAATACTCCCCCTACGTTGGACCTCACCCTTGATCTTCTTCTTCATCTCCCACTTCCACAGTAGCTTCTTCTCCCCTTGCACTGGCCTTTTCAAATTTTCTTGTCAGCTCCTGCACATCCATCCTAAATTCATCAGCTTGTAATACTTTCTCAGTAAGCTCCCTGATCTCAGCCCTCACACTTTGAACCTTGTTAGCCACATTCATGAATAGACTAGCTTCAGTTCTTCTTTCATCTCCAGCTCCAACTTTGATGTGGTTCTCGCATAGCACCACTAGATCTTCATTACAAAAGGAGAACACTTCCATCGGGTCAAATAGTTTAATCTCTTCACCACACTTCAATCTAATCATAGCTTCCCATGTATTGTTATCGTAAAACAACTTTTCAAACTTTTGTAGTCTTGGGGGAAGTGGATTGGGCACTCTTACTCTATTTACTATTTTGGCAAAGATGTATTCAAATTTTGAATAACATCTTGATCTAATTCAGATCTATGATCCCTTCTTTCTTCAAAAACTGGTTGTTTATGCTTAGATCTCCTTTCAGTTACATGAGCTGGTTCTCCTTGTTCAGATTTCTTTTTCATTCCCCTTTCCCTTTGAATCCTCAACTCCTCCTCCACTTCTTCAATCTCTGCTTCCAAATCATACTCCTTCTCCTTTGCATATCTTTTTCTTTTCTTTATGGCCTCTTCTTGCTTCTCCCTGTTCTCTTCAGCATTCTTATTTTCATTTTCAACCAGTCTCCTTATATAGTTCCACCTTTCTGCCATGTACATGTTTTCCCATAGATGAGTGACCTTTCCACTGAAATCATGTCTTATGGCCAACCAGTCAGCAAATATCCTTGTGTTCATCTGCATCAGCCTCTTGATTTCTCCATGTCTTGCAAATTTTGGGCAAGATCATTTATCAACATTTGCACAAATGTGAGATATAACAACCATTTGTCTTTCTTTAATGCCATTATGTTCTCGGTCATACAGTCAAAGATTAACTTGGCTATATTAGCCTTTTGGCCTCTGCAAAATACTATCATGGCCCTGGCCTAATGCAGATTAAGGCCATCAGATCCTCCCTTCCGGTGATCCAAACACATGATAAAAACATGTGCTATATACCTCTATTCCTTAGACAGGAAGGATTTGTTAATTTCTTTTCGGGAACCAAATGGAGGCCCTTTATAGCCAATGCTCCTAAAAACCTCTAGAACTTATGCCTCAGATAGCACTACCTTGGGTCCACAATCATTCTCAAGTTTCAGCACTCTAGCTACTGTTTCAGCTGTAATGGCTATATCATGCCTACAAACTCTAGCAGTTATCCTGTGAGGGGTAGACCCTAAGTCGTACTCTGCTGTTCTCCAAAAATCTATCACGGGAATGTCATAGATGGTGGGCATGTGTGAAATGGCATAGCATATAGATGATTCCTTGAGCCATTTGATGCAGTCTCTAAAGCCAACAACCTTTCGGTGACTGTCATCCAAAATAGCAATAATATTGTTCTTCTCGTCAAACTTCAGATTAGCCAACCCTTTTGAAAATTAAACAAAAGTAGGCTAGTTAAAACATCAAAAAAAAAAGAATAAACGATTAAATAAACAAAATACAAGAAAATTCAGAAAATTCAACACTTTCGCTTGTCAGCGAAACTGTAGTTCGCTAAAAGGCACAGATTAATAGTTTCGCTATAGTATGAACTTTAGTTTCGTCCAAGAAAAAGTATATATTCGTTGTGACACATGCACAAACTCATGTGTCTAAGCAATTTGATAGTTTCACTGAGGATGAAATTGTGGTTATTACAGCAGCAAAGATGTAAGTTCGCGAAAACCCTGACAAAAATTGTGTGCCTGAGCGAATCTATAGTTTTGCTGAAATTGTCCTGGCAAAACTGTCAAGTACACACGGTCAGCATAACGAGATAGTTTCGCTCGGGACATTGAACTTTCGTTCAGATTCGCTGGTTGGTTTCGCAGTTTCGCTGAATGAATCAGCGAACCTCCTGAACCAGTGAATCAATCTAGAACCATTGTCTAGTGTAAAAAACCTCAATCAATGCTTAAGAATAGGTTCGAAACACCCACCTAAGCAATCAGAACCAAACAATCGCTATAGAAATCAATTTTTGAATAGTGTGGGTATAAAAGCGCAGAGAAACTAGGGTTTAGCTTTGCAACTGAATATGTGAAACATATTTCACACTGTGCAATGAATATGTCATAGTTTTGCTGGCAATGAAACTATAATTTCACTCGGCATCACAAAAGAAGTCATGAATCCCAGTCAACAGCGAGTTTATCAGCGAATCTATAGATTCGCTTAGCGAAACAGCCAGCGAAACTTAGTTTCGCTGGAACTTAACACTTAGTAAATTTTTGAAAGATTAATACTTATATTTGCAAAAATTTCCATGAAAAACATTCTTCACCCCATAATATCAACACGAACAAAATGAAGATTATTAGAAGATATAATTATAATAAAATAAAATGAAATAAAGCACAAGGTAAAAGAAAAAAAAGATAAAAAAATCAAGAATAGAAGGATATTGACACTTCTTTTTCAAGAAGTTGATCCAGAGAGTCAAAGATTGGCGGGATTGCTAATATGTTTGTCCTTTTAAGCCATGCCTTAATCTTTTCAACATGTAATCTGCAGCTGTGTTTATCATGGTTTGGTTTATTTTTAGAGACTCTTATGATTTGGTTCCCACAGACATTTGGCAAAGTACTTATCATGTCCTCATGGTTTATTGAGCAATATGATTAACTCTGCTTGAGTTTCTTTTGAGTTTTCAACAATGATTCTTAATTTAAAAATCATTGTACTTTTATTTGGGAACAGATGATGAGAGCTCTAGGTCTATACTTACGTATAACAGAGGAGATGACCATCTTAACTTGCTGATAAGAGCTTCAGGTCTATACTTACGTATAACAGAGAAAATCATCAAAACATGTTGATAAGAGCTCCAGGTCTTTACTCACGTATAACAGAGGAGATCATCACTACAAGTCAATGTTCACACATAGCAGAGGAGATAAGCACGAGATATATCTCTAAATGGCTAATGAGAAGCATCAATTCAGAGACAAGGTGATGGGGAGATTTTGAAACAATCAAAGCAGAGATTTGAAACTCTCAACCCATTTTTGACAGATATTGTAACTTTGTGCAGACTGAAATATCAAGAGGATAATCCTTATCACCGAGTTCTTAAACTTTAATTAAGCCACACGATCATTGTTTACTTTGTTTTCAGACTGAGCCTACCATGCATATCCCAATACAAGGGTGTTGACCTCCTTCAAACTTCTTTTTCTTGAAGTTCCTGTAAAGACAAAATTGAAAAACCTTAGAATTTAATCTTTATTCTCTCCCGTTATAGAAATTTTTGTCTTTCAAAATTTGTTAAAGATCAAAGATGTGAAGACATATGGGACTCAGAATTTTATCAGTAAAAGTTTATGTAGAAGCCTCTCAAAGATTAACATTTAGTATTTATTGTCTTTATTAATAGTTTTTTCATAGTTTAGGGACTTATTTGTAAATATATGTTCCTTTTTTTGTCTTCTTTGATAGTATAAATAGCATAGATTAACATTAGTCTTTATTTTCTTTATTAATAGTTTTGTCATAGTTTAGGGACTTATTTGTAAATATATGTTCCTTTTTTTGTTTTCTTTGATAGTATAAATGGCATATATTATATATTGTGTAGGTAAGCACAAAGACTAGACTAGTGCACCTTAGAATCAGTTGAACGAATTATAACTGTTCTCTATACTTGTATTTCTATGCTTTCTATCAATGAAAAACTATGAAGTTTTCTGATATGTTTGCATTGATTTGATTACTTGTGTTTGTTTTGATTCAATTGCATCACAATATCATCACAGATCAATCCATTTTGATCCTATCAAATGGTATCAGAGCTGTTGGTTTAGTGATTTTAGCTTATCGACATTTTGAGCTCTCTGAATCACTTGAATCTGTGATTGATAAGCAATTTGATCAAATAATTATTGAATTCAGTTGTGTTTCATCAATAGAAACATGATTTGAATCACAATTTCATGTTCAATTCGTTCAAATCTGAAAAATTAACCTAAATTCTGTTTGAACCTATTCTTCATATTCGGACTGTATTTCAATATTGAATTATTCTTTGTTGTTTGTTGAAATTGAAGATGAAGGATTGATCATCAACCTATAAACTACCAAATTGGAAGTTTTTAGATCAATTCAACAGGTTTTGAAGATTTTCAGAAGATTTGAGTTGGTTTGAATCTGTTGAATTAGGCGCATTAGGTTAAAACACTGCTGAACATTGCCTAAGTGTATAGGCGCTTGACAACTGTTTAGGTGTTTGAACACTATTCAGGCGTTTTTGGTCTAGTCGTTTGACCACTGTTGAGGCGCATTACAACTATTGGACACTTTGGAACTTTTCAGAAACTAAGTAATTCTAGGCGCATAACCACTGTTTAGGCGTATTAGAACTGTTTTGGCGTTGTACAACCCAGGCGCTTGACACTTGTTCAGGTGCATTACAACTATCCAGGTGCATTATCAGTTGGGCGTTTCGGAATTCTACTAAGGCAGTCCCTTAGGCATTTCTATAGCAAAGTTGGGTGTTTAACACTATGTGGGCGCTTCATCACTGTTTAGGCGCATCAACTCAACACTTGAAATTTTTTTCAAAATTTAAAAATCCAAAAGTATTTTCAATTCATTGTTTTAATTTAAAAACATAAAAATAAACAACAAAATCAAATCTTTTTCTTAAAAACAAAAAATCAAAATGGTCTCTGAGAACAGAGTTCCTAAGTTGAAGAATAGAGCTGATTTTAAAAACTAGTCTCTTAGATTGAAACATCATCTTCATTCTATTGACACTGACTTGTGGAAGTCAATACAAAAAGGTTCATATCCTAATTACATCAGATGCTCTAGATAGAGGTTTTGTCTACACAAAAGACTCCAGAACCTTATCTTGAAGATGGGTTACAAGGTGATGATCTAAGAAAAGTAAAGAATGACATTAAAGCATATTCATTGATGTGTAAAGGATTACCACTAGAAGTCTTAACTAGACTTGATGGATATCAAACTGGATATACTATGTATAAAGCCTTGAAGATAATATGTGAAGGTGGTAAGAAGACTCAAGATCTCAAGAAGCAGAAACTGAAGAGGCAGTTAGAGCTGTTTGAGCATTTATTTGGTAAAACTATAAACCAAATGATGAATAGATTTATGCAAATTACAACTGAGATGTCAACTGCTGGCATCAAAAATGATCTAAAAGATCTAAATTTCAGACTTCTCAATGCTCTTCCATCCTCATGGAAACAAACAGTGACATTGTTGAAGCACACTAAAAAATTCCCTATGGATCTTGATCTATTGATTGCCAAAATTGAGTCACTTGAGATTGATGAAAGCTCAAGAAACAATGATAGAGCAACATCAATGTCTCAGTACAAATATGTTGCATCTCCAACTAGCACAGTGGAGAATGCCTTTATGGAAAAGAATGAGAATTCACCAAAAGAAGAGGGTGATGTGTTTGTTGGAGCAGGGTTCTTTACAGATTCTTCATATACAAGTGCTTCTGCTTATGCAACACAACCACAACCTCAGTCTCCCCCTAAACCTCAAAACTCTAATCCTCAAACTACGACTCCATCTTCTAACTCTAGTAAAACAAGCAAAGTTAAAGATGTTATTAACATCCTATTACAGGATGAGGAGTCCAAAACTACTTTAACTGCTTTTATGGCTAGTTTTTAAGCTTATCAAGGTAGTCATTTAACACAATTAGATCTTGTTTTGCAGGTTTTATTCGAGATTGATCTAGACGATGTAGAAGAGATGGAATTAAACTGGAAAATGGTGATGATTGCATATAGAACCCAGAAACGATGTAGAAGAGATGGAATTAAACTGGAAAATGGTGATGATTGCATATAGAACCCAGAAACATTCTTATGTCAATAGGAACTACAAGCCAAGTGCTAACAAGACTATTGGATTTGACAAATCTAAGTAAAGGTGTGTTTCAACTGCAATAGCTATGGCCACTTCTCACGGGAATGCAAATCTCCCAGAAACAAAGGAGGGAATGGTCAAGCTAGTTCAAGAAATCAAAGATTTCCATAATAGTCTCAGAAGACATCCCAAAATCCATATCAAAGTCTACCAATGCCTGAACATAAAGATGAATCTAAGTCTTCTGAAGAGCCTAAGAAAGCTCTTGCCGTGAGCTTCAAGGATGGATATGACTAGAGTGCATATGCAGAGCCGTTTACAGCTGACTTAACCTCTAGTTTATCTCTTATTGCAGAGGTTCAAGGTGAAGACTGGTCAGAAGACAGTGATCCAAAGGCTGAAGATGACTTTAAAAATGAAGAAGAAAAGTATTACTGGAGTGATAAATCTGATCCTAAAGAGGATTCAGAAGAAGTTGCATTAATGGCACAGTCAGATCAACCAAAGGTTGAAATTTATCTTCTAACTCTGAGACTACTTCACCAAAATATCCTGAAATACCAGCTGAAGTAAGAGAAAAACTATGCACCAAATCTTGCTTTGAACATGTAGAATGTTACCCAACTTACTCATACAAAATTGGTGAAAAGCTCAAGCAAGAGGAATTAATGCATAATAAACTTAAAAATGACCATAAAATATCACATGAAAAGATCATTTCTCTACAAACTTCATGGAACAAAACTTTGAAAGAACTAGAAATTGTTTCCAAACAACTTGGGAGAGGAGAAAATAGCACAAGCTGCTACACAAGTTGATCTTGCAAATGTCAAAAGTTTCGAAGCAATTATGGAACAATTGGGAAGTGAATGAAAGGACAAACAAAAAGTAGGCTTAGGTTTTACACACGAACTAATGCCTGAATCTATAACAAACACTTTACCAGAGAACTTCAACACGGTACTGAAGAAGAGAAAACCAATGTTGAAATAAAGCTAAATAAAGCTAAACTTAAAGCTTACCAAAACAAAAACAACAAGATTTCTGATAGTGAAGAAGAGAAAACCAATGTTGAAATCTTTGAAGAAAAAGATACTGAAAAGATCAAAAATGGTCATCCGGTAAAAGTAAAATCATATGAACCACGACCGAAAAGTAAGAAAATATTTGTTCCCAAAGAATCTGTTTTGGAAGAAGTGATCATTAAAAATAATAAACAAAACTCCAAAAACAAAAATAAAGCAAAACAAGAAGAAGGAACATCAGAAGATTCATGTAACACCCGAAATTTCGTCAGAATAAAAAGGAAAAAAAAGTAATTTGAAGAAAATAAAAAGAAGGAAAAGTTGAGGGGTGCTTTGTGTAAGTAGTACAAAAGTCAAAAGTGGGTGTATAAAGAGCATGGTCACCCATGCTCTTTCTGCAACTGTTTTCCGAAGAAGAAAAGAAAGAAAGAAAGCAGGGTTTTGTGTTTTCTCTCGGTCGAATTGTGAAGAAGAAGAATCCTCAAAGTTAGTAGGTTTTTGTGATTAATTGGTTTGGTTTCTGTGAGGTTTCAACCTTAGAAACTAATTTCTAGGTGTTCTTGGTGTTTGGTGTTTGTTTTGGTTTGTTCTAGGTGTTTGAACTCTTGTGCACCCAAGTTGGGAGGCGATTCACTTGTTTGCTGCAATAGGTGAGTTCTAGGACCCCGATTCTCTGATCTTAAACTTCTTTGGGGCTGAAAATGCATTTAACATGTTTTACAACCGTCGTGTATGTTGACTGCTTATGTATGTGTATGAATTTCTGTGTTTTATAAGGTTGTAAGCTTGTTCTAAGAGTTTAGCATGATAGATTGATGTTAAGAATGTATGAAAATGAGGTTTTAGAACTGGTTATAGCATAATTCTCATTTACCAATCTGAAGGTTCATCCGCATATACACCGTGATAATTGCCTAAGTGTTTTGTTCACCCGCATTCACCTTTGTTCAGTCGCATTTGCCTAAATTCAACCTAAGTGTTCATCAGAATTTCTTTTTTATACATGCGCATTTGCTACAGTGTCCAACATTTCCTTTACAACAGAATTACCAAGAGTTCATCCGTATTTGCAAGTTGTTCATCCGCATTTAAAAGTTGTTCATCCGCATTAGTTTTGTTCATCCGCATTTGCAAGTTGTTCATCCGCATTGGTTCTGTTCATCCGCATTTCTTTAGGACTTAAGAAATTTTCTGGAATTTTGGAAGATCAGAAATTAGGATTTGACCACGGTTGACTTGATGCTTTTATTTGGTTATCTTATGCTTGATGTGGCCTGCCCATATGTGCCTAATATGATACTATTATGTGACTTGGATTGCCTATGATCATAAAGTATTATTAATCAAGTGAAAGATTAATATTAACGAAAAGTGGAACTTAAAGAATGAAAGACTTGCAAGTAAAAATTTACAGGACGTGCACGACCATGTTGTCGTTAGCTCAACTGTGTACGGTTTAGCTAACCCAAAGGATGTACACAGGGTCAATCTTTAAGATTGAGGGGACCACTATTGTTGCCCCGGTACTGGTGCCAGCATATGTGCACTATGGATGGAGTCTATTTATAGACTTCAAGGCCCAGTACCAGGTTTATGCGCATTTTATGGGGGGTATAGCACTTTGGTCCATATCGACATTCAATGATAATAATAATAAGCAAGAAAGAGAATGGTGATAATGTAATGGATTTGATTTGTATGTATGATGTGGGATCACATCCGAAGGAAAGATAAGACATTTTCTTTAAGAAGTATTTTGTATACAAAGCTATCAAGATATTTTTATGATTTTAAAACTACAACTCACTCAGCAAGGCTGACTTTTAAGCGTTTTCAGTTGGCAGGTGATATTGCTGAGGATGGCACTCAGGGAGGCTACTCGTAGGGACAAGGCTGACATCCATTCATAATTATAACATTGTTGTTTTGTAATGCAAACTAATGATCTTTTGTAGCTGTACCAAACATGTATTACTTAGAAAAAGTGTCTACAAATTAATGAATGGCTTTTAAATGTTTAAATTCCGTTGCATCGTGATAATGAATTATTAAATGTTTTATGAATAGTGCTGTGAATGTCCAACTATGAGGTCTCTAGGAACGGGGCTTTACAAGTTCGTATCAGAGCCAAAGTTTAAGAGAAATGGGTAAATATTTTCAAAAACCTAAACTTAAACTGAAAATGGGACCGAATGGAGGGATGCCAGCCCGAGTAGCTACGTGCCATCAGGTATTTCTTTTATTATGATAACCGGTATTATATTCGCATGCTATTTGATTTATGTGCCTTAGTAGATTTGAATACTGATGTAGCCAGGATAGGAAATGCTCGGGGAATGAAGAGTAAAGTAAGTGGCTAATCACAACTGGCCACTGTAATTAGGGACTTACTATACTTAACGTTAACTGAGCTATTACCTTGAATGAACGTGTTTGTGTTTGGATCTTATAGTGTTAGAGGATGGCTGGAGGTAGATCATCTAAGGCTTCTAGAGGTGGTGTACGGGGTTGTCGTGCTAGCAGACCCCAGGCCGCAAAGAACAAGGCAAGAACTACAGAGACGACTCCTGCTGAGCCTGAGCTTCATCACCCGGAGGGAGTGGATGAGAGGGCCAATTTGAGGGCCTCAGTGAAAGAGGCAGTGGTGGAGGAGGTTCACCAAGTCATGCAGACGATCCAACCTTCTGTCGTGACTGAGGTGATCCGGGCCGTAAGGAAGGATGAGAGGAAAGAAAAGGAGGAAGAGAGAATGGCTACTACTGGGAGAAGAGAGAATGAGGGAAATCATGTTGTTGAGGAGGAGATAAATGTCGAAAGGGGAGCCTCCAGTGATGAAGAAGATGTAGAGGTGCGGGAAACCACGAGGGGATGCAGCTACGGGGCATTCCAACGATGTAAACCCCCTACTTTTGACGGCAACAGTAACGCTGCTACTGCCCACCGCTGGGTTAGAGAGATGGAGGCAGTGTTGTTATTAGTAAGTGCAGGGAGGATCAAAAGGTGAAATTTGCCACTCACTCATTTGTCAACTCGGCTCTGTGTTGGTGGGACAATCTTGTCCAAGCCGAGGGCAATAGGGCTGTCAGGAGGATGAGATGGAGTGAACTAAAAAGGTTAGTGATTGAGGAATTCTGTCCTCATCAAGAACTCGACAAGATAGAGAAAGAGTTCCTACAGCTTGAGGCAGGAACCATGAACCACCAACAATATACCACCAACTTTAACGAAATGGCGAGGCTGGTGCCCGATCAAGTTACACCGGCTTCAAGGAAGATCAAGCGGTATATTCAGGGGTTGCCTGCTAACATCCGTAGGCACTTAATCGCTGCCCGACTGAGCACTTTTAGGTCGGCGGTTGATTTAGCTGGGAGACTGTATGATGAAAGAGAAGTGGAGGTGGTGGAGGTGAAGAAGACGGGTGGTAATGACAGGAGTTGGAACGGGAAGAGATTCGGGCACGGTGGGTTCAACCCGAACAGTAAAAGGCTGAGGATGGATGATCGCCGAGTGGTTACTGCAAGCTCAGGGTTGAGGAGGTGTGATAAGTGTGGGAAGGAACATAGTTGGGAATGCCGCTTGGGAATGAATGTCTGCTACAAATGTGGCAAGCCCGGTCACATTTCAAAGATGTATGGAGCCCCACGGTGCTTTAACTATGGTGAAGTCGGCCATATGAACAAGGATTGCAAGAAGCCAAGGGATGAAAGTTTTGGGTTAAAGAAGTGGCCGGAAGAAGGAGGGCAGAGGGCAAGTGCAAGGGCCTTCATGATGACCCGAGAGGAAGCCCGGGTAGACCCCGACGTCATGTCAGGTGTGTTCCTAGTAAACCAAACTTGTGCCTCTGTATTATTTGATTCTGGTGCTAGTAGGAGTTTCTTATCTGCTACCTTCTGTGCTAAATTGCCTGTTAGTAGTAGAAGAATTGATGAGCCATTTGATGTAGAAACTGCTATTGGTAAGTCTACCAGAATTTCTGATATAATTGAGGATTGTGGCTTAGAGTTAGAAGGCCATAGGTTCTCTGCTAAACTATTTGTGATGCCCCTAGGCGGATTTGATGTAGTTCTGGGGATGGATTGTTTGGCAGCCTATGAGGCAAACATCATGTCAGGTGTGTTCCTAGTAAACCAAACTTATGCCTCTGTATTATTTGATTCTGGTGCTAGTAGGAGTTTTATATCTGCTGCCTTTTGTGCTAAATTGCTTGTTAGTAGTAGAGGAATTGATTAGCCATTTGATGTAGAAACTGCTATTGGTAACTCTACTAGAATTTCTGATATGATTGAGGATTGTGGCATAGAGTTAGAAGGCCATAGGTTATCTACTAAACTATTTGTGATGCCCCTAGGCGGATTTGATATAGTTCTGGGGATGGATTGGTTGGCAGCCTATGAGGCAAACATCGTGTGTCAGAAGAAGATGATTCAGTTAGTTGCACCCGATGGGAGTTCAGTGATAGTTTATGGTGATCGCGTCACTACGGTTCCGAAAGTGATTTCAATGGCAGTGGAAGAGAAGTGTATGAGGCGCGGATGTTGTGCCTAATTGGCATACGTAAAGGATGTGGATGCGTCGATACCACAATTGTCAGAAGTGCCCATTGTGTGTGAATTCCCCGATGTTGATGTGGATCGTGAGATAGAATTTCTGATCGACCTGATACACGGTGCGCAACCCGTTGCCAAGGCACCGTATCGGTTAGCTCCGACCGAGATGAAAGAGTTGATGGATCAGCTATAGGAACTGATGGATAAGGGGTTTATTAGACCGAGTATCTCTCCTTGGGGTGCTCCGGTATTATTCGTAAAGAAGAAAGACGGTAGTATGAGAATGTGTATAGACTACCGAGAGTTGAACAAATTAACGGTGAAGAATAGATACCCCCTACCAAGGATTGATGACCTATTTGACCAGCTTAAAGGTGCCAGTTGGTTTTTCCGAATAGATCTTCGATCTGGCTACCATCAGCTGAAGGTAAAGGAACAAGATATCCTTAAGACAGCGTTCCGCATGTGTTAAGGACATTACGAGTTTCTCGTTATGTCATTCGGTTTAACTAACACGCCAGCTGCCTTTATGGATCTGATGAACCGAGTGTGTCGGCCATTGTTAGATAAATCAGTGATTGTGTTTATTGATGATATTTTGATTTATTCGAAGAGCAAAGAAGAACATGTCGGCCACCTACGTGAAGTGTTGGAGACACCTAGAAAGGAGAAGTTGTATGCTAAATTCTCTAAGTTTGCTTTTTGGCTGCGGGAAGTTCAATTTCTGGGTCATGTGGTGAATACCGAAGGAATTATGGTGGACCCGGCAAAGGTTGAGGCAGTAATGCAATGGAAGTCTCTAAAGATGCCATCCGAGATTCGCAGTTTCTTGGGTTTGGCGGGTTACTACCGAAGGTTTATCCAAGATTTTTCCAAGATAGCCTCACCTTTGACTAAGTTGACACGCAAGGATGTGAAGTTTGTGTGGGGACGAGAACAGGAGGATGCTTTTGAGGAGTTAAAGGCAAGATTAACTCAAGCTCTTGTTTTGACATTGCCCGAAGGAAGTGAAGACTTAGTGGTGTATTTTGATGCATCTTATTCAGGACTGGGTTGCGTGCTAATGCAACGTGGACAAGTGATAGCTTACGCGTCCTGACAGTTAAAGACCCACGAAGTTAATTACCCCACTCACGATTTAGAATTGGCTACGGTGGATTTTGCGTTGAAGATCTGGAGGCATTATTTATACGGGACCAAGTGCACAAGCTTCACGGATCACAAGAGCTTGAAATATTTTTTCGTGCAGAAAGATCTCAACATGAGGCAAAGGAGGTGGTTAGAGCTAATTAAGGATTATGATTATGAGATCCATTACCACCCGGGCAAGGCCAACGTAGTGGCCGACGCCCTTAGCTAAAAGGAGAGACCCGAGCTGATTCAGGTGAAGGCGTATCAGTTAATAATGACCCCGGATACGATGACGCAAGTATTTCAGGAAGAGGCGTTGAAAGAAGATCGCCTCAACTCCGAACGAATGAGAGGTCTAGTTGCAGAACTGGGGGAGAATACCCACGGTGTTAAAACCCGCTTTGGGCGAATGTGGATTCCTCGATATGGGAATCTATGTGGGTGAATTATGGACGAAGCTCATAAGACTCGATACTCCATTCATCCAGGTGCTACCAAGATGTATCAAGACATGAAGAAAGACTACTCGTGGCCGGGTATGAAACGTGACATGGCAGAGTATGTAAGTAAGTGCCTTACATGGTTGCAAGTGAAGGCAGAACATCAGAAACCATACGGGAAGATCCAACCATTGGATATACTCGAGTGGAAGTGGGAGCACATAACCATGGACTTCATAACGAAGCTATCCCGTACTGCGAAGGGGTGCGATACCATCTGGGTGATAGTTGACCGATTGACAAAGAGTGCTCACTTCCTACCGATCCGCGAGACGTATTCCTTTGAGAGACTGGCGGACCTGTTCATCAAAGAGATTTTAGCTCACCATGGTGTGACGGTGTCTATTGTGTCAGATCGTGACACCCGGTTCACATCGAAGTTTTGGAAGAGATTCCATGATGCCATGGGGACGAGACTACACATTAGCACGGCTTACCATCCTCAGACAGATGGTCAGTCTGAGCGGACGATTCAGACGCTCGAGGATATGCTCCGGGCATGTGTGATCAACTTTGGAGGGAGTTGGGATGATCACCTACCGTTGGCTGAGTTCTCGTACAACAACAGTTATCAAGCCAGAATTGGTATGCCACCATACGAGATGCTGTACGGTAGGAGGTGTAGAACGTCCGTGTGTTGGGGAGACATTGGGCAGAAAGAATTGGGAAGCATCGAGGTGATTGAGGCTACGACTGAGAAGCTGGAAAATATCAAAGCCTTTATGAAGGCGGCGAAGGATAGACAGAAGTCGTATGCCGATAAGAGGCGTAGACCCTTCGAGTTCAACGTAGGTGATAAAGTTGTGTTAAAGGTCTCACCTTGGAAAGGGATCATCCGATTCCGGAAGAGGGGCAAGTTGAGTCCAAGATACATAGGGCCTTTTCGAATTGTTGCACTAGTAGGTGAAGTGGCCTACCATCTAGAATTGCCCGATGAGTTAAGTGGGATTCACACGACATTCCATGTATCTCATCTAAGAAAATGCTTAGCTGACGAAAATATGATTGTGCCACTGGAGGATATCAAATTGGATGAAAGACTCAACTATGTGTAGCAACCAGTGGCCATCATAGACAGGAAGGAGAAAAGATTAAGAAATAAAGTGGTTCCGCTTGTACGTGTGCAGTGGGAACACCGAAAGGGTTCTGAGTCTACGTGGGAGACCGAAGAAGAAATGAGGCAGCATTACCCGCAGTTATTCGAAGTGTGACAGGTTTCAGGGATGAAACCTCTTTAACGGGGGTAGACTTGTAACACCCGAAATTTTGTCAGAATAAAAAGGAAAGAAAAGTAATTTGAAGAAAATAAAAAGAAGGCAAAGTTGAGGGGTGCTTTGTGTAAGTAGTACAAAAGTCAAAAGTGGGTGTATAAAGAGCATGGTCACCCAAGCTCTTTCTGCTGCTGCTTTCCGAAGAAGAAAAGAAAGAAAGAAAGCTAGGTTTTGTGTTTTCTCTCGGTCGAATTGTGAAGAAGAAGAATCCTCAAGGTTAGTAGGTTTTTGTGATTAATTGGTTCGGTTTCTGTGAGGTTTCAACCTTAGAAACTGATTTCTATGTGTTCTTGGTGTTTGGTGTTTGTTTTGGCTTGTTCTAGGTGTTTGAACTCTTGTGCACGCAAGTTGGGAGGAGATTCACTTGTTTGCTGCAATAGGTGAGTTCTAGGACCCCGATTATCTATTCTTAAACTTCTTTGGGGCTGAAAATGCATTTAACATGTTTTACAACCGTCGTGTATGTTGACTGCTTATGTATGTGTATGAATTTCTGTGTTTAATGAGGTTGTAAGCTTGTTCTAAGAGTTTAGCATGATAGATCGATGTTAAGAATGTATGAAAATGAGGTTTTAGAACTGGTTATAGCATAAGTCTCATTTACCGATCTGAAGGTTTATCCATATTTACACCGTGATAATTGCCTAAGTGTTTTGTTCACCCGCATTCACCTTTGTTCGGCCGCATTTGCCTAAATTCAGCCAAAGTGTTCATCAGCATTTCTTTTTTAAATAACAAAAACAAATCTTTTTCTTAAAAACAAAAATTCAAAATGGTCTCTGAGAACAGAGTTCCTAAGTTGAAGAGCAGAGCTGATTTTAAGAACTAGTCTCTTAGATTGAAACATCATCTTCATTCTATTGACACTGACTCGTGGAAGTCAATAGAAAAAGGTTCATATCCTAATTACATCATATGGTCTAGATAGAGGTTTTGTCTACACAAAAGACTCCAGAACCTTATCTTGAAGATGGGTTACAAGGTGATGATCTAAGAAAAGTAAAGAATGACATTAAAGCATATTCATTGATGTGTAAAGGATTACCACTAGAAGTCTTAACTAGACTTGATGGATATCAAACTGGATATACTATGTATAAAGCCTTGAAGATAATATGTGAAGGTGGTAAGAAGACTCAATATCTCAAGAAGCAGAAACTGAAGAGGCAGTTTGAGCTGTTTGAACGTTTATCTGGTAAAACTATAAACCAATTGATGAATAGATTTATGCAACTTACAACTGAGATGTCAACTGCTGGCATCAAAAATGATCTAAAAGATCTAAATTTTAGACTTCTCAATGCTTTTCGATCCTCATGGAAACAAACAGTGACATTGTTGAAGCACACTGAAAAATTCCCTATGGATCTTGATCTATTGATTGCCAAAATTGAGTCACTTGAGATTGATGAAAGCTCAAGAAACAATGATAGAGCAACATCAATGTCTCAGTACAAATATGTTGCATCTCCAACTAACACAGTGGAGAATGCCTTTATGGCAAAGAATGAGAATTCACCAAAAGAAGAGGGTGATCTGTTTGTTGGAGCAGGGTTCTTTACAGATTCTTCATATACAAGTGCTTCTGCTTATGCAACACAACCACAACCTCAGTCTCCTCCTAAACCTCAAAACTCTATTCCTCAAACTACGACTCCATCTTCTAACTCTACTAAAACAAGCAAAGTTAAAGATGTTATTAACATCCTATTACAGGATGAGGAGTCCAAAACTGCTTTAACTGCTTTTATGGTTAGTTTTCAAGCTTATCAAGGCAGTCATTTAACACAATTAGATCTTGTTTTGCAGGACTTATTCGAGATAGATCTAGACGATGTAGAAGAGATGAACTTAAATTAGAAAATGCTGATGATTGCATGTAGAATCCAGAAACATTCTTATGTAAACAGGAACTACAAGCCAAGTGCTAATAAGACTATTGGATTTGACAAATCTAAGTCAAGGTGTTTCAACTGCAATAGCTATGGCCACTTCTCATGGGAATGCAAATCTCCCAGAAACAAAGGAGGGAATGGTCAAGCTAGTTCAAGCAATCAAAGATTTCCACAACAGTCTCAGAAGACATTCCAAAAGCCATATCAAAGTCTACCAATGCCTTAACATAAAGATGAATCTAAGTCTTCTGAAGAGCCTAAGAAAGCTCTTGCCGTGAGCTTCAAGGATGGATATGACTAGAGTGCATATGCAGTTTACAGCGGACTTAACCTCTAGTTTATCTCTTATTGCAGAGGTTCAAGGTGAAGACTGGTCAGAAGACAGTGATCCAAAGGCTGAAGATGACTCTGAAAATGAAGAAGAAAAGTATTACTGGAGTGATAAATCTGATCCTAAAGAGGATTCAAAAGAAATTGCATTAATGGCACAGTCAGATCAACCAAAGGTTGAAATTTATCTTCTAACTATATGACTACTTCACCAAAATATCCTGAAATACCAGCTGAAGTAAGAGAAAAACTATGCACCAAATCTTGCTTTGAACATGTAGAATATTACCGAACTTACTCATACAAAATTTTTGAAAAGCTCAAGCAAGAGGAATTAATGCATAATAAACTTAAAAATGACCATAAAATATCACATGAAAAGATCATTTCTCTACAAACTTCATGGAACAAAACTTTGAAAGAACTAGAAATTGTTTCCAAACAACTTAAAGAAATGACTAAGAACTTGGAAGAGGAGAAAATAGCACAAGCTGCTACACAAGTTGATCTTGCAAATGTCAAAAGTTCCAAAGCAATAGTGGAACAACTGGTAAGTGAACGAAGGACAAACAAAAAGTAGGCTTAGGTTTTACACACGAACCAATGCCTGAATCTATAACAAACACTTTACCAGAGAACTTCAACACGGATGATCATTCTCCTAAAAATAAAGCTAAACTTAAAGCTTACCAAAACAAAAACAACAAGATTTCTGATAGTGAAGAAGAGAAAACAAATGTTGAAATCTTTGAAGAAAAAGATACTGAAATGATCAAAAACGGTCATCCGGTAAAAGTAAAATCATATGAACCACGACCGAAAAGTAAGAAAATATTTGTTCCCAAAGAATCTGTTTTGGAAGAAGTGATCTTTAAAAATAATAAACAAAACTCCAAAAACAAAAATAAAGCAAAACAAGGAGAAGGAACATCAGAAGATTCATGTAACACCCGAAATTTCGTTAGAATAAAAAGGAAAGAAAAGTAATTTGAAGAAAATAAAAAGAAGGAAAAGTTGAGGGGTGCTTTGTGTAAGTAGTACAAAAGTCAAAAGTGGGTGTATAAAGAGCATGGTCACCCATGCTCTTTCTGCTGCTGGTTTCCGAAGAAGAAAAGAAAGAAAGAAAGTTGGATTTTGTGTTTTCTCTCGGTCGAATTGTGAAGAAGAAGAATCCTCAAGTCTAGTAGGTTTTTGTGATTAATTGGTTTGGTTTCTGTGAGGTTTCAACCTTAGAAACTGATTTCTATGTGTTCTTGGTGTTTGGTGTTTGTTTTGGCTTGTTCTACGTGTTTGAACTTTTGTGCACGCAAGTTGGGAGGAGATTCACTTGTTTGCTGCAATAGGTGAGTTCTAGGACCCCGATTATCTGTTCTTAAACTTCTTTAGGGCTGAAAATGCATTTAACATGTTTTACAACCATCGTGTATGTTGACTGCTTATGTATGTGTATGAATTTATGTGTTTTATGAGGTTGTAAGCTTGTTCTAAGAGTTTAGCATGATAGATCGATGTTAAGAATGTATGAAAATAAGGTTTTAGAACTGGTTATAGCATACGTCTCATTTACCGATCTGAAGGTTCATCCACATTTACACCTTGATAATTGCCTAAGTGTTTTGTTCACCTGCATTCACCTTTGTTCAGCCGCATTTGCCTAAATTCAGCCTAAGTGTTCATCAGCATTTCTTTTTTATACATGCGCATTTGCTACAGTGTCCAGCATTTCTTTTACAACAGAATTACCAAGTGTTCTTCCGCATTTGCAAATTGTTCATCCACATTTACAAGTTGTTCATCCGCATTTGCAAGTTGTTCATCCGCATTGGTTTTGTTCATCCGCATTTCTTTAGGACTTAAGAAATGTTCTGGAATTTTGGAAGATCAAAAATTAGGATTTGACCATGGTTGACTTGATGCTTTTATTTGGTTATCTTATGCTTGATGTTGACTGCCCTTATGTGCCTATTTTGATACTATTATGTGACTTTATGTGGATTGCCTATGATTAAAGAATGAAAGACTAATATTAACGAAAAGTGGAACTTAAAGAATGAAAGACTTGCAAGTAAAAATTTACAGGAGGTGCACGACCATGTTATCATTAGCTCAACTGTGTATGGTTTAGCTAACCCAAAGGATGTACACAGGGTCAATCTTTAAGATTGAGGGGACCACTGTTGTTGCCCCGGTACTGGTGCCAACATTTGTGCACCACGGATGGAGTCTATTTATAGACTTCAAGGCCCAGTACCAGGTTTATGCTCATTTTATGGGGGGTATAGCACTTTGGTCCATACCGACAGTGAAAGATAATAATAATAAGCAAGAAAGGGAATGGTGATAATGTAATGGATATGATTTGTATGTATGATGTGCGATCACATCCGAAGGAAAGATAAGACATTTTATTTAAGAAGTATTTTGTATACAAAGCTATCAAGATATTTTTATGATTTTAAAACTAGAACTCACTCAGCAAGGCTGACTTTTATGCATTTTCAGTTGGCAGGTGATATTGTCGAGGATGGCACTCGGGGAGGCTACTCATCGGGACAAAGCTGACATCCATTCATGATTATAACATTGTTGTTTTGTAATGCAAACTAATGATCTTTTGTAGCTGTACCAAACATGTATTACTTAGCAACAGTGTTTACAAATTAATGAATGGCTTTTAAATGTTTAAATTCCGCTGCATCATGATAATGAATTATTAAATGTTTTATGAATAGTGCTGTGAATGTCCAACTGTGAGGTCTCCAGGAACGGGACCTTACAATTCAAACTCTTATGATCTAAATAATCAGAAAGAGAAAGAAACTGAAAAAGAATCTTCACCTGAAGATTTTCAATCTCAAATAATATCAAGTTCTACAAAATCAAGGAACCAAAGAAGAAGAAGAAAATTGACTAAAGCTAAAACTGATCAAAATAAGAGTCAAGAAAATCAGACAAAAACAACAAATCAAGCAATTAAATTTAAACCAATAAAATTTGGGTCTGCTGGTACTTTGAACATGAACTTAATTCAAGAAGTTAAACAAACTCCTAAGAATAAATCAAACTCTGATCTGAAAACAGGTTCAGATTCAAAGTCTTCCGCTATCGTTAAACGATTTGTTTTTAAGGATTCTAAGAATGCAGTTCATGTACAAAAGTTAAAACCAAATATACAAAAGAACAAATTGTCAAATCAAAAACAATATTTGTCAAATCAAAAACAAAAGAATAGCTTTTCGATGCCTAAATCTAAACAAGGATCAATGTTGCGTCAACATCAAAAGTTAATAAACAGTTGTTTAAAACACCACAGAGGTACTATGAAATTTGTGACTTGTATAATCATAAGACTGTTGAATGTTTTTTTAACAAGTACTGTCACATATGTGATATGAAAAATCACTCAACAGTAGATTGTTACTTTAATAAGTATTGTATCTTCTGTGATGAAAGGACTCACAATACAAAAAATTGTTACTTTAGAAAGAGTTCGCCAAGGAAAGGATTTGCCAATACACAATTGAGCAAAGGCTATGTTAATCCTCAGTTTAAAAGAAATCAAACCGTTGGTTTTCAAAGATTAACTAACCAAACTTTATTAGGCTTGAGATCTTTCAAAAGAAATGACTCTGTGAGACCAAAACAATACATTCAAAATCAATTCATTCAAAGGTCTGTGAGAATGAATGATAAAAATTTTGGAAATAAAAATTTTTCAAAAATTGGTCATTCAAATGGTATGAATTTTCTTAATAATGATCAAAATTTTGTGAATAATAGAATTGGTAAATTCATTAAAAACAAGCCTGATGTGAATAAACTCCATTTTAAACAATTTACCATTGTTGATAAGTTTGGCAAACCCAAGACCATCTCGGCTTAGGTCGATAACTCAACTTAATTTTTTTGTCTTGCAGGTGCGCCCGAGAAGACCTATCAACACATGGTATATGGATAGTGGGTATAGCCGGCACATGACAGGCAATCATGCCTTACTTCAAGATTTTAAGTTAAAAGATTGTACAAACGTCGCCTTCGGTGGTGATGCGGGAGTAAAAATTACAGGCGAGGGAATAGTATCCAACGGGATAATAATCTTTGATAAAGTCAACTACTGCTCACATTTGAACTTTAATTTGTTAAGCGTTTCCCAAATTTGTTATAAATCGTATTCTGTTCTTTTTGATGATTCTTTTTGCTACATTTTGAAGCCATGTTTTCAGATTAGCAAAGACTGGGTGGTTGTTAAAGCTGTTAGGTATCGAGATGTATACAAGCTGGATATGTCTCAAGTTGATCCATCTACAGAAACAACTTTCCTTATTGCTCAAGCATCAAATGACGAAAGTCCGCTATGGTATAAACGTCTCGAGCATTCCAACTTCAAGAATATGAACAAGCTTGTAGTAGGAAATCATGTTATCAGCCTTCCATCAAAGAAGTTTGCAACTACTGATCTCTGCCCAGCAGGTTTAAAAGGAAAGCAACATAGAGCGTCTTATAAGCCCAAGCTGATAAACTCAAAATCCAAACCTCTCCATATGTTACACATGGACCTATTCGGCTAACAAATGTTCGGAGCAATGGAAAGAAATCTTACTGTTTAGTTATCATTGATGACTTGACAAGATTTTCTTCGGTTTTCTTTTTGCATGCTAAATTTGAAATGGCTGAATTATTAAAAGAATTCATCATTAAAGTAGAAAATCAATTAGAACAAAAAGTGAAAATAATTAGAAGTGTTAATGGAACGGAATTTAAAAATGCTAATATTGATAGATTTTATGCAGAAAAAGGTATTGCTCATCAGTTTAGTGCTCCTAGAACTCCACAACAAAATAGAGTTGCTGAAAGGAAAAACAGAACTTTGATTGAGACAGCACGGTCTATGTTTAGCAGATGCCAAAATTCCAATCACTTTCTGGGATGAAGCCATATCCACATCTTGTTTTATATAGAATCGTTCATTGATTGTGAAAGATAAACAGAAAACTCCTTAGGAGTTGATGTTTGATAGGAAACCTAATATAGATTTTCTTAAATCTTTTGGTTGTCCAGTTTTGATTTTAAATTCAAGTGATCAGCTAGGAAAATTTGATGCAAAATCTGATGAAGGATTTTTTGTTGGATATTCATCGGTTTCAAAAGCTTTTAGAGTTTATAACTCTAGGACAAATGTTATCCTTAAAACTTTCAACGTTAAATTTCTTGAAAATTCTTTTCCATCAGTTGCAAATGGTCCAGCTTGGTTATTTGATTTAGATTCTTTGTCAAACTCTTTTAACTCTAACTTGGTTGAATCTACAAGTCAGAAGAAGAAACAAGAAGGAGATCTCGGATCATTCAGTAATGATTCTGATTCTAATGATATGTATGACTCAAGCCCAGATTATCCATTTTTCTCTTTTGTGAAAGATCTAATATTTCTGTCTGAAAATCATGATCAATCTCAACAAGCTCAATAACATTCTGTGTTTGAAAATTCCAATGTTTCACAACCTATTTCTAATGATGGTCCTGAAATTATACAACCTGAGTCCAGAACGTCATCGATCTCTGATGATGTAGTTGTTACAGATAATGTTGATTACTTTATCAACTCACCGACTCAAGTTCCTAATTTCAATCCACATTCTTCGAACTTATTGCATCAGCTTTCCGACTTAAACCAATCTAATCTAGATGTTCATGTTTAAGTGAATGAGATTCCAACATCTTGTGTTCACAAGACCCATCCAACATCTCAGATTATCGGTCCATTGAATGAGAGAACGACGAGAAGTCAATCAAAACAAGCAAACCTTTGCTTATACTCGTGTTTTCTATCTCAAATTGTTCCTAAAAACGTCTCCAAAGTGTTAAAGCACAATGGTTGGATTGAGGCAATGCAAGAAGAATTATTACAATTCTGCAAACAGGAAGTGTGGAAGCTTGTGCATTTACCTGAAGGAGAAAATGCCATAGGCGCAAAATGGTTGTTCAAAAACAAAACAGACGATCGAGGAATTGTTGTTCGCAACAAAGCGAGACTAGTTGCACAAGGTTACACCCAAGAAGAAGGAATAGATTATGATGAAGTATTTGCTCCAGTTGCAAGACTTGAATCAATTCGTGTCTTTCTGGCTTACGCATCATTCATGAAATTTAAGGTGTATCGAATGGACGCATCACTCAGAATTTCCTCATCATGTCTACAAGCTTAGCAAAGCACTTTATGGTCTACATCAAGCTCCTAGAATCTGGTATGAAATGTTATCACAACACTTAATCCCACATGGATACACGCGAGGGAAAATCGATCCTACTTTGCTTATTAAGAAGGATGCTGATGATCTCTTGTGTGTTCAAGTGTAAGTTGATGATATTATATTTGGTACTACAAGTCCAAAGTTGTGCAATGAATTTGAAGAAATAATGAAGTCTCGTTTCCAAATGAGTTCTATAGGGGAAATTAATTTTTTCCTTGGTCTTCAAGTGAAGCAGTTTGCAGATGGAATTTTTATCAACCAAGAGAAATTCGTTGATAAACTCTTGAAGAAATTTAAACTGCAAGATTGTCAATCCATAAGAACTCCAGCTGGCGTAAATTCCAAGATTGAAGCTGATCCGAAAGGAAAATCTGTTGACCAAACTTTATACAGATCCATGATTGGTTCTTTGATGTATCTTACTGCATCTAGACCTGATATAATGTATGTTGTTTGTGTCTGTGCTAGGTATCAATCTAACCCGAAGGAATCTCACTTAATTACTGTTAAATGAATATTCAGGTATCTCAAAGGAAAACTGGCTTTAGGGCTATGGTATCCTTATGAAAGAAACTTCAAGTTACATGGATATACAGATAGTGATTATGGGGGATGTTGCCAAGATCGTAAATCTATGATGGGTGGTTGTCAGTTTTTAGATCCCAGATTAGTCTCATGGCAATTTAAGAAACAAACAAATGTCTCTGTTTCAACCGCAGAAGCTGAGTACATAGATACTTCAGCAGGATGTTCTCAAATCCTTTGGTTACAAAACCAACTACTGGATTACGGGTTTAATTTTCTTAAAACCCCTATTTACATTGATAGCATTGCTGCTATGTTTATTACAGCTAATCCTGTCCAGCACTCAAAAACAAAACATACCGAAACTCGATATCATTTTCTTAGAGATAACTCTGAAAAAGCTTTAATCATTTTGATTCAAATCACAACTGAAAAACAGTTGGCTGACCTATTTACAAAATCATTTTTACCAGGTCAATTTGAATATTTGGTCAAGTCAATTGGACTTATTAATCATATTTAAAAACTGATTTTGAGTTTAATTCAGTTGTTTGAGTCATTTAAAATAATGAGAACCCTCCCTTAGCTTAATCTTGAATATAGAGAAACTGTCAAAGTTAACTGCCTGATTGTATATAGTGTGTGTGTGTATGTTCAATAGAAAATGAAAAAGCAAATACAAAAATAGAAAATTGCAAAATCAAATAGAAAAATATAAAACAAAAACACAAAAATAGAGTTTTTCTTGTTAGTTAAGTGTTTAGGACTAAATCTGTGTTTGCAATTTGTGAGAAATGATAGATACATTAGTTATGATCAGTTGCATACTTCACTCGTTTCTAAAGAATGACATGATCAGATATGATGTGCAGGTAAACTCATGCAATTATACTGAAAAAGTAAATTCTTGTGATCAAACTAAATCACTCATGTATTCATGTTTGTCCATTTTAGTACCAATGAGAAGTGTTGCCTTCTCAAATTGATTGCTTGTTAAGTCATAATCTCACACCTGGTGCTGATATGAATAACCATTGAGCTCTATAATTTAAAACATCTATTCACTTCTCTGTTATGAGTCATCATAGACCTGAAGCGATGAAATATCCTTTGTTGTAAGTAATTAAAGACCTAGATATTCTCACTTGATGCAAAAGATGCCAATGTGCACAATCTAAAAATGAGATCTGGTTATAAGTATATGCCAGGTTAACAAGTTGAGAAAGGTGATTTCTTGCCGATCTTTATGAGGGTTGAACTCTCTAAGTCTAACTGTGACTTACATAATGTCATATCTAATCGTACCTTAATCAATCCAAGAATTGAATAAGTAAGTGTGTTGAGTATCTTGTCAAAAGCACTCATTTTCTGTCCTTAGATCTCGTGTCTCCTTTGCTATAGAAATGCTAACTTGGAACACACTTGATCAGGATTTAATCACTCTCTATGACTATCCATCATTTTATTTTATTTTAATATGCTGATCTAAACTAATATGATCTCACTGCAGGCATGTGATTCAATTGAATATAGTAGATTTTTTATTCTGCTTTAATTTTGATTTTAGCATGATTTTATGTGTGCAGGCATGTTGATAACGATTAGTTTTTCTCTTCTTACAAAATCAAAGAAACTTCTATGTTTGTAAAACTTAAAAGTTTAGGGGGAGTAAAAATAAAAAAAAAGAAAATAATTTATTTTCAAAAAGTGAAAAATCAAAAATAAAGCGTTTTGGATGAAAGGATGAAACTACAATTTCAAGCATATGTTGTTTGATATGATGTAAAGTTCAACCTTAAAAAGAATTCAAATTCAGTGGAGAAGCTTCTTGCAAACAAAATGAGATTATTTGCTTTTGTAAAAACTAAATATTGACTAAAATGACGGGAAATTAATTTTGAAAAGTTGAAATATAAATAATGGTCAAAAACAAAAAAATAAAAAATAAATAAAAATAAATAAAAATTTTGAATGTCTAAAATGTTAAAATTGAGGGTCGTTAATGAAAATTTGAGTGTTAGTCAAACAATTTTGACTAAGTGTTGAAAATTGAGTGTGAACAGTGCTAATGTGTTTAAATAGTGTTCAGATGGATGATGATGAAAAATTACAAGTGTCAAGACTTATGGAAGTATCCTCATGCGCCTGAATAGTTCTCTTAAGTCCAATTCAGGAGTATGGTGATTTTTCAGAAATTTGCACAAGTGTTGGCGTTTCAGACAAGCTCATGCGCCTAAACAATTGTCATATGTCTGAAATTTTTGGTTAAGTGTTGGGTGTATCATCTTATGCTCATGAGCCTGAACAGTACCAGGCTTCCAAGGAGTCAGACGTTTGAAATGAAAACTTTCCAAGTGTTAGGCGTTTCATCTAGTCACATGCACCTGAACAGTGCCAAAGCTCCTAAACAGTGCTTATACGCCTGAATAGTGACCATGCGTCTAAACCTTATGCGTACAAACAGTGCTCATGCGCCTGAAAAACTTAGTGAAATTTAGTCTCATGCGACTGAATACTGCTAATACGCCTAACCTCATGCGCATAAACAGTGCTCATGCGCCTACATTTTCACTTGTATATATATACAACACTTGTGATTTTTTCATTTATTCACTGATATCCCCTGAAACTCTCTCGACACTCATACACTTATATCATTCAGTTCATCATTATCGATTGTTTGGTGTTAATTCTTATGATTCATAGGTAGATACACTAAATCTAAACTTCATTTCAAGATCATATTCATTAGATTTCAAGTTTACATCTCAATTTTAACTGGGCGTTTTAGTTCTGTGTAGGCGTATGAACCCTAGTCGAATGAAAAACTGAAATTTGTGAATATAATACGAACAATCAACTGAAATTGAACATTAAATGATGATATACACATGTTTTCGAGCATATTGGTGTCATTAAATCAGTTTTTCAACAAATTGTGTTCTTGATGATTATGTTCATTAGTCGGTTTTGAATATGAACAGTCAACTTCATGAAATTGTTAATAAATGTCAAATTAATCACAAAATTTCATTCATTATTCTGATTTTGAGAAAAATTTCAATGATTTAGTGTGTTTAAATCATTCAAACATGAACTTGAATGCAATCTGCTCTTGACAGAGTATGTTGAACACTTAGAAATTTTTTGAAAGTTAAGTTTGAAAATTTTAAAAATACTAATTCAATGGAAATCTAATCAAATTTTAAGACACTTAATGTATTACTTGATTATTATGAATTGTGTAAATCAAATTTGTAACCAATATACTCTTGTTCATGTAATGAGATATATATAAACACTTAAAATTTTTTTAAGTGTTTTGGTTCAAAATTGATAAATCACAATTGTTTTTAAGTTTTGCAAATTCAAATGTGACTAATTTTCTTTGTTTTATGCATATAGATGGACGAACTTAAGTTTGAACCTAAGCATAATGTAGCAGCACTTCTAAACGAAGATGTTTAGGATGCTACAGGTTATGAAGAGATGATTAGATTCCTGTTAAGGACTAAGTATGTATATGCTATGTGTTACCAAACAATCATCTATGCTAGACTAATAAAGAAGTTTTGGAACACTGCAACTGTTGAGATTAATGAAGAAGGGAGAAAAGTTTTGAGAGGATTCATAACCAATTAAAGAATGATTGAAGTGTCAAAAGAATCCATTAGAGAAGCATTAAGGCTTGGAAACAATGAAGCTGAAGACTTAGAAGAACTCTCATTTAATGAATGTAGAGAAACCTTTATTGCTATGGGTCATCCAGATAATTTTCCTAAGAAACAATTTTTCAGAGCATGAGTGTTCAATCACTAGAAACTACTATGCTATATATTCCAGCATGGCATGTCAAAAAGAAGTGTGGGTTGGAACTCCTTTCTAGTTGATATAGCCTCACCCATTGTGGCTCTTGCAACAAACAGAAGATTCAACATGGCTCGTTGGATTATGAATGGATTTAACTTTAACTTGGAGAAAGGAATCAGAAATAAGTATCTGATGTATCCCAGATTCCTACAAATGATCATAAATGAAACCAATCCTGATTATCATGCTTATGGAGTTGGTGGTGAAAGATTGATTCTTGAGCATCTGACAGAAACTTCATATAAAAGACTATCAATGATTACTGGTGCTCCTAATGTACCAATGTTTGACTAAATGAGGGTTGTGGCTCAAGATGAGGTGAACATAAATAAATATCATTTTCATTTAATTGATGATGAACCGGTTGATCCAAATGACCTGATTGAAGTAGATCCTCTAGAGTTAGTTGATGAAGATGAAGATGATGATGAAGATAATGAAAATGATGAGAATATTGATGATGATAGTTCTAGTTCCACATCTGATGATGATGATGATGGTAATGATGGTGGAAATGAAATCAATGAAATCATTAATGAAGTAATTGAAGAAGTTATGGAAGAAGTTGAGCATGTAGATGAACAACAAGAAGAAATTCATAATGTTGATGATTCTAATGACGACATTTATCAGCATTTAGATTTTGATGTTTAAAACACAGAGGTTATTGAACATGTTATACAAGTGGATGAGGAACAAGAGAAAGATGATCAAAATTTGATAGAGTTCTTGAAAGAAGAAAATTCAAACAAAGATAAGATCATTGAGAAACTAAAAGAAGAAAATGAGAAGTTAAAAGAAGAACTGTTAAAGAAAGATGATATGATTGCTATTTTGGAAAGAGAAAAAGAAGAGAATATACAGAATTTTATGTAATGATGAAAGACTATGACCTAATGGAAGAAAGGTTCAAAGAATTAAAAGAAAGTCATGATGCATTGAAAGAAGAATTTGAAAAGATGAAAGATAGTCTAAAATCTCCGTCTCCTGAAGTTATGATAGTTTCTGAAGCTATTCCAATTGATGTTGAGAAGATATCTGAGATAGATAAAGGAAAAAAGGAAAATTGATAATGTAGACATTTCAGTTCTAGCTGAACCATCAACAAAAATTCAAAAGATTATGACTGAAGGTGAAAGTAAAGAAGGAGAGGAAATAGATCTATATAAAAAAATTAAAGCTCTTGATGATTTGGAAACTGAATTTGCTGACGATTTGTATAATGAAGTTCTTGAAGATGAAGACATAATTGAAGCCAACTACTCACCAATCCAGGAAACAACTGAAGTCATACCTGTTGATATTGAAGATAGGTACAATTACTTGATTAGAATGAAATACAACAGAGTATTTTTGGATGGATTAACTGTCTCACAAATAAATGAAGAGTATGAAAAGTGTATAACCGCTGAGTCTGTTGCACCTGTTGATCCGGATGAGATAGTATTAGAGCATGGAGAATGGAATCCGCTTCAAGAAAGTATCAATGTTGAAGAACTTTCAACCATTGAGTTACACCATCCTGATCCAGATGATATGAATGTAACTGCTTTAAGGATATGGTTACAATCACGTAACTATCCTTGGAAGAAATTAAACAGACTTCAAGCAGAATCTTTGAGAAACTTGGTGAGAAGTTTCCAAGAAACCGAGAAGCAGACAAACAGAATGATAGTGCTTGACATGGATAACCCACAATACCTTGAGATTATGAAAAGAACAAGGATTTTGAAGCCTCAAGGGATTAAAAATATGGAATTGATTAGGAGCGGTCACGAAAGAAGAAAGGAACTAATGAATACGTTTCCTGAAACTGAAAAACAGGCTTATTAGGTGTCCATTGAGCAAAAGTAGCTATGAAACAAAGCTCGAACTGTAGGAGATTTGGTTCAAAATGTTTTACAAAAAGGACAATCGATTTTTGAATTGCTTAAAGCAATGATTGTTCCTGACACAACTAAAGAATTGAAGATAGTAGCGTGGAAGTATGACAAGATCTTTGATGCAATTTTGATTAAACGAGTAAATGCTATATGTGACGTCTATCATTTTTACTCGAGCATCATTGAACTTCCAGTTCAAGACTTGAAAGAATTAAACAGATTGCCTTTGATTAACCCAACCAAAGCAAGTCGAGGTGAAACCTTTGTACACTTACTGAATCGAGGTATATCTAGAATGAGTTCATTTTTGAAGACTCGCTGTGATCAAGAAGACAAAATATATTTCAATCCAGTGAAGAGCAGAAGAAAAGATGCTGATTCAGCTAAAGAACAAGAGAAATTATTGGATGCTTTTAGTGATAAATACTTTGATAAAGTAACAAATCCTGACCTGAAAGTGATTGATGGCTCTCAAATGACAAAACCAATTCTACGATGGTTTTATAATGTTGATACATTTGAGTTGAATCTTGTTAGAAATCGGGATGATTGGGATAAAGATATGATTTCTTTATTTGGAGTATTTGAACTAAAATTGCTTCATCCAAGTTACATTTCTTTCTTATCAATTCAAAAGTTTGAACGGGTGTCTTTTGAAGTTGCTAAAAATGACAAGAAGTACTTCATGACAATCATTAAAGTCATGAATGCTACAATGGAAAGGATTGCATTACACAAAGCCTTAGCGTATGCAAATATTGTGAAGAAGGATATTAAGTCGATTGACTTTATGAGGATTTCGAGCAAAGGGGTGTTAGAAATTCACTCGCAAGAGTTCTCTAAACCTCTAGAATTTTATGCTAATATTGACATTGCAGGTTTGTCCAAGGAGACATTGGAAAGAATGGAAAAGATGGAGATAAAGACAAATGAATCAAAGCTTGAGCAAGCTATTTTGGTAGAAAAATTCAAGTAAGCAATTACAAAAGCATTGAGAGAACAAGAGCTGTACAAGGAGATGCCTATGTTCAAAATAAAAGAAGAACCAGAAGATTTCTTTGTTGAATGAAGATTGAAGAATGAAGACAAAGATTGAAGATTTTGAAGATTGAAGACAATGTCAATCTTAGGGGGAGTATTGTAGAAGCCTCTCGAAGATTAACATTTAGTCTTTATCGTCTTTATTAATAGTTTTGTCATAGTTTAGGGACTTATTTGTAAATATATGTTCCTTTTTTTGTTTTCTTTGATAGTATATATAGCATAGATTATGTATTGTGTAGGTAAGCACAAAGACTAGACTAGTGCACCTTAGAATCAGTTGAACGAATTGTAAATGTTCTCTATACTTGTATTTCTATGCTTTCTATTAATAAAAAACTTTGAATTTTTCTTATATGTTTGCATTGATTTGATTACTTGTGTTTGTTTTGATTCAATTGCATCATAATATCATCATAGATCAATCCATTTTGATCCTATCAGTTTATATGAATAAAAAAATAGACAAGAAACAGAAAAGGAGTTATTTACAGATATTTACACACATAGTTAAGAAAAGAGGTTTTAAAATGATATTAAATCCAACATTAAGATCAATTCATAAAAACAAGGTTTATCAAATGTTTTTGTGAAAAGATCTGCTCTTTGATTTTTTGTGTCAATGGGAATAATATCTATAAAACCCTTTTCCTGAGCATCCCGGATGGAATGAATTCTTGTTTCAATGTGCTTGGTGCAAGTATGATGAATTGGTTTTTTGGCAATTCCAATAGCAGCTTCATTATCACAGAAAAGTGGTGTATGAAGAAAATTGATTCCGTAATCCATCATCTGATGTTGTATCCAAAGCACTTGGCAACAGCAACTGGATGCAGCAACATATTCAGCTTCTCTTGTAGATAGAGATAATGTTGTTTGCTTCTTGCTTTGCCATGAAACAAGACAAACTCCGAGATATTGACATCCACCAGTGACGGATTTCCTTTTGATCCTGCAACCATGATGATCATGTCAGAATACGCATGTAAATCAAAGTTCCCTCCTTTTAGGTACAAAAGACCCAACCGAGAAGAACCCTTTAAGTAACAAAAGATGCTTTTCATAGCTTTTTCATGAGATTCTTTTGGGTTTGCGTGAAAATAGGCACAGTAGCACACTGCGAATGTACTATCAGGACGGCTAGTTTTGAGATACATGAGAGAACCGATCATAGAACGATAGCGATGAGCATTCACGGATTTCCCATTATCATCTGGAGTTAAATAGGTTTGAGCATTAAATGGAGTGAGTTCTTGAGAATAATCATCCATCTTGAATTTTTTGAGAATCTCCAGAACGTACTTTTCTTGGTGAATTAGAATACCAGCAGGCTTTTGTGCAACCTACAACCCCAAGAAAAAGCACAGCTCCCCCATCATACTCATTTCAAAGCGATCCTTCATTACTTCTTCAAACTCTCTACACAGTTTCTCATTCGTTGACCCAAAAATGATGTCATCAACATACACTTGAACAATAAGCATTTCACCATCAACTTCCTTCTTGAATAGAGTCATGTCTATAGTTCCAAGAGAGAAACCCTTGCTGAGAAGATATTGTATCAAGGTTTCATACCAGATACAAGGTGCTTGATGTAATCCATAAAAGGATTTATTATGTTTATATACTTTGTCGTGAAAATCTGGATCCTCAAAACCTGGAAGGTTGACAAGCATAAATCTCCTCATCAATGTTCCCGTAGAGAAATGCACACTTCAAGTCCATCTAAAAAACTTTAAAGTTTTTGTGAGCCGCATGTGCAAGAAAGATTCTAATGGCTTTAATGCAGGCAACTGGAGCAAACACTTCAGTATAGTCAATGCCCTCCTCCTGAACAAATCCCCAAACAACCAACCTGGATTTGTTTCTTATTATAACTCCTCGATCATCTGGTTTGTTCCATATACCCATTTAGTACCAATGGGGAACTTGTTTGGAGGAAGATCAACTAATTTCCAAACTTTCAGTTTCCTGAACTGCTGAAGCTCCATCTGCATTGATTCAACCCAACTTACGTCTAGACGTGTTGCTGAGATATTTTTAGGAATGATTTGAGACAAGAAACATGCATAGAGACATTCATTTATCAAACCAAATTGACTTCGTGTCCTCACTCCATCTATAATAGAACCAATGATGTAATCATGTGGATGGTCTTTTAAGGTTTAGAAGTTGGTGTTAAGGGTTAATGGATTGGAATAAGACGAGGATGTGGTTTGTGACGGTTATGAGGGGGAAGTTGGTTGCGATTGAGGAATCAGTTGTGGTGGAGGTGTAGGTGGAACATCAAGTGGAGGTTGAGGTGGAGGGTCAGGTCAATTAGTGGTTGTGGATGAGGTTCAGGTGGAAGGGGTTCGGTTGGAGGAATGATTGTCACATTGGTTTGAGGAACAACATCATCATCAAAAACTGGAAGGGTGAAAGATTTGAAGACCGTATTTGAGTCATAAAACCATGCTAGGTCTGACCCCATGTTTGGTGAATTAGACTCCTGCCAATCAACATAGAATGATTCCTGCACAATATGTGTTCTTTTGTTGTAGACCCTATATGCCTTTTGTGAGGAAGAATAGCCAACGAAGAAACATTCAACAAAAATTGCACCAGACTTTGACATCTGAGTTTGAGTGTTCAGCAAAGTACATGAGCAACCAAATGGGAGAAAGAAATTAATTAAGGGTTTTCATTTATGAAGAAGCTAAGGAGTTTTCGTTTTGTCTTTAACTGTTAGACCCTGAAAGGATCATACATGCCAATTCAAGTGGTGGATTGATAGTTGTTCTGCTAAAATCTCCCTAAGTCCAAGATCTAATACGGATGAAGAATCTGCATCAACATTAGAAAACAAGTGTCGGCTACCCGCATTTGTATATGCGGATGACCATAGAACAAATGCCCCTAAGTGTTTGTTCTTCCGCATTAACAAATGCGGATGTTCAGCAACAAATGCGCAGTGTTTGTTCATCCGTATTTGTCAATGCTGATGACCAAACACCAATGCTAATGAACAACTCAACATCCGCATTTGTCAATGCTGATGTACAGAAGAAATGCTGATGAAGACTTTTGTACTTAGACTAGTTCTGATGTATAGGTCAGGGTTAGTTTAGTCTTTTGTTCAGGCATGTGTCAGCCTATAAATAGAATAGAAAACCTCATTTGTGAAGGGACCGAGACTGACTGTTGTTAGACATTAGACAATTAGAATATTTTTCTTTGTAATATGTTTAAGGTGTACTGTTACTGTTCATGCTGAAAACCCTAGCATTCATTGTAACCGTTTTTCACCTTCTTTAATACAAAGAGCATTTATGAGTACTATTCAGCATTCAATGTTCTGTGATTGTTTGATTCCGCCTTACAATCATTGACTCAATCATCATATTCGGTCCTTGTTGATTCACATCAACAGAGAATATCATTCTCAAACCCAGTCAATTGGTATCAGACCCTTGGCTCTCGGTTCTTCTTCAGATCTGCTCAGATCTGAGCTGAACTCGATAGATCTGGTGATTGAGTTGCTGATAGAGTGTTCGACTACCTCTATTCAATATACAAACTGAATATCTGCTAAAACTCATTGATTGTCACTGTTCATCCGTATTCTCCATCTAAAAAGTAATCTGTGAACAGTTTCTCATCCATAAAATCAGACTGTAACATAAACAGATCTATCTACATAAGCCTGTTTTGGACTATTGGGACTACTTGGACTTGTTGAACATAATAATCAATTTAATCCATATTTAAACCAGTTAAAAATAGCTTATTAACATGGATTCACATAATTTTTCTGAACTTGGTCACACTCCTAAACCCCCTATGCTTAAACACAAATCTGAGTTTAAGCAATGGAAAATCAGGTTCATGAATTACATTACAGGTGTAGATCCGGACTATTGGATATCCATATGTAAAGGGCCTCACATCCCAGTGACACTCTCTGCT
This sequence comes from Flaveria sonorensis, assembly GCA_025506505.1. NCBI lineage: Eukaryota > Viridiplantae > Streptophyta > Magnoliopsida > Asterales > Asteraceae > Flaveria > Flaveria sonorensis. The sequence goes on along the minus strand of CM046423.1, from coordinate 26,285,874 downwards.
GATCAAGCTGCACTGTACAAAACCTCAAGAATACCTATTAAGGATCTCACTCTTGATGATGATGACTACAAGAAGATCAAATTTGATCTCAAAGCATATTCCATTCTAACACAAGCATTGAAGATGGATGTGCTGAAAAGACTTGAGAAGTATGGAACAGCTAAAGCTGTGTGGGATGCACTGTTAATAATGTGTGAAGGAAGCAGTGAAGTAGCTAAAATTAACAAGGATAAGCTTGTTAATCAATATGAAACCTTTCATCACTCTAAGGGGGGGTCAATCTCTAAACAACTGCAAAGATTTGTGCAGCTCGTGAATGATTTAGAGATTATGGGGGTTACATATAAAGTCAAAGAACTGAACAAAAAGATGCTTCACAGTCTTCCAAAAAGTTGGAAACAAAATGTAACCATGCTGAAAAACACTCTTGATTTGGAGAGCACCACCTTGGATATTATGATTGCTAAAATTGAAGCTCTTGAACTTGATGAAAAGAGCATAAATCTAGGTGGACCTAAAGTCATTAAGGCATACAAATTTCCATCAGAAACTCATTCTGTGGAAAATGCATTCATCACTAAAGATGATGACTTCCTCTCATCAAGAGATCAATCAAAAACAACAGGATTCATTGCCACACCCTCAACAACCAAGCCATCTCCTTCAATTCAGTCAACTGGATTTGCTGCCACTCCTATAAGTATATCTGAAGATAAGAGAACTGAAGAGCAAAAGGCTACTTACAATGCCTTTGTTGCAAGTTTTGAAGCTTATCTTGGAGGAAGACTCACTTCTGCTCATTTGATTCAAGAAGACTTGGAAGAAATGGATCCAGATGATATGGAAGAAATGGATCTGCAGTGGCAAATGGCTATGATTGCAATGAGAGCCAAGAAGTTTTTCAAAAAAGGGAGAAAGCTGACTCTGAATGAAAATACAAAACTTGGATACGACAAATCCAAAGTCAAATGTTTCAATTGTGGTATGACTGGCCACTTCTCAAGGGAATGTAATGCTCCAAAAAGGAACAACCACAGTATTCAAAGAAATTCACAGGGCCAATCATCCTCACAACCAAGCGCAAGCTACCACTCCAGCAATCATCAACAACAGCATCACTATCAATAATCCTATCAAAGTCAGTCACAACTGACTAACCAAGCTCATGGAAGCAGCCAAACTACTTCAAATGCACTTGTCATCAGACAAGATGGAGTATGTGATTGGAGCCTATATGCTAAAGAAGTAAAGCCTCAATTTCAGAATCATGCTCTTATGGCTCACATCAAAGATGGCCCAAATCCAATGCCATCTGAGGTAAAATCTAATCTTTGTAGTGATAAATGCATAGCTGAACTGCAAGGATATCGTGAGCACAATCACAAATTGGCTGATAAAATCAAAGAAGAAAAGGTAAAATCTGAGATGCTTAAAAGAGAAATCAAAAGTTTCAAAATAAAAATCAAATCTCTCATTTCTGATATTGAAAAACTACATGGTGAAAAGTACACTCTTTCAGTAGAGAATGAAGAGTTAACTGAAAAATTAGCGCAATCCAGAGCCGAGCAATCAGATACTGAAGTGAAACTTGAAAAGTTTCAACTGTCTTCAGCTAAGCTGCAAGAGTTGCTTGATTCACAGAAGGAGCACAATGATTTGACTGGGATTGGATACAATTCATGTCCTCCACCATATAATGACAATTACTCTGTCATGCCTGAATCTGTCACTTTGTCTGATAAAATTGAACCTAAAACTAATAAAGCTAAAACAATAATAACTCAAATCACTAATCCTCAAAATAAACCAAATGTTTACATTGAAACAAATGAGGAGAAAATTAAGTTAGGTCATCCTATCAAAATCAAAGAGTACTCAGACAAGACAGTGAATGTCATTAAACCAAGAAGCCCTGTCAAAGCCATAGTGCCTTTTGTGAAATTTGTTCCTGTAATTTCAAAAGTAAAGCAGAAAGATAAGATTTCAGTGAAACCTTTTGCTGAAAGCAGTTCTGATTGTGAGATCAAATCTCTAAAAAATTCAATCAAATCAGACACAGTTTCACTACCAAAGAACACCAAAACTCCAAAAGCATCAAAAACCAAAATCAAGGCTGACCCTCAATCGTCAAAACCAAAGCAAGGAGTTGGTTTTGATATTTTTAATAAAGAACATGTAGATCAATTCGAAAGGGAATTGAAGCAAATGGTAAGAAAGCAGAAACAATCAAGGAAGAACAAACCTAGTAGAGTTGTGAAACAAACTACTAAAAAGGCTGATTCTGCTTCCTCACCAAAATCAAAGGTTGAAACTCAGTAAAAAACTGGTAAATCTACTGAGGTTTCAACATCAAGATCAGCTTCAAGAGACAAACACATGTATTGTGATGTGTGTGAAATGTCTAATCACAGTACAGATAAATGCTTTTTCAATCAATATTGCTCAATCTGTGACATGAACAATCATTCCACCAAAAACTGCTATTTTAATAAATATTGTTCAGTCTGTGATATGACCAACCACAATACATCTATTGTTTCTTCAAACAAAAAGGGTTGAGAATTCCTCAACACAAGCCCATCTCACCAATCTCATCTGTGAAACCCAAAATCAAAATCACTTTCATAATACTCAATTCAGGACTGCCATTTCTGATCGTGATAGGGGTAACATAAAAGAGTCAAGGAAAATTGAAAGAAACAAATATCATAACAATAACCAAACACATGATCTTCATAATTCAAAAATGATGTTTGATAATAAAAAACGAGTCAGGTTTCTTAAAAGAAACAGGGATCAAAGGTTTCATTATTCTTCTGACTCTTCAACTGAAATTGATAAGATGAAACATGCAAAATATCATCAAAAATCTCCCAGAACACCTCACTCAAAGTCACTATTTAGGGAAAAGTACCAAGAAGTTACTATCATGGATAGGAACGGGAAACCCAAGACCATCATGGCTTGGGTTCCTCATTCTAACTAGTTTTGTTGTGCTTGCAGGGTCATCCATACAGGTCCAATAGTTTATGGTACGGGACAGTGGATGCTCCCGACACATGACTGGAGATCGTTCCCTCCTTCATGATTTCAAGCATATTCAAGGAACTTCTGTGGCATTCGGTGGAGATTCACAAGGTGGCAGAATCACTGGTGAAGGATCTGTGACAAATGGGATGTTGAGCTTTGATCGAGTGAACTACTGTGAACAACTGAATTTCAATCTGCTCAGCGTGTCTCAGATCTGTGACAAGAAATATTATACTCACTTTACTGACACTCATTGCTATATTCTAAAACCAGGATTTCAAGTTCCTGAAGAATGGGTTGTCTTAAAAACCCCAAGGAAGAATAACACCTATGTCTTAAACCTCAATTCTGCTACACCAAAAGAAGAAACATGTCTTCTGTCTAAAGCATCCTTTGATGAGTCACAGCTTTGGCACAAACGGTTAGGACACACAAATTTCAAAAACATGAACAGATTAGTCAAGGAAAACCACGTCATTGGTTTACCTCAAAAAGAATTCCATTTTATTGATCACTGTTCAGCGTGTCTCAAAGGGAAACAACATAAGTCTTCCTACAAGCCAAAACTGATGAACACAAACAACTCTCCATTGAAGCTGCTTCATATGGATCTTTTTGGACCAACTCATGTTATGAGTATTGGAAAGAAACAGTATTGTTTGGTGATCATTGATGACTTTTCTAGATTTACATAGGTCTTCTTCCTATTTCATAAAAACGAAGCGTCCCAATTGATAAAAGATTTTATCAAAAAAATTGAAAACCAACTTGATCATAAGGTCAAAACAATTAGAAGTGATAATGGGACTGAATTTAAGAATGAAGATCTGAGTTCATTTTGTACAACCAAAGGCAATGCTCATCAATTTAGTGCAGCTAGAACTCCTCAACAAAATGGGGTAGCTGAAAGAAGAAATAGAACACTGATTGATGCAGCACGAACGATGCTAGCTGATGCTAAACTGCCAATCACCTTTTGGGCAGAAGCAGTTAATACATCGTGCTTTGTGCAAAATCGAACCTTGATTGTAAAAGAAACCAACAAGACGCCTTATGAACTTCTCTTTCACAGAAAACCATTTATTGGATTTTTAAAGTCATTTGGTTGTCCTGTCTCGATATTAAACACCCGAGACTATTTGGGAAAATTTTTATCTAAGTCTGATGAAGGATTCTTTATAGGTTATTCTTCTGTTTTGAAGGCTTATAGTGTATTTAATCCTAGATTAAATATTATTGATGAATCAACAAATTTTCAATTCAAGGAACATTCATTTCCCAAATCTACAAATGGTCCTGACTGGTTGTTTGATATTGACTCTTTTAAAAAATCTTTTGATCAATTTCATTTGTCTGATGCAGGAAATCTACATTCAGCAGAACCCTCTTCAGGAGTAGAAAGACGAGATGATTTTCCAATGATTCCTCCAACTTCTACTGATCAACTAACTGAAGATGTTCCACTACAAGCTGATCTTGTCAGACAACCATCTCAAAATCAATGGTTTCAACTGAAGCTGGTCCTAGCACACTACCATCTCCTTCAGAAGATCCTTCAACTGAAGTCAGAGATCAAAATCAAGCTACTCCTCCAGTTGAAACTGAAAGAACCTCAAATGATGGAAGTAATCAAAGTGCTGCTGATGTTGAAGCAGGAATTGAAACCAGTTTTGATTATTTTCATAACTATCCCACAGTTCAAGATGAATTTGCCTCTTACCAAGATGATCTGAATGTCTCCAATCTTGATGTAACCATTACTGGTGAATCAATTCCAACCACCAGAACACACAAGAATCATCCAGTTAAAAGCATCATTGGTGATCTCAATGAACGGGTGACAAGAAGCAAGTCAAGCATAGCAAACATATGTTTGTTCTCTTGCTTTCTTTGTCAAACAGTACCCAAAAACATCAAAGAGGCTCTTCAAGACAATAGTTGGATTGAGGCAATGCAGGAAAAGTTGCTACAATTCAAAAAACAAGAAGTATGGCAACTGGTAGACCTTCCCGAAGGACAATATCCTATAGGTACCAGGTGGTTATACAGAAACAAGACTGATGACAGGGGAATCATCATCAGAAATAAAGCAAGATTAGTGGCTCAGGGGTATACACAAGAAGAAGGAATTGATTATGATGAGGTGTTTGCTCATGTAGCAAGATTAGAAGCAATAAGACTCTTTCTAGCATATTCAGCATCCATGAATTTTATTGTTTATCAAATGGATGTAAAATGTGCCTTTCTGTATGGCAAAATTGCAGAAGAAGTCTATGTGAGTCAGCCTCCTGGATTTGAAGACCCTGATTACCAGCACAGAGTATACAAGCTCAACAAAGCCTTGTATGGTCTTCATTAAGCACCAAGGAAGTGGTACGAGACTCTATCATCTTTTCTCCTTGAAAACAGGTATGAAAGAGGAAAGATTGATCAGACTTTATTCAGAAAGAGAAAAGGCAAAGACATGCTGCTGATTCAGATATATATGGATGATATCATTTTTGGCTCAACAAACAAACAACTCTGCAAAGACTTTGAAGACCTTATGCATTCAAAATTTCAAATGAGTGCTATGGGGGAACTCACATTCTTTCTAGGGGTACAAGTCTAACAGACAGTAGATGGTATCTTCATCAATCAATCCAAATATGTGGAATCAATGTTGAAGAAATTCAAGTTTGCTGATTGTCAGTCCATCAGAACTCCTGTTGACACTAAAGTGAAGATTGGTCCAGATCCAGAAGGCATATCTGTGGATCAGACTCTCTATCGATCTATGATAGGTTCACTTATGTATCTAACAGCCAGTAGGCCTGACATCATGTTTGGTGTTTGTGTGTGTGCCAGGTATCAAGCTAATCCCAAAGAGTCACATGTAAATGCTGTCAAGAGGATATTCAGATATCTTAAGGGCAAACCTGCTTTTGGATTGTGGTATCCTAAGGATGGAGATTTCAATCTCTATGCCTACACTGATAGTGATTATAGGGGATGCAACTTCAATAGGAAGTCCACTTCTGGCAGTTGTCAATTTCCTGGTCTGGTCTCCTGGCAGTGCAAGAAGCAGACAAATGTGTTTGTGTCAACAGTAGAAGCTGAGTAGATAGCAGCATCAGCTTGTTGCTCTCAAGTCCTCTAGATTCAAAACTAGATGCCTTACTATGGTTTTAACTTCCTGCACACCCCAATTAACATTGACAACACAGCTGTAATGTTTATTAGTAATAATCCAGTTCAACACTCAAAAACAAAACACATTGAAATCAGATATCACTTTTTGAGAGATTGTGCTGAAAAAGGGTTAATCAAATTGATTCAAGTTCATACTGACAAACAATTGGCTGATCTATTTACCAAGGCATTTGAACCTAATACGTTTGAATTCCTAGTTTAATCAATTGGCATGATTAACCTTGAGTAAAAAAAAATTATAAAAAAATTATAAAAACATTCAGAAATTATCAAAAATCACAAAAAGAAGTCTTTTTCTTGAAGTTTGTGTCTTATACTTTTGGGAAATGATATAATTACAGTCGTTATATCATTCACTGTGCTTAATTCAAAATTTAAAAGACTGTCATGACTTACCTGATATGTAGGTAGGCTCAAGTTGGAAAGGAAGATACATGCTGTGATGAACTAAATAATCATATTCAACTATGAAACACTCATCTCAGAGTACTGGTAAGTATCAATTTATTCAAGTGTATATGTGTGTAGCAACTTAAACACACCAGGTAATGATGAACTATGAATCTCATTCACCTGCATCAGTTTCTTCTTTGTTTTGCTGAGCAAAGACCTGAAGAAACAAGCACATAGTGCTGACGTCATGATCCAAAAGATTCCTAACGTGGAACACATCCACCTTGGATGAATTAACAAAAGAGTATGCAAAAAGAATCCCATTATGGATCACCTTCCAAAGTGAAGTGCAAAAGAATCCCAATGTGGATCAAAATATCAAAAGGATCAAAGTAAAAGAATCCCAATGAGGATCAGTGAAATTGAGATCTCATATTTTAAGTAACCTGGTCATGTAAGATGTGAAAGTAGTCTACCATGCATTACATGAGGATGGTTGATCAAACCATGTTTCTGTGTGTGAGGTACATGTTGAATATTCAAATCAATCAAAACATGATAAATGTCACATGCAGTATAATATTTACCAAGTATGAGTTTAAGAGGACAAACATACCTTCAATCAATAAGTTCATAAACATGTCTATTTTACAATCAAAAGATTGCACTTGTGTAATGTAGGATTGATATGATTCATAAAAAATAAAAAAAATAAATAAATAAATAAAATTTTTAAATCCTTAATGTTTCTATCTAAATAAGGATATAAACTATAGGGGGAGAATTTAAAATTTTGATCAGTTTGTACAGGTAGTTTATTTCTTAATTTTTATAAAATCAAAACAAAAAGAATCTGACTGTGTTGGTGCAGAAGTTATACTATAGTATCACAGCTTATGCAGACATTTGGATGCACAAAAGTCCAAGATCAATCAAACTCTGGGAAACTTGTATGTATCACACCTGATATACAAGTCAATCCAAGCAAGAATTGACAATCCCAACATTAGTCAAAACTTCATAAGAAACAAGTGAAAAGCAAAGACAGTTCTTCATAACAGCCATCAGTTCATCAGAAAACAGAAAAGAATTCAATCTACAAAAACATTAATTTTTTATTATGTTCAAATATTAATGCGGGTAAGTGCATTGGTTAATGCGGGTGAAGGTAACCCAGGCATATAACCAATGCGGGTAATTGTTTTCATACCAGTTTAAACAAAGTGAAACTAATGCGGACAAGTTAACTCTACCGCATTTGAGTCAAAGAAGTGTACACAAAGTTTTAAGTATCAAAAACCTATGCGGACAAAAGTGTTCAACCGCATTTGTTTATACTGGTAAACTTTTGCTCTACCGCATTTCTTTTTTACTCATCCGCATTTCCTGAATGTGGTTGAATTTAACACAACTATCTTGTGTATCAAAATGATCAAATCATGTGATTAATCTCTTCTGTCATGATGATGGATGCAAGTCAAGAAATGCGAATAAACTTCTGGTCTACCGCATTTGTTGAAGTTGTGAGGCAAGAAATTTACTCTTCCGCATTTGCAACAGTACACTAATACGGATGAACAAGTTGTTATCCGCTCTTGCTACAGTGTTTTTCAAAGGTCATTCACATTTGTTTTCAACACTTGTAATATTTGTAAAAGTCATTAAATCATCTATTTAAACCCGAATTTAAAAGGTCATTTAATACTTTTTAAATTGAGAGACTTTACAGTGCGATGAGCGGTCTTCACATTTGTTCATCCATCATCATCCCTATCATCTAAAATTCATAACCTGTGATCTAAGACTCATTCACCATAAAAACTCCTCATCTTCGAGTCATTACAACAGCATTATCGAAGAAAAGGTGAGTTTCTTCAAAGTTCTTAACCTAAAACATCGAACAGTCAAAATCTGATTTTGAACATAAAACTCTAGGTTAAGACTCAATCACCAAAAGTAACATCAAACCAAGGTTTAAATGACATTTTTGAAGGCAATGTTAATCAATAACAAGAATTTATCCTCCTACAATAGGGTTACAAAACCTAGTTCATGTAAAAAATAGCGGACAATCAATTCTGAAAAAGTGAATGTCAAAACCTGATCTTAATGATTAAAAGATGTTAAAACCATATGAATAATCTATATAAACTTGCAAAACATATAAGAGTGATTATTCATGACAAAATCAAGTTGTGTATGGTTTCCATGAAACAGTACACATGTTCACTCAATTTTGACCATTAAAAGTCAAACTTAGAACACACCACTTGATTTATGTATTACAATCTGTCAATTACAGTTGCATCTTCTAATTCATATGCCTCTAATGCAGGTTTTAATGGCTAATCTTACATGGAGCAAGCTCCATAATGTTAGTGGCTATCTTGATCCTGATGTTACTGAGGCAACGGGATTGAGAGACATGATCAGATTCATCTTAACTACCAGAGTTGCTCATGCTATTACAGTTAGGCCTATCATCTATGAGAGATTCATAAGGTCATTCTGGAGCACTGCTGATGTGACAGAGATAGATGGTGTAAGGACTCTGTCTGGAAGAACAACTCCTGATCATACTTTGGCCATTACTGAACAGACTATGAGACAGTGTCTGTAGTTTGGTGATGATGCCAATTCTCCTCTGGAATTAGAAGATGATAAAATCATAACTTTCTTTGCAAGCATTGGTTATGAGGGAGGTTATGAAGGAAAACAGATCGCCAAGGGGTTGGTTGACTTGCAATGGAGATTCCACATTCATCTCTACCAACATTGCCTGTCAAAGAGAAAGACTAGATGGAATGACATATAAGTGACCACCTCTTCTGCTATATGTGCTCTGTGCACAAACAGGCCATTCAACATGTCTGCTTATGTGTTTAATGGTCTGGTGTCAAACATTCAGGAGGGTAGAAGATACATGTTCCTCGTGTATCCTAGATTTCTGCAGTGTCTCATCAATGAAGCTTTCCCTGAGATTATACCTGAAGGACCAGTGATGGATATTCCTCACTACAATGCAAAGTCCTATCAGTACATAAAGAAAAGAGACCCCAGGAATTTCTATAGTGGCACATTTGCTCCTCTATTACCCTGGATGCTGGAATAGATCAACCAAGATGAGCATATTGAGGAACAAGCTCAAGAGGTTCCTGATGCTGAGCCTGTTCATGAAGAAGAGCAAGCTGCTCCTAGTCAACACAATAGAGATGAGCAAGCTGATGTTGCTGAAGAAGGACAAGGGCCAGTGTCACCACAGGTTGATGTAGGTGGTGATCCTCACACTAGGCATTCTGTTCATGCAGCTGAGATATCCTCTCCATCCACTCCATATCCCATCCCCTTACCACAAAGATCACAAATTCCCTATCCACAACCACAGCCCATCATCTCTTCACACATATCACTCATACACTCACCCCATATTTCACCAATTCATCATTCTCCTACATCTCCTGTTCATGCTTCCCCAGTCTCTACTGAACCTGTTGAGTTTGGTGATTCTGCCAGCTCTTCAGAGGAATCCAAATCATCATCTGATGAGGAGGATCATTGAATGAAAATGCCTGTGAGGCAAGTTACTTTTGAGGCTGCTCCCTCAGAGAGTTATACTGAGTCAGAGGCAACAGGCCTGATGCAAAAGATGAGATGATATAAGAACTGTTGCAAAAAGTAGCCAAGATGGAGGAACTCCTAAATAGAAGATCTGGTATCATTCAAGACAGACTTCTAGAGTTGGATGAAAAGGAAAAGGAGTTAAAAGAGATGAAGGAGAAGTATGAAACTGAAAAGAAAGAGAAAGATAAGGAGATAGAAAGCCTAAAGGCTGCTCTTCAATATTCAAGGGATGAAGTCAGTGGTCATATGGACACTTTGACCATCCAAACCATTGCAATGGAGGAACAAGAAAGCCTGCTGGAAGAGCAAACTGGTATAATCATGACTATGCAAAAACAGATAGAAACTTTGAACAAAAGAGTTTATGAGTTGGAGCTGATAATCATGATAAATCAAGAGGTTGAAAAGAAAAGAAAGGATGATGAAGGTGATAAAGATAAGGGTGACAAGAAAAAAGATGATGACAAAGAAGAAGGAGGTGAAAGTTACTCAGGAGAGAGTGATGACGACTCTCCTCCTGCTAAGAAAATGAGATCTTCTGAGCCTGAAAAAGAAGCTGAATCAAGTAGAATCAAGCCACAAGAACAAAGTTTGGCTATGGTACTATACACCAGCAAAGATCATGAAGAAACACACACTGAAGAATCAGAGTTCAGTGATATGATCGAGGCTCTTGATATCTTCACTGCAAAAGATTTCATCATTGATGATGAATTCTAGGAATTTATTGGAGATCGAGGTCAAGTTTCTGAGCCTATTATAGTGATATCTCAATCTCCTGTCCCTTTTGAGAAGGAATTGAGCCTTCAGCTTGTACCTATTGTGTCTCTCACTGAGGATCAAAAAGATTTGATCAAAAAGCTCTGTGAAGACCAACAACAAAAGGAAGAATCAGAACTAGAGTCAATAGAGAAAATCCCATCAGCTGCTGAAGAAAAGGAAGCTAAAAAATTGCCTAAAGAAGCTGAAATAGCTGAACCCTCTTCTAGTCCAAGAGTACAAACATATACCAAAAAGAGAAAATACCTGTCTGAAAAGGCAAAGGGTAAAAGGTCTATAGAAGAAGATCCACCAAAGAAAAAGAAACAAGATGATCCTTGGAGCCTAGCAGTTATTGCTCAATTTTTAGAAGAACATGAAAAGGCTGAGGAACAACTGAAAATGAGGTCAGTGGGCATAGACCTCGAAGAAGGAGAGATAGAGGGTGGATATGTTATTGATGAACACATAGTCAGAGAAAGCCCTAAAAAGTCTGAACCCTCTGTCCAAGAAATGGTGGATAAAGCCCAAACAGATGATTTGATGACCAAAGCCTTGTTTCTCATCAATCATGGCTGTGATCCAGATGAAGTCTTTTGGATGACATATGAGGGAATGATAGCAGAAGCAGAAAAGCTAAACAAACTGCTGGACCCTATTATTGAAACTGAGTATGAAAAGACTCATTCTCCCAAAACTCAAACTGATAAACCTACTTCAAAGGCCTAGCAGACTGAAGCTTCTCAATCATTATATCCTAATCCCTATTCCATGACTGACAGGGAAATGAAGGATTATCTGTCTGCTCAAGGGTATACCAAAAGAAAATTGGCCAATATGAAGACTAATTCCCTAAGGGCTGCCATCCTTAGGATGATAAATGAAAAGAATGAAAGGCTAAAGAAAATGGAAGAATAGATCATCAAAAAGCCTAGAACAAGATTATCTGCACAAGATATCAAGCTCACCCATAGAGATCATGACTCTTTGGCACCTGTTCTACACAAAAATCTAGAGTGGTTTGCTGAGCCTTCCCAGGTATCACTTCAAGAGGGGCTCACCACTGCTAAGATGATCAAAGGTGTATCTACTCCACATGGAAAGACTGATCAGGAAATTATTGCCTGGAAGTATGATAGTGACTGGAATATGTTTATGGTCAAATGGATCTCAGGGTTAGTTCAATTCTTCACTGAGTATACTGCTTTAGTGAACTCCCTGCAGATTCATGATCTGAAAGAACTAGCCGAACTGGAGCTCATCATTCATATGGCTATGTTTAGGGGTTATGAGTTTGAAGACATTCTGAGAATGTTCAAAAGAACAAACAACTTGAAATCTCTCAAGGCTATCTGTATGAGGAAAGATAGATCCTTTGTTAACCCTCTAGAGAAGAAAAAGACAAAACCAGCTGAAGAGGTTGTGTTTCCTGAGCTCAAGGTGAAGCCATCTGAATCTTTAAAGAGAAAGATGAAAGCTGGAACTCATTCCTCCAAACCAATCTCAAACGTCTATTATGATGAAAAGACATATGAGTTGGTTATTGAAAGAAAATGGGAAGGAAAAGAAGGTGCAGAAATTAGATTGTTTAGTGGATATGAAGTGAGATTGCTAGATGAATCTTATATCCACTACATACACACAAGGCACTTCAGAGAGTTAAACAATAAGCTGGGTGAGGCAGACATGTACTTTTTCTTGAAATGCATAAAGATTCTGAAGATGGCCTTTGATAGAATCAAAGCTAAAAAAGAGCAGAGAAGAAAGAAGAAGACTCCCTTGCAATTGGGGAACATAGTGAAGCAAGAAATGGATGTTGATGGAGCTTTGTTGATCCATAGAGATGGGTTGTCCACTGTGTCAATATGGGAACCCATTTCTTTGAAGAAGCTGCCTATGGAAGCTATCTACACAATGAGACAAATAAAGATCCATGTGCTAAACAGAGAAAAGATGACTGAAGCCAATGACTTTATCAACATGATAAAGGCAATTTTGAATCCCTCACAGGAAGAACCACTCATCCTTCCTCAAGCTGCTCAAGACCCAGCAGAATCCTCACAACCTCATCCACCATCAAAACCATGAAGTACATAGGCTGTATAGTCTTTAAGGGGAGTATTGTTGGACCCTAAAAGGATCATACATGCCAATTCAAGTGGTGGATTGATAGTTGTTCTGCTAAAATCTCCCCAAGTCAAAGATCTAATGCGGATGAAGAATCTGCATCAACAATAGAAAACAAGTGTCGGCTACCCGCATTTGTATATGCGGATGACCATAGAACAAATGCGCCTAAGTGTTTGTTCTTCCGCATTAACAAATGCGGATGTTCAGCAACAAATGCACAGTGTTTGTTCATCCGCATTTGTCAATGCTGATGACCAAACACCAATGCTGATGAACAACTCAACATTCGCATTTGTCAATGCTGATGTACAGAAGAAATGCTGATGAAGACTTTTGTACATAGACTAGTTCTGATGTATAGGTTAGGGTTAGTTTAGTCTTTTGTTCAGGCATGTGTCAGCCTATAAATAGAATAGAAAACCTCGTTTGTGAAGTGACCGAGACTGACTGTTGTTAGACATTAGACAATCAGAATATTTTGCTTTGTAATATGTTCAAGGTGTACTGTTACTGTTCATGCTGAAAATCCTAGCATTCATTGTAACCGTTTTTCACCTTCTTTAATACAAAGATCATTTATGAGTATTATTCAGCATTCAATGTTCTGTGATTGTTTGATTCCGCCTTACAATCATTGACTCAATCATCATATTCGGTCCTTGTTGATTCACATCAACAGAGAATTTCATTCTCAAACCCAGTCATTAACAATAAGAACCCTATTAAGTACATAGGAAGCATAATTGACAGCCTCTGCCCAGAAAAAAAATTGGAAGCTTTGACTTAATCAGCATAGTTCTTGCTGCTCCAATAAGGGTTCGATTCTTACTTTCAGCAACACCATCTTGTTGAGGTGTCCTTTTAGCACTGAACTGTCTGAGAATCCCTTTTCTCGCACATAAGGAGTCAAAGATATGGTTCCTGAATTCAATACCATTATCACTTCGGATGGCCATTACATTCTTTTTGCTATCGGTTTTAATTGAGAGGATCAGCTTCTGAAGATCTTCTGTAGTATCTCCCTTGTTTGCTAGAAATAATACGCAAGAGTATCTTGAATAATCATCTGTAACAACCAAACAATAAGATTTCTTAGCAATAGACTTAACACTAATAGGACCAAATAAATCAGTATGCAACTATTCAAGGGGTTTTGAAATTGTGTTTTCAAGCTTAAGCTTGTGTGGCTTTTTGTGTTGTTTACCTTGAGCACACGCCATGCATTTTTCTACCATTGAAAAATATTTAAGTGGTAGCCCTCTCACAAGATTGTTTTTAACCAATTTATTTATATGTTTGAAATTAACATGTCCTAATCGTCTATGCCACATAAAAGATTCAGAAGATGAAGCTTTGGATAGGAGACATATCAAAGTGGAGGTAGATTCTTGTGATCCCATATCTAGAAGATAAGTATCATTCTTTCTAGGAGCACGCATGATCATTAAATCTTCTGGAATAATAAACAATGGTTTAAGAAATAGGCATTCATTTGACATAAACAGCACTGGTATATCTTTATCACAGATTTGTGATACACTTAACAGATTGAATGCCAATTCTAGAACATAGTTCACTTTCTCCAGAGTCAAGGAACCATTTGAGACTTCTCCCTGACTAATCATCTTTCCTCCCTTCTTGTCACCAGAAAAAGCGACATATCCTCCATTTATTATGCGATTATTTCTGAGTAGGTCCTTCAACCCGGTCATATGCCTTGAACATCCACTATCAATGTGCCAGAAGCTATTGATAGCTCTTCTTGAATGTTCCTGGAATATAAACAAAAATTGTTATGATTTTGAATTGGGACCCAAGTCTTGATTGACTTAGGTCTCGGAATAGAAGATTTTTTACAAAAAAAGTTATTTACAAAATGATTTAATCTACTTCCTAAGGACCTACTATTTACATTTCTATTAACAAACGCAGTGCAGGTTTTAATAACATGATCATCCTTCCCACATGTAGAATACCGGGACATTAAACCTTTCTTATTACATTTTGAAACAGACGCTTGATCAGTTAATATTTCTTCCTCACATTCAGACATGTGTGAATCAGAATTGCTACAAGAGTCGTATGATTCTTTTAATATTTCTTTTGTGACCTTTATTTTAGCAGATTCTGATTCATTTACATTAATGTTTCTAACGTTTGGGAAAGTTATCTCTGTCTCTTTAGGTTTAGAGATCCGAATTGGTGTAAAAGATGGGATAGGATGAGAAAGAAACTTTTCGAAACAATTTGAGTCGGTATGTCTTTCTGAAGCTTTGCTTGAACAACCATTATTTCTATTAACACGAGCATTTGAAACATCATGCTTTGATTTAAAGACATCTAAAGATGAACAAGCTGGGCTAGAACTAGAACTACACATACTATTGTCTGTAATAGACGTTTGGGAAACAAATCTACTTAAACTATTGTCTATTAAAAACTTTTTGGAATCTGAAACATTAAAACTAGAGCTACCCAGACCACTACTGGCACCATAATCATATTCCTCTCGAATCTCCTTATGATTCACTCCTTCTAAACCTGCATACAAACTGTTAGTATCTTTCTGAATTAATTCATTAGTTGGATGAGGTATAGGCATAGGAAAGTAATAGTAAGTACTTGGAGGAGGATAAACATGAATGGTTTCTTCGCTTCCCAAACCAGTCTTAATTCTAGCCCCCTGTTGTTTCTTGCAAAGCTCCTCATGTTTCATACCAGAAATTGTCTATTTTTCAAGTTTAGTTTTTAATTTGCTTGTTTCAAATTCAGCAAGTGCTACACGTTCAGTTAAAGAATTTATTTCAACGTTTCTTTCCAAAAGATTTCTTTTTAAATGTTCATTTTCTTTTAAATATTCATTTAACTTGACAAAATACTTAGACTCATTTGTTTTAAGTTTCTTATTTATTTGTTTCAATTCTTTTTCATTTTCTAATAATAGTCTGTTAGCTTTATATACCCCAAATAAAGAATTTAGCAAGGAGGAGAACAAACGTCTTGAATTACCTCATAAGGGAGACCCATAACTACCTTTTCAGCAGCCAGGGCCTTTTCACACTGGCAGACCTGAGTGTTCTTACTGCATTCTTCTTCCTCAACTGCTTTCTTCCTAATCTCCTCAGCTTCACCTTCCTCCTTCTTTTCTTCTATATAGACGTCCTGCTTCACCCAACTTACTTCACAAACTGTTACTTTCTCTTTAACATTCTCATAATCACCTTTCTCTTCTTTAACTTTCCCAGTCTTCAACTCTTCAACTTGAACAAGTTGCTCACCACTTTTACCAATAGCTTCTTCTTGAATCTCACTCTTGAACTCCCTGAAAGGATCAAAGTCCTCAACAGTATCCACATCATTGTTCACCACCTCAGCCACTATCGCATGATTGATTTCTTCTTCAGTTTCTTTAAGGCTCCCATTTCCGGAGATCTCACAGTTGGACAATCACAACATTTTTCATATAAAATATATGAATTTCATAAAAACATCACAGAGGATTAAGTTATCAAAAACCATTCATACATTAATATTTGATGTTGCTAAATAATACATCATTGTATTTTAAAAGTTAAAAAAAAATAATAATTCAGTTTTACAGAACAACAATATCATCAAGCACGAATGGATGCCAGTCTTTGCCCACCAAGTAGCCTCACCCGCGTGCCATCCCCAGCAACAAGTTACATGCCAACTGAGAATGCATGAAAGTCAGTGTTGCTGAGTGAGTTCTAGTTTTAAAATTAAAGTCCCTTGTATATAAATAAAAAAATATCATTATCTTAAAATAAATCCTTTTCATAAAAACCATTACTTCCGTACGTGGTCACACATCATACGTACAACAAGATAATAATCCTTCATTATCTTTCATTATCGCTCTTTTTCACACTTTCTTTCATCATTATCTTTCACTTTATCTGGACCTGTCATATGTTATGCCCCATCATTGTGCACGAAGCAACTACCTCTTGGGGTCAAGTGACAAGGATCCTGCTTTCGCACGTCTCGATCAGTCACAAAGACTGACCCTCCTATATGTGAACCCTTATGGGTTAGCCAAAATGCACATTATATAACACACAGTTGAGCTAACAACTCTCAATGAGTTGTGAACCTCCTTAAACATTTTGCTTGCAAGACTTTCATTCATTCGTTATGTGCCACTTTTCGTTATCATTAATCTTTCGCTTCTTTTATGATAATACTTTACATACGAGCATAAACACACCACAAGTCACGTAATAATACGTAATATGGAACATAAAAACAGGCCATAAACATGAGAACCACCAACAAACATAACCATCAAAGCATCCCAGAGCTTAGTCATAAATTTCCATTTTCCCCAAAATTTCAGAAAATTTTCTAAGACATTTAGGCACATGAGCACTATGAAGGCGCACGAACACTATGCAGGCCCATGTGCCTTACTTAGGCGCATGAGGAAATCAAGGCGTATGAGTACTATACAGGTGCATGAGCCTTATTTAAGCGCATTAACACTTAGGCGCATGAAAAATTTTCTGGGCGCATGGGCACTTGGGCACTATTGGGGTGCATGGGCTGGTACTTAGGCTTTTTGGCAAAAATTCTCAAGCGTATGAGCCCTATTTGGGCGCATGAGAAGGGACTTAGGCGTCCGAGCAAAATTTTAGGTGCATGAGCAGCAGTTATATTCAAACTTATAAATTTCAGTCCCAAACATCATTCTAACATGTCCATAACTTAAATCTAACATACTAAGCACCTAGAACAAGCATAAAACCATAGAACACAACTAACCATACACAAACATACATACGGTTACAAAATATAAGCTATAAAACATTTTATATTCATTTTCAGACTCAAAATGTTAAAACAAGAAAATCGGGGATCTATAACTCACCTAAAACAGCCTTCAAGCAAAACTCCACCAAACTTGAGGGCACAAGGAGTTCAAACACCTAAAACACACCAAAACACACAACCAAGCACAAAGAACACATAAAAATCGGTTCCAAGGTTGAAAACCCAACAAAACTGAACAAAAACTCAGCTTCAACTTCCTTGAAACCGAGAGAAAACTTCAGCTTCTTTCTTCTTCTTGATCTCTGTCGAAAAGCAGAAGGTTGAAAAGGTGTATGGGTGGCCATACACATATAAACCTTAAAATAATAAGGTTTTGTACTTTTTACACTTTGGCCCCCTCCACTTGTGCTCCTTTTTTTCTCTTCTTGATACTTTGCTTTTCCTTTGTTTTTGACAAAATTTCGGGTGTTACAAGTCCACCCCCCTTATAGAGGTTTCGTCCCCGAAACCTGTCACTCCTCGAATAGTTGTGGGTAATGTTGTCTCATCTCTTCCTCAGTCTCCCACGTAGACTCGGATCCCTTCCTGTGCCTCCACTGTACTCGCACCAGTGGAACAACTTTATTCTGTAATCTCCTCTCCTTTCGGACTATGATTGCCACTAGTTGCTTTACATAGTTGAGCCTCTCATCTACTTCAATGTCCTCCGGTGGTACTATCATATCTTCATCAGCTAGACATTTTCTCAGATGAGACACATGGAATGTAGGATGAATTCCACTTAACTCATAGGGTAGCTCCAATCGATAGGCCACCTCTCCTACTCATGCAATAATTCGGAAAGGTCCTATATATCTCCGGCTCAGCTTACCCCTCTTTCTAAACCGAATGATCCCCTTCTAAGGTGAAACCTTCAGCATAACTTTATCACCCACCTTGAATTCAATCGGCCTATGTCTCTTATCAGCATACGACTTTTGCCTATCTTTTTCCGCCTTCATAAAAGGCATGATCCTTTCCAGCTTTTCAGTCGTAGCCTTGATTACTTCAATGGCTCGCAACTCCTTCTGTCCAATGTCCCCCCAACATACAGGTGTCCTGCACCTTCTACCGTATAGCATCTCATATGCTAGCATACCAATGCTGACATGATAACTATTGTTGTATGAGAATTCAGATAACGGTAAGTGTTCATCGTAGCTTCCTCCAAAATAAATGACGTAGGCTTGGAGCATATCCTTAAGCATCTGTATAGTCCTCTTCGACTGACCATCTATCTGAGGGTGGTATGCCATACTGATGTGCAACCTCGTACCCATTGCATCATGGAATCTCTTCCAAAACTTAGATGTAAACCAAGTGTCACGATCCGACACGCTAGACACTGGTACACCATGACGGGTCACAATTTCCTTGATGAACAAACCCGCCAACCTCTCAGATCAATATGTCTCACGAATTGGTAGAAAGTGAGCACTCTTCGTTAAGCGATCAACTATCACCCATATAGTATCGTACCCCCTTACCGTACGTGGTAACTTCGTAATGAAGTCCATGGTGATGTGCTCCCATTTCCACTCGAGTATATCCAAAGGTTGGATCTTCCCATATGGCTTTTGATGCTCTGCATTTACTTGTAAGCAAGTAAGGCACTTACTCACGTACTCCACCATATCACGCTTCATACCCAGCCACGAGAAATCTTTCTTCATATCATGATACATCTTGGTGGCACTGGGATGAATGGAGTACCAAGTCTTATGAGCTTCATACATGATTCGCCCCCGTAGGTCTCCATAACGAGGGATCCACATTCTCCCAAAGCGGGTTCTAACCCCGAGAGTATTTTCACCCAACTCCGTGATTAGACCTCTCATCCTTTCAGAGTTAAGGAGATCTTCTTTCAATGCCCATCTTGAAACTCCTTGACCTGTGTCATCACATCAGAGGTCATAATCAACTAGTAAGCTTTCACCCGGATTGGCTCGGGTCTCTCTTTTCGGCAAAAGGCATCTGCCACTACGTTGGCCTTGCCCGGATGATAGTGGATCTCATAATCATAATCCTTGATCAATTCTAGCCACCTCCTCTGCCTCATATTGAGGTCCTTCTGCTAAATGAAGTATTTCAAACTCTTATGATCTGTGAAGATAGTGCACTTCGTCCCATACAAGTAGTGCCTCCAAATCTTCAACGCGAAGACCATGGCCGCTAACTCCAAGTCATGAGTAGGGTAATTAGCCTCGTGAATTTTCAACTGTCAGGACGCATAGGCTATTACTCTTCCCCTTTGCATTAGCACGCAACATAATCCCGAATAAGAAGCATCCGAATAGACTACTAAGTCTTCGCTCCCTTCGGGCAATGTCAAGACAGGAGCTTGGTCAACCTTGTCTTTAACTATTCAAAAGCGTTCTCCTGTTTCAGACCCCATACAAACTTCACGTCCTTTCTGGTCAACTTGGTCAATGGTGAGCTATCTTGGAAAAGTCTTGGATGTCCTGTGGAGACTTCCATTGCATCACTGCCTCAACCTTTGCCGGGTCTACCATGATCCCTTCGGAATTTACCACATGACCCAAAAACTGAACCTCGCACAACCAGAACGCGCACTTGGAAAACTTAGCGTACAGTTTCTCTCTTCTGAGTGTCTCTAATACTTCACGAATGTGACCGGCATGTTCTTCTTTGCTATTCGAATAAATAAGAATATCATCAATAAACACAATCACTGATTTATCCAACATCGGCCGACACACCTAATTCATCAAATCCATGAAAGCAGCTGGCGTGTTAGATAGACCAAAGGACATAACGAGAAACTCGTAGTGTCCATAACGCGTGCAAAAAGCTGTTTTAGGGATATCATGCTCCTTCACCTTCAATTGATGGTAGTGAGATCAGAGATCTATCCTTGAGAACCAACTGGCACCTCGAAGCTAATCAAACAGGTCATCTATTCTCGGTAGCAGATATCGGTTCTTTACCGTCAACTTGTTCAACTCACAGTAGTCAATGCACATTCTCCTACTACCATCCTTCTTCTTTAGAAACAAGACCGGAGCACCCTAGGGAGAGATACTCGGTCGGATGAAACCCTTGTCCATCAACTCTTGTAACTAAACCATCAGTTCATTCATTTCTAACAGAGCCAGTCAATACAGTGCCTTGGCAACAGGTTGAGCACCGGGCATCAAATCGATCTGAAACTCAATCTCGTGATCTGAAGGCACACCTGGTAAATCTTCTGGGAATACGTCTGGAAAGTCACACACAACTAGTATGTCGGACAATTGTGGTACTGACACATCCACATCTTTCATGTAAGCCAGGTAGGCGCTGCATCCATGTTTCATGCACTTCTCTGCTACCACCATTGAAATCACCTTTGGAACTATAGTAACTCGATCACCGTAGATCGTTACCGAACTCCCATCAGGCGCTATCAATCGGATCATCTTCTTACGACACACAATATTCGCCTAATAAGCTGCTAACCAATCCATCCCTAGAACTACATCAAATCCGCCTAGGGGCATCACAAATAGTTTAGCAGAGAACCAAAGACCTTCCAGTTCTATATCGCAATCCTCTATCAAGTCAGAAATCCTGGAGACTTACCAATGGCAGTTCGTACATCGAAGGGCTCATCAATGCTTCTACTACTAACAGGCAACTTAGCATGGAAATCAGCAGAAATGAAACTCCTACTAGCACCAGAATCAAATAACACAGAGGCACAAGTTTGGTTTACAAGAAACGTACCTGACACGACATCGGGATCCACCCTGGCCTCTTCCCTGGTCATTGTAAAGGCTCTGGAGCTTGCCCTCTACCCTTCATTCTCGGTCCCTTTCTTCGCCCCAGAACTTTCAGCCCTCGGCTTCTTGCAATCCCTACTCATATGGCCTTCTTCACCGTAGTTGTAGCACCTCATCACCCCACAATCTTTTGCCATATGACCGGGCCTCCAACACTTGAAGCAGATCTTCGACCCCCACTTACATTCCCCCACGTGGTCTCTCCTACACTTACCACATCTCTTTGCCCCAGTACTCGCTGACACTACCCGCCGGTCATCCATTCTTTCCTTCTTGTTATTTGGAGTGAAACCACCACGACCAAATCGTTTCCTGTTCCAGTTCCTATTGCCACCATCCTTCTTGCTCACCTCAACCACAGCCACCTCTCTCTCATCATACAATCTTCCTACCAAATTCACCACCGACATAAAGGTACTCGGTCTGGCAACAATCATTTGCCTTGGATATCTGCCGGCAAACCCTATATGTACCTCTTAATCTTTCTCGACATCAGCGTCACCTGATCCGGCACCAGCCTCGCCATCTCATTAAACTTAGTCGTATATTGCTGGTGTGTCATAGTTCCCGCCTCTAACTGCAAGAACTCCCTCTCTATCTTGTCAAGTTCTCGGTGAGGACAAAACTCCTCGATCACCATTTTCTTCAATTCATCCCATTTTCTTCAATTCATCCCACTTCATCTTCCCAATAGCCCTGCTGCCCTCGGCCTGGACAATATTATCCCACCAGCATAAAGCCGAGTCCACAAATTAGTGAGTGACAAACTTCATCTTTTGGTCCTCCCTACATTCGCTGAACTCCAACACAGCCTCCATCTCTCTGACCCATCGGTGAGCAGCAGCAGCGTTACCATTACCATCAAAAGTTGGGGGTCTACATCTTTGGAATGCACCATAGTTGCACCCCTTCTCGATTTCCCACACAGCCTCCTCCTCCTCATCGCTGGAGGCAACCATCTCGGTATCTAGTCATTCCCCTTCATCATGATCTCTATCATCCCTCCTTCTCCCAGTAGTTTTCCTTCTCTCCTCCTCCTTCTCCTTCTTTTCATATTCTCTCCCTGCATGAATGACCTCGGTCACCACAGATGGCAGGATTGTCTGCTTGACCTGATGCAATTCCTCCATAACTGCCTCCTTTACTAAGGCTCTCAAGTTGGCACTCTCATCACTGCCCTCCTGGTGATGAAGCTTGGACTCAGCAGTCCTAGTTGTGTTTCTCATGATACGTGGTCCAGCACGATGGCCACCCCGTACTCCTCCTCGAGAAGCCTTCAACGATCTACCACCATCCATCTTCAAAACACTATAAGATTTAAACACCAACACGGTCATTCAAGCTAATAGCTTAGTTGATGTCAAGTATAGTAAGTCCCTTATTACAGTGTCCAGTTGTGAGTAGCCACTTACTTTACTCTTCATCCTCCAAGCATCGCCTATCCTGACTACATCAGTATCCAAATCTACAAAGAGCATATAAACTCAAATAATACACGCACATAATAGCGGTTAACATTTAAGAGAATGTATTACCTGATGGCATGTAGCTACTTGGGCTGGCATCCCTCAATTCGGTCCCATTCTCAGTTTAAGTTTAGGTTCTTTTAAAATACTTTACCCATTTCTCTTATACTTTGGCTCTAATACCAACTTGTAAGGCCCCCGTTCCCGGAGATCTCACAGTTGGACAATCACAGCATTTTTCATATAAAATATATGAATTTCATAAAAACATCCCAGCGGATTAAGTTATCAAAAAACATTCATGCATTAATATTTGATTTTGCTAAATAAAACATCATTGTATTTTAAAAGTTAAAAAAATAATCATTCAGTTTTACAGAACAACAATATCATCAAGCATGAATGGATGCCAGTCTTTGCCCGCCATGTAGCCTCACCCGCATGCCATCCACAACAACAAGTTACCTGCCAACTGAAAATGCATGAAAGTCAGCGTTGTTGATTGAGTTCTAGTTTTAAAATTAAAGTCCCTTGTATATATATAAAAAATATCATTATCTTAAAATACATCCTTTTCATAAAATCCATTACTTTCGTACTTTGTCACACATCATACGTACAACAAGATAATAATCCTTTATTATCTTTCATTATCGTTTGTCTTCGCACTTTCTTTCATCATTATCTTTCACTTTATCTGGATCTGTCATATGCTATGCCCCATCATTGTGCATGAAGCAACTACCTCTTGTGGTCAAGCGACAAGGATCCCGTTTTCGCACGTCTTGATCAGTCACAAATACTCACCCTCCTGTGTGTGAACCCTCATGGGTTAGCCAAAACGTACGTTATATAACACACAGTTGAGCTAACAACTCTCAATGAGTTGTGAACCTCCTTAAACATTTTGCTTGCAAGACTTTCATTCATTCGTTATGTTCCACTTTTCATTATCATTAATCTTTCGCTTCTTTTATGATAATACTTTACATACGAGCATAAACATACCACGCGAAGTCACGTAATAATACTTTATATGGAACTTAAAAACAGGCCATAAGCATGAGAACCACCAACAAACATAACCATCAAAACATCCCAGAGCTTAGTCATAAATTTCCATTTTTCCCAAAAATTTCATAAAATTTTCTAGGGCATTTAGGCGCATGAGCACTATGCAGGTGCATGAGCCTTACTTAGGTGCATGAACAATTAGGGCAATGAACAATTTTCTGGACGCATGGGTACTATTGGGGCGCATGGGATGGTACTTAGGCTTTTTGGCAAAACTCACAAGTGCATGAGCCCTATTTTGGCGCATGAGAAGGGAGTTAGGCGTCCGAGCAAAATTTCAGGCGCATGAGCAGCAGTTATATTCAAACTTAGAAATTTTAGTCCCGAACATCATTCTAACATGTCCATAACTTAAATCTAACATACTAAGCACCTAAAACAAGCATAAAACCATAGTACATAACTAACCATACAGAAACATACATACGGTTACAAAATATAAGCTGTAAAACATTTTTATATGCATTTACAGCCCCAAAAATACAGTTAAAACAAGAAAACCGGGGATTTAGAACTCACCTAAAGCAGCCTTCAAGCAAAACTCCACCAAACTTAAGGGCACAAGAAGTTCAAACACCTAAAACACACCAAAAAACACAACCAAGCACAAAGAACACATAAAAATCGGTTCCAAGGTTGAAAACCGAACAAAACCGAACAAAAACACAAAGAAACACTCACCAAATGCGAAAACTCAGCTTCAACTTCCTTGAAATTGAGAGAAAACTTTAGCTTCTTTATTCTTCTTGATCTCTGTCGAAAAGCAAAAGGTTGAAAAGGTGTATGGGCGGCCATACACATATAAACCTTAAAATAATAAGGTTTTGTACTTTTTACCCTTTGGCCCCCTCCACTTGTGCTCCTTTTCTTTTCTTTTCTTGATAGTTTGCTTTTCCTTTGATTTTGACAAAATTTCAGGTGTTACAGTTTCCTTAATCTCAGCACTCCAATCAAAGTTTTAAATGAGTGTTGTTTCCTTCTTTAGCTTAGCTTCTTCCTTATCGGTGATTGGGATAACTTTAGAAGTTCCAGGATTTCCTGGTTCACTGATGATTGGAGATGGACAATCTCTTTTAAAGTGCCCCAGCTGTTTGCAATTAAAGCATCTCAATTTTGACTTATCAAAGCTAATCTTAGAGTTCTAGTTTTGATTTCCAAAGCTTCTCCTTTCAGTTCATTCCATGAATCTTCTTGCGCGCAGTGTGAGCATGGCCATCTGGCATTGGATATCAGTTTCCTCTAAGTCATCAGGATCTACCTGATACATGTCTTCAACAGTCCTTGCTTTTCTTTTCAGCTCCCCCGCAACTAGAGCTTCATAGCTGTGTATAAACATTCTGAATAATGCCATTGTATCATATGGAATTTGAGCAATGAAGGATGGATTTGAGCTTGAATCAACACTTGTAGACCCACCACTAGACTTGTTTGATATGCCATATCTTTTAGAACTACCATGAGCAGAACCATACATAGCCGAGTTTGCAGCGGCTGACATCAATGCAACATTTTGTGGATATACTGTGGCTGGCATCATGGATTGATTGTATTCCTTCCTTTTTAAATCCAAATCAAAAGATTTCAATTTATTGATTACATCCATAAGTTTGTAATCAGCAAAGTTTCTTTCCTGCTTCAACATCCTAACATGCAAGCTCCATTGCAGTGGGAGTGAGTCCAAGAGCTTAGTAACTTGTTCATGGTTACCCAGATGTTCATCATTCTTCTTTAAGGAACTTGAGATAGACAAAAATCAATTTGTAATATAAGTAAGGCTTTCATTCTTGTGTCCTATGAATGAATTGAACTCCTTTTCCGCTTGGGCTTTCCTATCCTTCTTCAAATCCTCATTTCCATCATAAAATTCACACAGAGAATCATATAAAGATTTTGCATTCTTGGGTTTAGCAAAACGATTGTAGATGTCTTGATATAAACATAAAGTTAAAGCTCCAAAATCTTTCTGATCACAATCGATTAGCTTGAGGTCTCTTTCAGTAAAGGTAGATGGATCAGTGTTTGGTGAGGTAACTTGACCAACAGTGACAGTTGGAGTGTGTGGACTGTTTACTATTGATTCCCATTTATTATGATCAGTGTAGTAAAAGAAGGCTTTTAAACATCGTTTCTAGTCCTCAAAATTATCACCATTTATAAGCCTTGGTGGCCTATTGGGAGCAACACTCTCCAATTCAGAAATGGTGATATTGGTGGATGTCATTCTTTAAACAGTATTAATTTCGCTGAAAAATCTAGATTCACTGGGGAGTTCGCTACTAAATTCGCTAACAACATTGCTATTAGGTTTGCTTCTAAATTCGCTGATAACTTTGCTCATAGTTCTGCTTGTAAGCAAGCAACAATTTCGCCCAAATTAGCGATCAGAAACTCTAGTTTTGATGATACTTTCACTGAGACTAGTAGAACTTTCGTTCTAAGTCAATTTTGGTATCACTTTCGCTTGCTATGGTAATCAAGGAAGATGAACTTTTGTTCAAAAGAGCTACTTTCTCTGAAACACAGAAACTAGAACCAAACACCATGAATTTTGTAAATTCACTAAAACAAGGAACAATTTTGCTAGAAGATATCTAAATTCACCCAACGAATCTGAAAACCTTTTTTAGTACAAAATCAATCCATACTCATCCAAATCTCAATGAATTTGAGATCTGATGATTTCAATAGCTTCCCATAACCAAAACGCACAAGCCTCAATCAATTTCCATGTCAAAAAACAAGCAAATCAGATTAATAATGGATGGAACAGTAACTTTTTCGAAAATGCACAATACCCAATCAATCAAGAGCTCAAAGGCTCTGATACCATATTGTTGGTCCTTCTGATTGATATAACAATGCAATTGATGTGTAAACAAGGAATTCCCACTGAATCAACACCACAATATCAATAACATAATGAACAAATTGAGAATCTAAGCAATAATAATCAATCAATGGATCAAAAATAATGATAAATGAACTTCCATTCGACACACACAGTTGCAACAAAGATATTTCAGTATTAGGGTATTGCAAAAACTTTCTTACAAAGATAAAAACATGACAACATAAGCAATGCTAAATTCGCTGATAGTTTCACTGGCTAGCGAAACTGTCTTGACCATCAACTAGATTCACCCGGCAGTGAACTACAGTTTCGCCGGGTGACCTTGGACAGCTGACTACGAGCGAAACTGTAGTTTC
Source organism: Flaveria sonorensis (assembly GCA_025506505.1). NCBI lineage: Eukaryota > Viridiplantae > Streptophyta > Magnoliopsida > Asterales > Asteraceae > Flaveria > Flaveria sonorensis. The sequence goes on along the minus strand of CM046423.1, from coordinate 26,258,387 downwards.
GTCGGTAGTTTTGCAGCATCATAGAAACTATAAAAAATCAAATTAAAAGGAAACAAACTAACATCCAACCTATTACATACATAACAAAATAAACCTAACAACTATGGTGAGTCCAACCGATACTAGATCATCATAAACATCTTTAGAATTTCTTCAAACTCATATCCTCGGTACATTACATTATGATTAATCAATTCCAGCTCAGCTAATTCTTTCAAATCATGTATCTGCAGTGAGTTCACTAATGTCGTGTATTCAGTGAAGAACTTAACTCGCCCTGAGATTCGTTTCACCATGAACATATTCTTATCACTGTCATACTTCCAGGCAATGATCTTTACATCTACTTTTCCTTCTAGAGTAGACACACCCCTAATCATCTCTGAAGTGGTCAACCCTTCATGTAACTCCACTTAAGAGGGTTCAATAAACAACTCAGGATTTTTGTGCAATATGGGTGCCAAGACATCATGTTCTTTGGTAGTGAATTGGATGTCTTGAGCTGAAATTCTGGTTTTGGGATTCCTCCCTACAACCTCCTCTCCTATTGTCTTCAATCTTTCTTTCTTTTCCTTGATTATCTTGAGGATTATAGCCTGGAGGGAATTAGTCATCATGTTTCCCAGTTTCTTCTAGTGAAGCCTTGAACGGAGAGATAATCCTTCATTTCCTTATTGTCATTCTATAGGGATCCGAATATTGGAATTAAGGCACTGGAGTTTGTTGAGTCTGTCTTGAAGTGAATAAGATTGGGGATCTGACTATCAAATTATACTTTTTCATCTTTTGTCTATGTTTTAGTTCTTTTCTTCTCATACTTAGTCAAAAAGGTAGTGTCTAGAAGTTTTTGTATCATGTTGCCTTCCTCTACCATTCCCTCATAGGTCATTCCAAATACATTATCAACATCATAACCATGATTAATCAGGTCCATAGCTTTGACCATCAAGTCATCAGTTTGAGCCTTTTCCACCATCTCCTTAATAGATGACTCAACCTTTATGGGATTGTCCCTGAACAAAGGGTCATCAAATATGGTTTCATAATATCATACCTCAATTTCTCCTTCTTCCAAGTTAATTACTTCAATTTTCTTCTTCAACTATTCCTCAGCCTTCTCATGCTCATCAAGGAATTAAGGAATAACAGCTAGGCTTCTTGGATCATATTTTTGTTTCTTGGGAGCCGTTTCCTCTTCAACCACTGGCATTTTGCCTTTGGCCTTCTCAGACAAGTACTTTCTCTTCTTGGAATATGTATGCAAACGGGGACCAGAAGAAAAGGGTACTGTGGCTTCAGCTTCCTTTTCTATTCTTTCTTTCTGAAGTCTTTCAAATTCTTCCTTTTGTTTTTCAGCAGCTTCCTTTTCTCTAAGCTCTTCACACAGCTTCATGACCAGTTCCTTTTGCTCATCGGTGAAACTGACTGCTGGAACAAGCTGTAGGCCTAGTTCTTCTCTTAATGGCACAGGGTTAGTGGGAATAACCACAATTGGTTCAACTACAAGACAAAGTTCTTTGATAGATTCCCAGATGTCATCATTAATAATAAAATCTCTAGAAGAATAAACATCTAAGTCTTCAATCAAATCTTTCATTTTAGTCTCCACATAAACTCTGCCTTCGATGTTGGTTCATAATAAACAACCATAGCAAGACTTTCTTCTTCCACCCTAAGCTCACTGTGTTAGGTTTTAGGCTCATCATCCTTGTATTCATCCCTCACCACTACTCCCATTAGAGACATCTTCATCTCTTTTATCTTCCTTTTCTTTAGCCATCACTTCTTTAACTTTAAGCATCCTCTCAAACTCCAAAACCCTCTTTGTTAGAGCTTCTATCTGTCTATTGAGATCGAAGATTATGTCAGATTGGACGTCAAGAAGATTCTCTTGTTCTTCCATGGCAAGGGTTTGGATGTTTACAATATCCAAATGCCCACTGACTTCTTCTCTGGCATTTTTGAAAGCTGCTTTAAGTCTTTCAATCTCTTTATCTTTTTCTTCCTTTTCAGATTCATACTTGGCTTTTAATTCTTTTAACTCCTTCTCCTTCTTATCTAATTCATCAAGTATGTCTCTTATGATGCTAGATCTTCTATCCAACAGTTTCTTTATTCTAGCTATCTTAAGTAAGAGCTTAGAAATCATTTCATCCTTGTCATCAGGTAGGTTGACTTCAGATTTTGCAACACCTTTTCAAGGACCAGCCTCGGAGCATACTTCTCTCACAGGCATTTGAAAGCCAGCATGGGGATCATCATCATCTGAAGATGATTCCAACCTACCTGAAGAATTGGTAGATTCAACAGATACAGCGGCAGCATCTGGAGAAGAATGAATAGGTGATACATGAGGAGAATGAATATGAGATACTCTAGAGTGATGGGATATCAACATCTTGAACTGAAGTCACAGTGTGAAGATCACCACCTACATCAACCTGTGGTGACACTTGCCTTAGTCCTTCTTCTGCTGCTTTAGCATGCTCTTCAACAATTTGTTGATCATTAACAGCTGATTGTTCTTATACTGTCTCATGCATATCAGCAGGAACATAATCATGAACTTGTTCCTTAACATCAGGAATAACTTCCTCAGCTTCTTCTAAATGAACTTCTTCTGGATTGATCTACTGTAGCATCCATGGAAGTAAAGGAAATAATGTTCCACTGTAGAAGTTCCTCTGGTCTATCTTCTTGATGTACTTATAGGATTTGGCATTGTAGTAAGGAATGTCCATCACAGGGCCTTCTGCTACAATATCAGGAAATGCTTCATTGATGAAGCATTGAATGAATCGAGGATACATAAAAAACATGCATCTTCTGCCTTCGTGAATGTTGGACAATAGGTCGTTGAACACATAAGCAGACATATTGAATTGTTTGTTAGTGCATAAGGCATAAATTGCTGAAGATGTAGTGATAGGGATGTCATTCCAACCTGATGAAATCTGCTTAAACTCATGATGAGCATGAATAAAAGGTTGATTCCCCCAAGGATGTTTTCAATATCTCTCAACTTCAACACACTAACATTATCGTGCGGAAACCCATAATGATAGAGTATGAAATTAGTGTATGTGTGTGTTTGTGTGTGTATGGTGTGTGTGCAAGAACACAATGAAAATTAACTACTTGTTTGTATTGATTTTGATCAAAAGCTTACAAAGGATTAGGGTAGCATGTATTTATAGCCTATACACATAGCTATATATAATTACTGAACTACCCTTATGTAAACAAATATTACATAAATAATCCTAAGTGTCTAAGCTATCCGCTATGAAGAATAAGTCATCCGATGTGGATAATATCTCATCCGCTGTGGAAAAGCTTGTAATCCACTATGCATGGTTGTATGTTATCCGCTTTGGGATGTTCATCTGCTGTGGATGAACATCCGCTGTGGAATGTTCATCCGCTGTGAATGTTCATCCGCTGTGGATGAACATCCATTGTGGAATGTTGTCCACTGTGAGTTCTTCATCTGCTGTGGGATGGTTGTTCATCCACTACACACACTTGGAAGCAAATCTTCATCCGCTGCTGATGATCTACATCCGCTATGAGACTTTCTTCATCCGCTGCTAACACTTGTCAAAATTTCCTTTTATGTACAAACCTGAAAAAGAAAATTAAACAAATATTAGTGATTGTTATGAATGTTAATGATGTTAATGTGTTATTAAATGATTGTTTTGGATGTTAAAACACATTATGTTTGATATGCTTGATGTGGCAAGCATCATAATTTTTATGTGTTAATTCTTAATGCAATTGTTGAGTCCAACAATACTCCCCCTAGTATGATGTTGCCAAGATTTTATGTTTGCTATATTAATGTTTTGTTTGTTAGTAATGTGTGTTTGTGTCTTTTGGTTATGAATAATTGTTTTGTTTGTTTGTTTGTCTTCAATGTTATGCATGTTTTGATTGTATGTTATGTATGATTGATTGTTTGATTATTTACTTGTATGATTGATTGTTATTGTGTATATTTGATTTATTACATGTGTAACACATGTTTGAAATGATTGTTTGATTGAATGATTTGAAGTGTTAGCATAATAAAACAAATATGAATGATTGTATGAATCTCATGTGTTTGTATCGACAACACATGTATGTATTATTGTATGATACCATGTATATAAAACCACATGTATGAATGATTGTACAATATCAGGTGCATAAGGGCACATGTATGTATGAATGTATGAATGCATAATAATAAAGAAGGATATGTTTGTTTGTTTGTTTCCCCAATCGTGTGTTCAAAAACCTTAGGAATAAGATGGTCCTACTTCATCAGTCTTCTTCTGGGATTCTTCCATAGCCTTAAGAGTATCTTCATTGTCTTGCTCTATGGCTTGGTTAGATTCAGCTTCTTTCACCTGATCTTTGAGAGCTGTGATCTTGAAGGCATTCCTATAGTTGACTATATGTTCAATGAGGTAGTCAACTGCACTCCTTTGACCTTCATACTTTCTTTCTATTGTTAGGTGAACCAACTACTCCAGAATGGACTGATCAAGACTTTGAATATCAATGTTGCTCACCAAAGTGGTGACAACATGCTTTCCCTTGAGTATCTCTAAGTTATTGTTCTCAAGATTCTCATTCCTATAATTCCATCAATGTGGGTGAGTGGTTGTTGTTTAGTCTTTATCTCTACTTCAAGGCTGCATTGACATAGACTATGCCAAGAATCCTCAGCATATGAATGAAGTAAGAGCAGTCACCCTTGCAAAGAACATCTTGTATGGCTGGAAAAGTTTCTATTTTCAAGAAAGAGACATAAGATGGGTGAAGAAGTTTGATCTCTACAGGGTCAAACAATCTTATGTCCTCAGCCATTTTTCCTTCAAGTTTCCTTTCCAACACCACCTCAAAATGGTTTTTGTCATAATACCATCTAGTGATTGGATGTATGTACTGGTTGCCTTCAATCTCTTCATTATCAACTTTAGATCAGAAGGTCTTACAGGATAACCTACTATTTCTAGCAGCTTAGGGTCTAGTTGATCTATTTGTTCTGTCTGTTGTTGTTTACCCTTCCTAGCTGCTCTTTGCTCTCTCCTCAATCTCTCAATATGGAGTTTATCCTCCTTGTCTACTTTGGCCTTTAATTCATTATGGTGTTTATGCATGTAGGTTCTCAGAATATGGAAGTAGTCTGCTCCTCTTGTATTGTTTGTGTGATTGACCATTCTCAGTTGGAGAGGTCAAGTCCGTCTTCATATGACAAGGAGCCTAATTGGGATATATAGGATAAGTATTGGACTAATCTAGATACTCTTTTCACTAAAACAGCATCCCATACTTTTGTCAAACTTCCAAGCCACAATCTTTCTTTCATTTGCACCCACAGCAAGAGTTATTTTGTCATACAATTTAACAAAATTTGTCTTCTCATTAATCATTTCTCTTACTTCATTACCTTCAGGCCATAGCCTGTGTGGCATAAATTCTCTTGGTTCTTCTATAGGATGTAGCTCAGGTGGAGCTTGATGATATGTTGAGAGTGATGCTGCAGGATGAGGTCTAAACACTTATGGCTTCATGGCATTTGAGAGCATGTTCTTATAAATCTCCATGGCCATATCTTTCATCTGGGATAGTGACCTCCCTGCATATGATCTATAAGCATGTTCTTATAAATCTTCACTTGTTGATAAGTCATCTTTTCTATTTGTGGATCATTTGGCAAGTTTTTTTGAAACTCTTGCTGATCTTTGATCTCTTTGTACCTTCTGTAGGTTTGCTCAGTTTCATTCTTCATTACTTCCTGAAAGTCCTTGAGCAAATCCTTTACTTCAAAAAGGTTCAGTTAAATGAAAACATCATAAGGGAAACCTTGGGAGACCAACTCTATTCCCATAAGAGTCTCTGGATCATCAGGGAATAGGTCTTGTATGTTTGGAAGACAATCTTCAGAATCACTTTCTTCTTGTTCTTCCTCAGAATCTGATAAAATAATGACTTGCTTTGATTCAGGACTCTGGGCAATCTCACCTTCTTCCAATTGGATTGGATCAGCATACTCAGGTTGTTCTTGCTTCACCTTGAGCAGCTTAAATGGAGGTGATTTTGGTGCTTCAGACTCTTCTGCTGGTGTCTTGCCTTTTGATGAAGAACCCAAGTAAGTTCTCTTCCTCTTTCTCTCATAAGTTTTTACTTGTGGTGATGATGATGAAGCTTCTGCTGTTGCTTATTCAGGTTGAACAGAGGTAGTCTCAGCATACTGTATGATTAGTACATTTTGCTTGGCAGAGAGAGGATTATAAGGAACAATGCTGGTTTCTTGAGCTTGTGGATCTTGACTATGAAAGTGTTGTCTCAAGATAGGTAAATAATGGATGTTTTCAAAGGGGTTGGCTTCACTGAACAACTGATCCATAGAGTATGACTCTTTAGGAATGTTCAGTGCCAGTTCTGGTTGATCTTCTTTTTGTTAACTTATCTTTTCTTCTTCAGCCATTTCAAAATCACTCATATCTTGTTCAAGATCTACTGAATGTTCTTCCTTATTCAGTTGAGTGTTAGTCTGTTCCAGCTTTCTGTTTAATCTCTTTATTTCTTTATTTTGAGCCTCTATAATCCTCTTCAAGTCATCTACTTCATTTTCCCTTGATTGTGATTGTTTAGCCAAGTATTTAATCTCAGCTTTGGCTAAGTTAAGCTCAATGTCTTAAGCTTTCAATTCATCTTTGGTCTGTTCAAGTTGTTTTTCAACAAACTTAACAATCAGCTTTTTAGCTTTATGATCAGACTCCAACTTCTCTATTTACGTATCTTTCACTTTAATCTTTTCTCTTGGTGTCTTAGCTTTGTTGTTTGATCTTTCAATCAGCTTGTTATATTATGTAAAGAGAAAGACTTTGGAATGCTCAATACCATCTTTAGTGAGATTTTCATTGCTTGTTTCAGCTTCATAAGCAGTGACTGTCTGATCTTGTATGGGCTCGTGAGTTGATGTACCAACATCCTCATATTCATTAGATTGTTCTTCAAGAGCTGTATCTATGTCTCTCAAAAGGGATGACAAAGTTTGTTAATCAGATAAAGTTGGGCTATGATGAGGTGAAAGGAAATGGAGATCCAACTGTATGTTTTCAGCTTGTTGGAATTCCTCCTCAATGGGTTGTTCTTGTGGGACTAGTTGTTACGGGCTAATGGGTTGCTCTGGTAGAATTGGGTGTTCTGGTTGGATTAGCTATTCTGGTTGAATGATTGGTGGTGGTTGTATGATGGGTGCTTGTTGGTAAAGCATTTGTAAGGCCCCGTTCCCGGGACACTTACAGCTGGTCAATCGTTGCACAAAAAAAACATAAAACATATATTTCGGTGTACTAAAACAACACAGTGGAATAATTTAAAATCATTTCATTCATTGCTTTTGCAAAATAATACAACATTCATGATCGTCACAAAATATTGTTTGTTTGCATTACAATGCAAAAACGTCATAATTTAAACAATGGATGCCATCCCTAAAACGCCAAGTAGCTGCCCCGTGCCATCCTTAGCAACCTTACCTGCCAACTGGAAAATACATAAAAGTCAGCGTTGCTGAGTGAGTTCTAGTTTTATAAATAAAATACTTTTCTTTCGGTTAAAACCGTACATTACTTTCATAAGCTATCATACATCATATGTACAAATAGATAATCTCATTATTATCTTTTATCATCTTCAACTTACATTCATTCATTCATTCATTCTCTTATCGTATATTTTGTTCGATCATTATTACTTTCACTTCTCTATGCTCCAGGCTAATGCCTCAAGCTATACCCCAAACATCATACACAAGGCGGGTACTGGACCGATGACTATAAATAGACTTCAAACATCATGCTCGAGGCGGGCCCAGCACCGGGGTATCATCATTTGGACCATGCCATGTGCTATACCCCAAACATCATGCACAAGGCGGGTACTGGACCGAAGACTATAAATAGACTTCAAACATCATGCCCGAGGTGGGCCCAACACTGGGGTAAGCGACAATGGTCCCGTACGTATGGTCAGTCACAAAGACTAGACCCCAGTGTGCATCCTTCTGGGGTAGCTAACCCGCACACTGTTGAGCTAACACCCTTCACTGGGTGTGAACCTCCTTACAGTGCTTGCAAGGCTTTTCTTACTTCCGATCGTTCATTAATGCATGCATTCATTCTTACTTCTCATTAGTTATCTTCCACTTTCGTTAAGTAGTAATTTACATAAGCATATACATACGTCACAAGACGTAAGGCCACGACATAAACATAACATAGAACAACATCATCATAACAGCATACAAAGCATGCAAAACGTAAACAAGCACAATCCCCCATAAAACCTCCTTTCTCATCACTTAACCTCTCATCACTTTCTCATCACTTAATACGGATGATCAATAACCTGAAACCGCATCTTATACTAAAAAGTTCCCAATCCTCATTCTTATACATTCATCGCACCGATCTAGCATGCTAATTTCTCAGAACAAGCATACAACCACGTAAACCGAGCAAAACATGCAGGCCCTAACACACCCAATAAAAGAACAGGGCCAAACTTACGGTACAAAATACTGGACATATTAAAAGTTAGTTACATGTATTTCTAGCCCCAAAACAGGTTTAAATCATAGAAACCGGGGATCTAGAACTCACCTTAGCAGCCTTCGAGTATGACTTCCTTCAAACCCGTCTGCACTATGAGTTCCACCACCTAGAAACCCACCAAAAACACACACCCGAACACAACAAAACACATATAAGCATACAACCAAGGCATAGGCCGGCCAAGAACAACTTAAAACCAAGAATTCTTACCTTGAATTTGGTTTCCTTGTTCCTCCTTCTTCAAACCCGAAACTCTTCTCTGCTTTCTCTCTCTAAATCCTGTGAAAAGGAAAATATGCAGAAAGGTGTGGGCGGCCATCACCTTTTTACACCCACTTTTATTCTTTTTTTCCTTTTTGACACATTTAGCCCCTCAACTTGGGTTAAATTTTGTTTCTTCCTTTTTATCTGCTTTTATTCTTTCTTGCTCGTCTTTTAAAATTTTCTAGGTGTTACAGCATTAAAGGCTCATCCTGTCCTGGAATCCTTAGAAATACCTCTGGAACAGGGATGTCATGATCAAACATGTATGGAGGTACAGGCACTTCATTCCCTTAGTAAATGCTAGATTTTATCCTGTTAAAGACATGCTCATTGAAGTGCACAGGATGGAATATGGTGCCTTGTCTTGGAATGTTTGGAAGGAGATCATCTATAATCATTTGGATGAATCTGGGAAATATCAGGAATTTGTTCCTCACTTCAGTGATGTTGTATACTAGCCCATTCAGCACTTGTGTAGCAAAATTGAAAGATCTTCTTGCTATAATACTTGCTATAGCACATGAGGATCTCAGAGATGTGGCATCCCAGCCAGTCTTCTTAATGGTCATAGTTTTTTGGTATGTATGCATCAAGAATCTAAATTGTGCACACATATATGACTTCTTGATCTGTTTTCTCTCAATAGTGTCTGTATAGCCAATCTGCCCGAACACTTGTAAAACATAGTGTTCATCAAATTCTACTGGGCCATTAGCATCAACTTCTCCTAGTTGTAGCACTCTTCTTATAAGTTCTTCAGAAATGATGATCTATTGTTCATGCACAGTAGATATAACTACTTGTTGATCATCAATTTCTCCCAGATGTGCATTTGTCCAAAATTGGACAATGTGATCCTTATAAATACCTGGCCTTACTGTCATAGCATGCACCAGTCTTGTTTGACTGATAGCTTGGATCATATCTCTATATTCTCTAACTTAGGAGAGTCAGTATTCAGATATGAACATATGTTGTGATCTCTGACAAACACCAAGTTTGCCATACCTGCATAAAACAAGATAAGTGTTAGTGATATGTAATAAGTATATTTATGTTTGAAATGATGAAAAATTGATTAAGAGTCATTTGAATGTTTGTGAAATGAATAATTATGTATGATAACCACTTAATGTGCGATTGAAATGCATGTTTGATGTGTTTTTTAGCACAATGACAGTTTGACTATTTAAAGTCAACTGACAATTTATTTTGCATGATTGAACAACTGTTTAAACCATCAATTTATGATTCAACCATTGTTTTTGTATGTTTTTTAGAGTCTATTGAAGATGTTTACCAAGTTTTAACACTTATTAAAAAAGTTTTCAACATTTTCAAAGATCAAATAGTACTTTTGTATGATTTTGGCATGAACACCATGTATGTTCATGTTCATCATGAACACTTAATCAAATTTCACCAAATAATCAGCCTAACTACATTCGATTAAGTCCTAATAACATCATTTTAGTGATTAATTTGTTTATTAACATCAAGTTTCATAATGTCGATTGAATGTTCTTAGTTCCCAGATTCGAACAATGTATGAATCAGAAACAATTTGGATGTTGTTTTTTTGAATGAATGATTCAGTGTGTTAATCATGTTGTTAAACCTTTTTGATTATCAAACAGATGTTGAATCAGTGTTTTTTTTTGAATATTTAATCGAACAGGCTAACTAGGGTTTATGGGGTTTTTTTTTAATGTTTGAAATTTTGAATGTTCTCTCTCTCTTGTGGTAAAAAGAAAGAAATCTGTAAGTTGTGGTTTAAATACACAGCGGACAATTAACTATTTTCTGTGAATACAGTGTTCATGCGCAAACCATCCGCTGTATGAACAGTGTTCATGCGCTACGCAAAAATGACTTAAAATTAAATTTAGGTCATCTGCTGTGTGAACAGTGTTCATGCGCTATGCATTTTACACTGTGCAGTGTATGTTGTACTGTGCACACAGCGGATGAACAATTTGTTCATGCGCTGTGCAAAAATGACTTAAAATTAAATTTAGGTCATCTGCTGTGTGAACAGTGTTCATGTGTTATGCATTTTAAACTGTGCATTTTAAACTGTGCGCTAAACTGTGGATCCTTTGATCAAATGTTTGATATGTTCATAGCGGATGAACAAAGTTCATGCGCTGTGGATCCTTTGATCAAATGTTTGATATGCTCACAGTGAATGAACAAAGTTCATGCGCTGTGGAACCTTTGATCAAATGTTTGATACCTTCACAGCAGATGGACAAAGTTCATGCGCTATGGATCCTTTAAACATTTGATTGTTTGTTCACAGTGGATGACCATTTGTTCATGCGCCGTGGACACATGAAATGTTTTGATGATTGTTCACAGCGGATGAACATTTGTTCATGCGTTGTGGACACTTGGATGTGATGTGTGAATGTTTACAGCGTATGATTACCTGTGTGCATACGTTGTATACACTTGCACTGTTTCTACAACGGATGGCTTATGTTAGTCATGCGATGTGGAACAATTGAATAGAGATGGTCACAGTGGATGAACAATGTTCATACGCTGTGGAACACTTATAATGTTTTGTATGGTACTGTACCTACAGCGGATGTAATATTTGTTCATCTGTTGTGTGAACAGTTGTCAAAAATTTTTTAAAAAATTTAAAATTTTGTATGTTTTGAAATCTTTCTTCCTAAGCAAATATTTAATGACTTTGCTTCCGAAAGAAAATTTTATTTTCTTCCGAAGCAAATTTGTTTGTTTTTCTTCCAAAAGAAGATTTTGTTTGATAAATCTTGTTTAAATTAAAATGTTTGTTTAATATTTGATTTAAAATGAATGTTAAAATATTGAGTTTTAACATATTCAATATATGGATGTTTTGATATCACTCATAAGCAATATTGGACAATAAAATAAACAAATATGTATGTGTCAACCTACTGTTTGTTAGTGTTGAATTGACTTGACTTTATTTATTTTTTCAAAATTTGAAAATATCAAAATTTGAAATGTATGAAAATACACAATTCTGCTGCCTTTGATAATTCCATGTTTAATTTCTCCCCCTAAATTTTTGCATATTTATAAAAACCTGTTATAAAATGACAAAAATTTATATGTATTTGAGTGGAAATTATCAAAGTCTAATTGATTGCTTGCTTGATAAAAGATAGAAAGATAATGCCTTATCTAACTAATAAATGAATGATTTTCATGTTTGAACATCAATTTTTTGCACATACCATGAGATCATACTAGTCTACATTTCTCACTGAGTTGTTTGTATGGTTTGGAGAATAGACATAGACGAGTACAATGTTGATTGTAGATATATTGATCCACTTAAACTCAAGCATGGAATTAATGATTGATTGAAATAGTGATTGATTATCATGTTTTGAGTTGATTGACATGAGTTATATGTACCCCACATCTGATTGTATGATTGGTACAACCCTCCTCAAGATATGCTAGAAAGTACTTTTAATACTTAAAACCTAGCTACGTAGGAGTATAAATGCTCAATTTGATACATGTTGTTTGATCCTCATTAGGATTCTTTTTCACTTCAGTTTGGAAGGTGATCCTCTTTGGGATTCTTTTGATTCATTCACAAGGAATGTAGTCAAGAAGACTTTATTGATTTTTCATCCAAGATGGATGTGTTCCACTTTGGGAATCTCTTTGGATCATAATTTAGGTCATTCAGGTCTGTGCTTAGCACAACAGAGAATGCCTAGGTGTACTCCAGGTCTATGATTATCATAATAGAGGAGACACTTGTATGATTGAGCAATTTATAAACTATTTCACTTGGCGTATTGTAGTTACTTTGAAAGCAACCTATATTGGATAGATTAATACTCACCATAAACCAAGATGTGTTGTTGACCACACAATCATGAGAATTTAGTTCTTCACTGTTGTATGTGATGTTAGGTGTCCCATGCTGAGCCTATCTACATATCACACAGAATACAAGTAAGTCTTTATTAGTGGAAAATGACTCAAGTGAAGAATTAAGCTAGTTTACTATCATTTCTCATGAGTTGTATGTGTGATTCAATATAACAAATGAATGATTTGTATGATCTCTTGATTTTGATAAATTAAATTTGGTGTTAATCATGGACTTTGACAAAATCAAGCATGTTTGATTTTAATGTTTTGAAAAACATTAATTTGGTGATTCATAGTTGATCATACAAAGTGACTGAACCAAAAATTCAAATCTTGTTGAATCAAATGGTTTTGTAAAAAGGTCAGCCAATTGATTATCAGTGTGGACTTTGATCAACTTGATCAGACCCTTTTCATAGCAATCTCTCAGAAAATAATATCTGATTTCTATGTGTTTGCTTTTGAATGTTGAACAGGATTGTTTGTTATAAACATGGTTGCAGAATTGTCAATATGTATGGGTGTTTTAAGAAAGTTAAAGCCAAAGTCAAGCATTTGGTTTTGAATCCATAACACTTGAGAACAACATGTAGAAGCAGCTATGTATTCTGCTTCTGCTATTGACACATAGACATTGGTTTGTTTCTTGCACTGCCAAGAGATCAATCTTGATCCAAGAAACTGACAGCCTCTACTAGTTGATTTCATGTTGTTGTTGCATCCCCTATAATCACTGTCTGTATATGCATATAAAGAGAAATCTCCATCTTGGGATACCACAAACCAAGCGCTGGTTTGCATTTCAAGTATCTAAAGATTCTCTTCACTACATTAATATGTGATTCTTTGGGATCTGCTTGATATCTTGCACACATGCAAACTGCATACACGATATCTAGTCTGCTTGCTGTAAGATACATCAATGAACCTATCATAGATCTATAAAGTTTCTGGTCAACTGATGTTCCTTCTGGATCTGGTCCAAACATCAGTCCAGTTGCAAATGGTGTCTTGCTTGAAGTGCAATCAGCCATGTTATACTTCTTGAGTGTTTGATGCACATATTTGCTTTGATTGATGAAAATTCCTTCTGTTGATTGATGAACTTGTAGTCCTAGAAAGAATGTGAGTTCTCCTATAGAGCTCATCTGGAATTTGGATTGCATAAGGGTTTCAAACTCTTTGCAAAGTTGTGTGTTTGTGGATCCAAATATTATGTCATCCACATAGACTTTCACTACTAGCAAGTCTTGTTCTTTTCTCTTTAAGAACAGTGTCTGGTCAATTTTCCCACAGGTTTAACCATTTTGTAGTAGAATCTTTGATAAAGTTTCATACCACTTTCTGGGATCTTGATGAAGACCATACAGAGCTTTGTCTAACTTGTAGACTCTGTGAGGGAAATATGGATCTTCAAACCCTGGTGGTTGAGTAACATACACCTCTTCATCTATTTTACCATAGAGAAATGCACATTTGACATCCATTTGGTAGACAGTGAACTTCTGAGATGAGGCATAAGCAAGGAATACTCAGATGGCTTCTAGTCTTGCTATAGGAGCAAAGACATCATCATAGTCAATGCCTTCCTCTTGAGTATAACCTTGGGCTAAAAGCCTTGCTTTGTTTCTTATGACAATCCCTCTATCATCTGCTTTGTTTCTTAATAGCCACCTTGTGTCAATTGCATATTAACCTTCAGGCAGATCTACCAGCTTCCAAACTTCTTGCTTCTTCAATTGTTGTAGTTCCTCTTGCATAGCTTCTATCCAACTGTTGTCCTTTAATGCTTCAGTGATGTTTTTAAGTACAGTTAAGGATAAGAAATAAGAATACAAGCAAATGTTTACTGTATCAGATTGACTACGAGTCAATCTGGTGTTGAGGTCACCTATGATGTTTTTTATTGGATGGTCCTTGTGAACTCTTATGGTTGTAATCTGATCAACATGAATTTTTGAATCATGATTGGTGATTTTCTGATCATGTGATGATGGTTGAGTAAGAGTATTGGGTAATGTGTGATTGTCTTGTTGAGGGGGTTCAGTGAATGTTTATGGTGAATCATGAAAGAAATCTAAGATTTCATCTTCATGATATGTATCTGGTAGTGAATGGTAATCATCATCATCTTCATGTTGTTTTGGTTTGTTGGTTTCTTGTGATTTACTGGGTAAAGTAGATGAAGATGCTGGAGTGTCTGATGATATTCCTCTTGATGTGTTTGGTTGATCAGCTGGTGTTGACACAATTATGCTAGAAGGAGTGTTAGTGGTTCTCCTTGGAGGATCAGCTGTCAATGGAACATCAATGGTTGTTGGTGGAACCATTGGATATTCGTTGTTATCCTTGGAACTTGAAACATCAAAATAAGATGTGTCAAATGATTTTGTTAACGCATCAATATCAAACAACCATTTTGATCCAATGACTTTCTTAGTGAAAGAATGTTCATTGAAAACAACATCAGTTGTTTATTCCATTATATTTAGCCTTGGAATGAATACTCTGTAAGCTTTTGAGCTTCCAGAATATCCAACAAAGAATCCATCATCTGCTTTTGGAGCAAATTTTGATAATTGTTCTCTGGTGTTTAATATGGAAACAGAACATCCAAAGGCCTTAAGAAATCCTATATATGGTTTTCTTTTAAACATTAATTCATAAGGCATTTTGGAATGTTCTTTAATGATTAATGTTTTGTTTTGTATGTAGCAAGCTGTGTTTATGGCTTCAGCTCAAAAAGATATGGGCAATAGAGAGTCATCTAGCATGGTTCTAGCTGCTTCTATTAATGTTTTGTTTCTTCATTCAACTACTCCATTCTGCTGCGGAGTTCTTGCTACGCTGAATTGATGACTTATTCCTTTTTCTGCACAAAAAGAAGAAATATAATCATTTTAAAATTCAGTGCCTTTATCACTTCTTAAAGATTTAACTTTCAGGTCAAGTTGATTCTCAATCTTTGTGATAAAGGATGTAATGATTTGTGTTGTTTCTGTCTTGTGTAGTAGAACGAAAACCCATGTGAATCTGGAATAATCATCTACTATGACATGACAGCATTGCTTCTTTCCTATACTTAGGATGTTAGTTAGGCCAAAAAGGTCCATATGAAGCAATTTGAGTTGTGTGTTATTAGAGTTTATCAATTTTGATTTATATGAAACTCTATGTTTTTTGCCTTTCAGACATGCTGTGCAGTGGTCTGTACAAAAAAATTCCTTTTGTGGTAGACCTATGACTAGATCATTTTTAACAAGTTTGTTCATTTTGTTAAAATTAGAATGACCTAATTGTCTATGCCACAATTGTGAGACATCTTATGTAGCTTTTGATAATAAACAAGTTTCAGGGGTTCAGACTGAAACATTGTTCATATCAACAATGTATGTGTTGTTTAGACGAGGAGTTTTCAAAAGGATATGTTCTTCTGGAATCTGAAAACCCGTCTTAAGGATGTAGTAGTTGTTGGAGTCAAATAAGGTGGCATATCCCTTGTCATAGATTTAGGATACGCTCAGAAGATTGAACTGAAGATTGGATCATCCACCTGTTTGTTACTGTTACTGTTCCTTCGCCAGTTATCTTCTCAAAACTAATCAACTCATTTGTTACTGTTCCTTCGCCAGTTATCTTCCCACCTGTTTTATCTCCTCCAAAGGCTACATTTCCTCCATGTTTGTTCTTAAAATCCTGAAGGAGGGAACAATTACCGGTCATATGACGGGAGCATCCACTGTTAACATACCAGATGTTGTCAGGCCTTCTAAGATGTATTGGGTTTTCCATCTTTTTCAACAACGCAAATTTCTTCCAAAACAGCATTGTCTACTGGTTTTGGAACTCTAGAAACACTAGATTTCCTTTGGTTTGTTTTAGCTCTATTAGGAGAAGTGCTTTGTGCTCTTCTCTTTTATGAGCTAGTGTTAGTGTGATGTCTGTTCTGAGACTTATGTCTTCTTGATGTGTGTTGAAAATTGTCATAAAAAGTTTTATCATTATCTAAAACAATTTTCTGATGAGGAGTTTGTTTAGGAACTCCCATTCTGCTCTTATTTTGAACAACTGATTGTTTTTCAGTGGTTTTCTCAATCTGAGCTTATTTGTTTTGTCTCTTGTTCTTCTTATTGAAGAAACAATTTGTAGTGCTATGATTGTTTCTTTCACAAATAGAGCAGTAATTGTGAAAATGACATGATTATGTACTATGATTATTCATCTTACAGTACTTGCGGTACTTACCATATCTACATTTTTCAGTGGTGTGTGTGATTGATCACACCACTCACAGTATGGCAACTCTGATTTTGTTTGTTTACTGAAAACTTTTGATTTCAAATTAGATTTTAATGGAATTTCAAAAGTTACTGATTGTTGTTTTGGCTGAATTGTTGCTTTACATTTTCCTTTATTTAACTGTTTGGGAGAGGCAATGGAAGTTACAGCTTTCCTTCCACCGGAACAGATATAAAATCCTTGAATCTGTTTTGATTGTTTGTTTGATGTATCAGCCTCACTAGAAACCTTTTGAGTTTCAGTAATTGGCTGATCAGACTCATCATCTAATAAATCATCCTCATCATCATCTGTTGTTTGATTATCAAATTCAATATTTTCTCCTTGATAAAAGTCAGTTGATTTGATTGGTGGCGGTGTTGAACTTTTAACAAACATTATCAAGGGTGATTTTGATTTTAAAGGTGATTTTGATGATGATGATTGTTTGGAGTCATCAGTCTGTTCATGAGAATCATGTGATTCATCCTGTTTGTTGGTCATGGAGTCAGGTAAAGGAATATAATTATCATTATAAGGTGGACTTACTTTATTATATCCTAAACCAAAAGGGTCCTTAAAGGTGTAAGGCCCCTTTCCCGGAACGCTTACAGCTGGTCAATCATTGCACACAAAGCATAAAACATACATTAACTTTAATAAAATATTGCAGCGGAATTCTTTTAAACAAACCATTTCATATATATGTAATTGCTTTTGCAAATAATACATCGTTGACAGATAACAAAATATTACTCGTTGCATTACATCACAAAAACATTATAATTTAAACAATGGATGCCATCCAAAAATTCCAAGTAGCTGCCCCATGCCATCCTCAGCAACATTACCTGCCAACTGAAAACACATAAAAGTCAGCGTTGCTGAGTGAGTTCTAGTTTTATAAAATAAAATACTTTTCTTTCGTTTAAAACCATTCTTTCTTTACTTTCTTACGCGATCATACAACATACGTACAAATAAATAATAAATTATTATTATCTTTCATCGTCATTCGTTGACTTCCCTTCATTCATCATCGTACGTCATCTTTATCATTCGTTATCTTTCTTACCATACTATACATACATTCATTAACTTCTGATGATAGGTACTGTACCCCAAACATTGTGCACGAAGCTGACCCTTGGGCCTGGGGCAAGTACACTCATCATTATCAATCATCTTTCATTCCGGACCAGTGCCATGTGCTATACCCCAAACATTGGACACGAAGCTGGTTACTAGGCCTGAGGTCTATCATAGACCTCGAACATTGTGCACAAAGCTGACTCCAGTACCTAGGGCAAGCGGCAAGCGTCCCATACATATGGTCAATCACAAAGATTAAACCCCAGTTTGCATCCTTTCGGGGTAGCTAACCCGCACACAGTTGAGCTAACTCCCTTCATTGGGTGTGAACCTCCATAGATTGCTTGCAAGACTTTCATTACTTCATTCGTTAATGCATGCATTCATTCATTCCTTTCCCTTTTTCATTATCTTTCGCTTTACGTTACATAATACTTTCCATTTACTTTTCATAATCATACCACGTAAAGTCATGGAAAATAAACATACATAATAAGGAACATAACATAAACATAACCATACCATACATAGCATCATCACATCACATATGACATCATAAGTCAACTTACATTACCCCCGGGAACATCCCAAGTCAAAGCCTACACTTTACATTTTCCTCAAAATTTCAGAAAATATTCTAAGGCATAGGCGCATGAGCACTATGCAGGCGCATGACCTTTCAGGCGCATGGGAACACTTAGGCGCATGGGGAACTTTCAGGCACATGGGCACTATTTGGGCACATGGGCTTTGGGCTCAAGGAAACTTAGCCAAATTCAGCCTGTTCTAGGCGCATCGATACTATTCGGGCGCATGGGGAACACTTAAGCAAATTCAACCGTTGGGCGCATGTGCCAAATCCAGGCTCATGGGCAACCAACACATACTAATAACATCATAATCAGCCCCAAATCATCAATTCATCATGTTCTAACTTAGTTCTAGCATTCTAAGCATCATAATATGAACATGGCATCATCATAACCTAATAAATCACCCAAATCATAACCCACCCACATTCACACATACACATACTTACAGGTACAAAACCCATTTTCGTAAAAACATACATACATGCATTTCCAGCCCCAAAATCAGTTAAAACATGTAAAAACGGGGTTTTAGAACTCACCTTTGACAACCTTCGAGTATGACTTCTTCAACCCGTTTGCAAATGAGTTCAAACACCTAGAAACCCACAAAATACACACCCCCGAACAAAACATAAGCATACAACCGAGGCATAGGCCGGCCAAGAACAACTTAAAACAATGAATTCTTACCTTGAATTTGAATTCTTCTTCTTCCTTCTTCACAATCCGAGAGCTCTCTTCTTTCTCTCTCTAAAACCGACTTAAAAAAGGTGAAAAGTAACATGGCATGGGCGGCCATGTTGCTTTTGTATAAAATTATATTATATTTTGTACTTTGCACACTTTTAACACCTTTATTTGGGTTTTATTACATTTTTCTTCTTTTCTTCACTTTTATTCATAAAGACTCGGATCCCTTCCTGTGCTTCCACTATACACGCACAAGGGGAACCACTTTATTCCTTAACCTTTTCTCCCTGCGATCAATGATTGCCACTGGTTGCTCCACATAATTGAGCCTTTCATCAACTTCAATATCCTCCAGTGGTTCAACCATTTCCTCAGCAGCTAAACACTACCACAGATGAGGTACATGGAATGTCGGGTGAATTCCACTTAACTCATCGGGTAACACTAACCTATAGGCCACCTCTCCTACTCGAGCAATGATTCGGAAAGGGCCTATGTATCTCAGGCTCAACTTGCCCCGCTTCCTGAACCGAATGATACCTTTCCGAGGTGAGACCTTCAACATAACTCTATCACCCACCTGGAACTCAATCGGCCTACGTCTCTTATCGGCATACGATTTCTGCCTATCTTTAGCTACCTTCATAAAGGCTTTGATCTTTTCGACCTTCTCAGTCGTAGCCTCAATCACCTTAATACTTATCAACATCTTCTGACCAATATCACCCCAACAAACGGATATTCTACACCTCCTACCATATAGCATCTCATAAGGGGGCATACCAATACTAGCATGATAACTATTATTATACGAGAACTCATCTAACGGTAAGTGGTCATCCCAACTTCCTCCAAAGTCAATGACGCTTGCCCGAAGCATATCTTCTAGCATCTGAATAGTCCTTTCTGACTGACCATCCGTCTGAGGATGATAAGCCGTGCTAATGTGTAACCTCGTCCCCATAGCATCATGGAATTTCTTCCAAAATTTAGATGTAAACCTGGTGTCACGATCAGACACAATAGACACCGGCACACCATGATGAGTCACAATCTCTTTAATGAATAGATCTGCTAATCTTTCAGAGGAGTACGTCTCGCGGATCGGTAGAAAGTGGGCACTCTTCGTCAAACGATCAACTATCACCCATATGGCATCATACCCTTTCACGGTACGCGGTAACTTCGTGATAAAGTCCATGGTGATATTCTCCCACTTCTACTCCGGTATATCCAACAGTTGGATCTTCCCGTACGGCTTCTGATGCTCGGCCTTCACTTGCAAGCAAGTAAGACACTTACTCACATACTCCGCTACATCGCGCTTCATACGCGGCCACCAATAATCTTTCTTCATATCTTGATACATCTTTGTAGTACCGGGATTAATGGAGTATCGAGTCATATGAGCTTCGTCCATAATCCTCCCATGTAAATCCCCATAATGAGGGATCCACATCCGTCCGAATCGGGTTCTTACACCAAGAGTGTTTTCACCCAAATCCGCAACCATACCTCTCATCCTTTCGGAGTTAAGACGATCTTCTTTCAATGCCTCATCTTGAAACTCCTTGACCTACTACATCACATCAGAGGTCATAATCAACTGATAAGCCTTCACCCGAATCGGCTCGGGTCTCTCCTTTCGGCTGAGGGCATCCGCTACTACATTGGCTTTGCCCGGATGGTAATGGATCTCGCAATCATAATCCTTTATGAGCTCCAACCATTGCCTCTGCCTCATGTTCAGGTCCTTTCGCTCGAAGAAGTACTTCAAGCTCTTGTGGTCCGTGAAGATTGTGCACTTCGTTCCGTATAGGTAGTGCCTCCAAATCTTTAGTGCAAAGACCACAGCTGCTAATTCCAAGTCATGAGAAGGGTAATTCATCTCATGAACCTTCAATTGTCAGGATGCGTAGGCTATAACCTTTCTCGTTGCATCAACACGCAACCCAACTCCGAGTAAGAAGCGTCTGAATAGACCACTAAGTCCTCGCTTCCTTCGGGTAATGATAAAACTTGAGCTTGAGTCAACCTTGCCTTTAACTTCGCAAAAGCACTCTCTTAAGCTTGACCCCATACAAACTTCACATCCTTGCGGGTCAACTTAGTCAACGGAGAAGCTATCTTAGAGAAGTCTTGAATGAATCTCCTATAATATCCCGCCAACCCCAAGAAACTACGAATCTTGAATGGCGTCTTTGGAGACTTCCATTGCATCACGCTTCCACCTTTGCCGGGTCCACCATGATCCCTTCCAGATTCACCACATGACCCAAAAACTAAATACAACTTCTCTTTTCTCAACGTCTCTAGCACTTCCCAAATGTGATCGGCATGCTTCGCATCACTCTTCGAATAAATCAAGATATCATCGATAAACAAAATCACTAATTTATCCAACATCGGTCGACACACTCGATTCATCAGGTCCATAAAAGCAGCTTGCGCATTTGTTAAACCAAAAGACATAACGAGAAACTTGTAGTGTCCATAACGCGTTTGAAAAGCTATTTTAGGAATATCTTGTTCCTTCACTTTCAATTGATGGTAGCCAGATCGAAGATCTATCCTGGAGAACCAACTGGCACCTTGGAGCTGATCAAACAGGTCATCAATCCTCGACAATGGATACCGATTCTTCACCTTCAATTTGTTCAGCTCGTGGTAGTCTATGCACATCCTCATACTACCGTCCTTCTTCTTCACAAATAAGAACGGAGCACCCTAAGGAGAGATACTCGGTCTAATGAACCCTTTATCAAGTAACTCCTGCAGTTGCTCCATCAACTCCTTCATCTCGGTCGGAGCCAACCGATACGGTGCCTTAGCAATAGGTTGAGCACCGGGTATCAAGTCAATCTGGAACTCAATCTCACGGTCCGGTGGCACACCTGGTAAATCTTTGGGAAACACATCTAGGAACTCACACACAACCGGTACATTCGACAGTTGTGGTGTTGGCGTATCTACATCCTTCCCGTATGCCAAGTAGGCACTACATCCATGCCTCATGCACTTTCCTGCCACCGCCATCGAAATCACCTTCGGGATAGTCGTAACTCGATCACCGTAGATCATCACCAAACTCCCATAGGGCGCTGTCAGTCGAATCATCTTCTTAAGACATATAATATTCGCCTCGTAGTCCGCCAACCAATCCATTCCTAGGACTACGTCAAATCTGCCTAAGGTCATCACGAACATTCTAGCAGGAAATTTATGACCTTCTAGTTCTATATCGCAGCCATCAATCAGGTCAACAATCGTGGTAGACTTACCTATGGCAGTTTCTACATCAAAGGGCTAATCAATACTCCTACTACTAACAGGCAACTTAGCATAGTAAGCAGCAGAAATAAAACTCTTACTAGCACCAGAATCAAATAGCACAGAATAAGAGTTTGGTTTACTAGAAACGTACCTGACACGACATTGGGGTTCATCCTAACCTCCTCCTGAGTCATCGTGAATGCCCTGGCGCTCGCCCTCTGCCCCTCGGTCGTGGGCTTCTTCCCTGTCCCGGAACTCTCAGCCCTTGGCTTCTTGCATTCTCGACTCATGTGGCCCACTCCACCACAGTTAAAACACCTTGCCGCCTTGCACTCTCTTGCCATGTGGCCATGCTTTCCACACTTGAAGCACATGTTCAATCCCCACCTACACTCCCCGGTGTGCTCCTTCCCGCACTTGCCACACCTCTTCGACTCCGCACCGGATGTGACCACACGCCGGTCATCCACCCGTGCATTCTTGTTGTTTGCCGGGGCACCACCCTGACCAAACCTCTTCCCATTCCAGTTTCAGTCACCACCGCCTTTGTTGCTCACCTCAGCCACCACCACTTCCCTCTCGTCGTACAGCCTTCCCATTAGATCGACCACCGACCTAAACGTACTTGGCCGAGCAGCGATCATATGCCTGCGAATATCCACCGGCAAGCCCTGAATATACCTCTTGATCTTTCGCGACAGAGGTGTCACCAGATCCGGCACCAGTCGTGCCATCTTGTTAAACTTGGTGGTGTATTGCTGATGTGTCATGGTTCCCGCCTCCAGCTACAGGAACTCCTTCTCAACCTTGTCGAGTTCCCTATGAGGACTGAACTCCTCGATCACTAGCTTCTTCAACTCTGGCCACCTCATTCTTCCAATTGCCCTACTACCCTCGGCTTGGATGATGTTGTCCCACCAGCACAGAGCCGAGTCCACAAATGAATGAGTGGTAAACTTCACCTTCTGATCCTCCCGGCACTTGCTGATATCAAGTATAGCTTCCATCTCTCTCACCCGCCGGTGAGCAGCAGCAGCAGTGCCATTGCCATCGAAAGTCGGGGGCTTGCATCTTTGAAATGCCCCATAGTTACAGCCTCGTTTTGCCTCTGGCACAGGCTCTTCTTCTTCTTCCTCATCAGTAGAGACAACCTTCTCAGTCTCCGGTTGCTCCCTTACTCCCGAGAACCTGTTCCTCTCCTTCCTTTCTCCTTCTCGCACAACTTTGATCACTTCAGTCACCACAGACTGTAAGATCATCTGCATGACCTGGTGAACCTCTTCCACCGCTGCCTCCTTCACTGAGGCCCTTAAGTTAGCACTCTCATCACCGCCCTCCGGATGAGGGGTCTCGGGCTCTTCATGAGCCACCTCTTCAGCCCTAGGCCTTCCTCTCGTGACCCAAGGTCCAGCACCACGTCCACGACGACCTCCACCTCGAGAAGCCTTTGAAGATCTACCACCGGCCATCCTCTAACACGCTATAAGATTCAAACACAAACACGGTCATTCAAGGTAATAGCTTAGTTTATGTCAAGTATAGTAAGTCCCTAATTACAGTAGCCAGTTATGATTAGCCACTTACTTTACTCTTCATACCCCAAGCATTTCCTATCCTGACTACATCAGTATCTAAATCTACTAAGAAGCACATAAACCACATAACATGCGCACATAATACTGGTTAACATCAAGAAAGTACCTGATGGCACATTGCTACTCAGACTGGCATCCCTTCCCTTTGTTTCATTTTTAGTTTAAGGTTAGGTTTCTTTTGAAAATTTTAACCCGTTTCACATAAACTTTGGCTCTGATACCAACTTGTAAGGCCCCATTCCCGGAACGCTTACAGCTAGTCAATCATTACACACAAAGCATAAAACATACATTAACTTTACTAAAATATTGCAGCGGAATTCTTTTAAACAAACCATTTCATATATATGTAATTACTTTTGCAAAATAATACATCGTTGACAGATTACAAAATATTACTCGTTGCATTACATCACAAAAAGATTATAGTTTAAACAACGGATGCCATCCAAAAATGCCAAGTAGCTGCCCCATGCCATCCTCAGCAACATTACCTGCCAAATGGAAACACATAAAAGTCAGCGTTGCTGAGTGAGTTCTAGTTTTATAAAATAAAATACTTTTCTTTCGTTTAAAACCATTCTTTCTTTACTTTCATACGCGATCATACAACATACTTACACATAGATAATAATTTATTATTATCTTTCATCGTCATTCGTTGACTTCTGTTCATTCATCATCGTACATCATCTTTATCATTCTTTATCTTTCTTACCATACAATACATACATTCATTAACTTCCGATGACAGGTAATGTACCCCGAACATTGTGCATGAAGCTGACCCTTGGGCCTGGGGCAAGTACACTTATCATTATCTTTCATCTTTCATTCCGGACCAGTGCCATGTGCAATACCCCAAACATTGTGCACGAAGCTGGTTACTGGGCCTGAGGTCTATCATAGACCTCGAACATTATGCACGAAGCTGACTCCAGTACCTAGGGAAAACAGCAAGGGTCCCATACATATGGTCAATAACAAAGATTAGACCCCAGTGTGCATCCTTTCGGGGTAGCTAACCCGCACACAGTTGAGCTAACACCCTTCATTGGGTGTGAACCTCCATACATTGCTTGCAAGACATTCATTACTTCATTCATTAATGCATGCATTCATTCATTCCTTACGTTCCCTTTTTCATTATCTTCCGCTTTACGTTACATAATACTCTCCATTTAGTTTTCATAATCATACCACGTAAAGCCTCGGAAAATAAACATACATAATAAGGAACATAACATAAACATAACCATACCATATATAGCATCATCACATCACATATGACATCATAAGTCAACTTACATTACCCCCGAGAACATCCCAAGTCAAAGCCTACACTTTACATTTTCCCCAAAATTTCAGAAAATATTCTAAGGCATAGGCGCATGAGCACTATGCAGGCGCTTGACCTTTCAGGCGCATGGGAACACTTAGGCACATGGGGAACTTTCAGGTGCGTGGGCACTATTTGGGCGCATGGACACTAAGCTAAATTCAACCTGTTCTAGGCGCATGGATAGTATTCGGGCGCATGGGTTTTGGGCGCATTGGGAACACTTAAGCAAATTCAACTGTTGGGCGCATGGGCCAAATCCATGCGCATGGGCCAAATCCAGGCGCATGGGCAACCAACACATACTAATAACATCATAATCAGCCCCAAATCATCAATTCATCATGTTCTATCTTAGTTATAGCATTCTAAGTAAATATGAACATGGTATCATCATAACATCATAAATCACCCAAATCATAACCCACCCACATTCACACATACACATACTTACGGGTACAAAACCCATTTTCTTAAAAACATACATACATGCATTTCTAGCCCCAAAATCAGTTAGAACATGTAAAAAGGGGGTTCTAGAACTCACCTTTGACAACCTTCGAGTATGACTTCTTCAACCCGTTTGCAAATGAGTTCAAACACCTAGAGACCCACCAAAAACACACCCCCGAACACAACATAAGCATACAACCGAGGCATAGGCCGGCCAAGAACAACTTAAAACAATGAATTCTTACGTTGAATTCGTATTCTTCTTCTTCCTTCTTTACAATCCGAGAGCTCTCTGCTTTCTCTCTCTAAAACAGACTGCAAAAAGGTGAAAAGTAACATGGCATGGGCGGCCATGTTGCTTTTGTACAAAATTATATTATATTTTGTACTTTGCACACTTTTAACCCCTCTATTTGGGTTTTATTACATTTTTCTTCTTTTCTTCACTTTTATTCATAAAAACCCGGGTGTTACAAAAGGCCCTTTGTTATGCAAGAAGTTCTTCGAACTTCTTGTTACTAACCTAAAACTTCTGAAGTTTCACTTCAGTTTCAGCTTGTAATGATTTTGACTCAGTTAATAAGATAGAGAGTTGCTCAACATGAGCTGCCAAAGTCAGTTTTTCAGACATAAATTTGTCTAAATCTGTTTGTAATGAAAGTATTTTAGTTGCATATTCTTTCTATGACTTTCTTTGACAGTTTATCAGCATGCTCTCTATACCTATTTACCTCATCAATGCATGCTTGACTACAGAGTTTTTCTTTTACCTCTTTCGGGATGTCTGTTAGTTTGTCATCAATATCAACCATAAGGGCATGATCTGAAGGTGATGGAATTTCAGCCTCATAAAGGCTCTTGTCACATTCTCCATCCTTTTTGATGATCATAGCAGAAGATGTTGGATGTTGAGTTGGACTAAATTGTGTGATTTAAGGTTGTGTTGGTGCATTTGGAATGCTAATTGGTGGAGGCACTTGTCTATTTGAATGAATTCCACTAGAGGGTTGTGCCTGATGTCTATTTTTGTCAACTCTGGGCTGTTGACATTCTCTTGAAAAGTGCCCATAAAACTAACAGTTGTAGCACCTAACTTTGGTTTTATCAAAAGCAATTCACATCTTTTTGTCCATGTTTAATCCCCGATTTCTTTGCAGAAATCTTTTAGACCTGTATGCTATCATGGCCATGGACCATTGCAGATCCATCTCTTCTACCATATCTGGTGGAAGCTCATCCAAATCTTGTTGAATGATTTGAGATGGAGTCAGACTTGCTCCTAAGAATGCTTCAAAACTGGTGGAAAAGGCTGCATATGCTGCCTTTTGCTCTTCACTTTGTAGAATGATAGTAAGAGCATCCATTGGTTTTTCAAGTCTATGTATGTTTGATGTTTGAGGTTTTTACTGTTTGTTTGAGTTGCAGTTATATGGGTGATGCTTGTTTTGGGGTGTGGCTTCATGAGAAGCACGAACACTAGTCTTCTTAGACTTGTGCTTGTTGCTGGATGATTCTGGTGCTGAAAAGAATGATGTGTCATGAGAATCCAAGAATTCTTCTTCTTCATCTTCTCCAATGCTTGTGAGGAAAGCACTGTCTGTGTGTTGGGTTTCTTTGAACTTATAAGCCTCTACATGTCTGATCTGGTTATTGTTCCTGGATTTTTCATCCATTTCCAATGCTTCAACCTTGGCTACTAGTGAGTCAAGGGATAGGGCCTCTAAGTCCAATATTGCTTTCATGAGTGACACTTACTGAGTCCAAATCTCAGGCAATGTGTGCAACATTTTCTTGTTGATTTCAATAGTGTCTTATTTAAGTCATACACTATCATTTCATTGACAAGTTGGACGTATCTATATAACTGTAGAGAGATGGACTCTCCATGGATGTGGTGGAAGGTCTCATATTGGGTCCTCAGTTTTTCCTTCTTGATTTCCTGTATATCCTCACTACCTTCACACATGGTGTGAAGAACTTTCCATAGCTCATGTGTTGTTTTGAAATTTTCAACACGAGTTAAAATTTCAAAAGGCAAAGTCATTGCAAGAATGCTATAAGCCTTCATGTCTGTTTTGACCCTTTTCAGGTCATCACCAGCTACACTCTTCAGACTAACTGGCTTTTGGATGTTGTAGTAAAGTCCTAATGTCAGTGGGATGTAAGGAACTTCTGTGATTGATGTCCATAGATCTGGATCTTGATATGTAATCTAGTTTCTAAACATAATTTTCTATTGCTTGAAATCTAATTTGTTCTTCAATTTAGGGGGGTTAATCCACTGTTAGAACTCATCATTTCATCAGCCATGTTTGTTTAATTTTTTTTAACTTAATAATTTTCAAGTTAAATTTGTTTGTTTAAAATTTAGACCAATGCTAAAATTTAACTAATCCTAATTGTCTCTAGGATTTGTTTGTTAATTTGATAAACTATTTGTTTTTAATTGTTTAACAAATAAAGGAATTAATTAATATTAATTAAATATCATATGATTTGATTCTTTCTATGTCATGGTTGACAAGAAAGATTGTGTTAAAAGGAATATTTGTCATTTTACTGATTTAATAAATGGTCAAATCTTTCAAGTAAAACCCTAAAAACACTAAGTTTGTCTTTTGTAGAAAACTTTTGGATCAAAAAGTTGGTTTTTGAGAACCTTAAAAAGAAGAAAACTGTTCTTCTTCGGTTCTTCAAATCTACAAACAAAAATCCCATGAATTGTGTATGAGATTTTCTGATCAAAAATTTAGGTTTTTCTAGGGTTTGTTCAAAAAACAACTGTTTAAATATTCAACAAAACAGATTGTTAAATTTAAAAACACAAATGTGTTCCTAGTGAGATTGTCACTAGTTTGTGATGATTATGAACAATATAACCAGTTTAGATTGTTCAAACAATGATTGGTTTCAATTGAAAACCAATAAAACAATGAATAAACACTTGAAATGTTTGCAAAAACCCCTTAAATCCGATAGAGTTTTAAAGGTTTTGATGAAGATTTGCAGTTGAAAACCTTTAGTAGAATGTTGTTTAACAATTGATTAACAATACCCGTTTATTGTTTTATCACAAAAACCACAGAAAACTTGTGTTATGAATGTCTATTTTGATAAAACAATAAAAGGTAATGAACCACTGAAATCAAGTTTGATGAGTTTGATGAGTTTTCTGTGGTTTTTGTGATGTTTCATGTTGAGAGATAGACATGTTTCTTCTATTGTTTTATCAACCTTGATGATGTTTCAGCTTATGAATGTCTATCACAACAACCTTGATGATGTTTCAGCTTATGAATGTCTATTTTGAAGCTAATGAACCACTGAAATCAAGGTTGTTGAGTGAGAGGATCAAAATCAATGAATGATTGAGCCAAAGCTCTGATACCACCTGATGAAATCAGCTGAAACTCATGATGAACATGAATAAAAGGTCAATTTCCCCAAGGATCTTTTCAATATCTCTCAACTTTAACACACTAACATTATGGTGCGGAAACCCATAATTATAGAGAATGAAATCAGTGTATGTGCGTGTTTGTGTGTGTAGGGTGTGTGTGCAAGAACACAATGAAAATTAACTGCTTGTTTGTATTGATTTTGTTCAAAAGCTTACAAAGGATTAGGCTAGCATGTTTTTTATACCCTATACACATAGTTATATACAATTACTAAACTACCCTTATGTAAACGAATATTACATAAATAATCCTAAATGTCTAAGCTATCCGCTGTGGAGAATAAGTCATCCGCTGTGGATAATATCTCATCCGCTGTGGAGAAGCTTGTCATCCGCTGTGCATGGTTGTATGTTATCCGTTGTTGGATGTTCATCCGCTGTGGAATGTTCATCCGCTGTGGATGAACATCCGCTGTGGAATGTTGTCCGCTGTGAGTTCTTCATCCGCTGTGGGATGGTTGTTCATCCGCTGCATACACTTGGAAGCAAATCTTCATATGCTACTAATGATCTTCATCCGCTGTGAGACTTTCTTCATCCGCTGCGAACACTTGTCAAAATTTCCTTTTATGTACAAACCTGAAAAAGAAATTTAAACAAATATTAGTGATTGTTATGAATGTTAATGATGTTAATGTGTTATTAAATGATTGTTTTGGATGTTAAAACACATTGATGTGGCAAGTTAGCATCATCCCCAAACTATAGACATCAAGTGGTGAAAGTTAGCATCATCCCCAAACTATAGACAATGTCTCATAGTTTGTTCAGAGATAACTAGGGTATGATCATCGGTGCTCCTTCCAGATATGCTCCTCACACCATCAAGTGGATTCATTTTAGTAGTTCCCCAAAATGATCTGATAAAGTTCTCATAGATAATGGGTTTGACAGTGATGGCATGTGCTGTTCTTGTTGTGGAAATAAATCTGATCATGTCTCTTAAACCCTTAGCTTTTGGCACATCCGGATCAAAATATCCACTGACATTATGGAGTTTGCTCCAGGTAAGATTTGCTATAGATCTGCAATATAGACAGATGTGTTAGTATTGTACTAACAAATATCAAATTGTACAACCAAGAATAGGTTTGACTTTCTCAGTTTGACTTTCTTAGGTGAAAATTGAGAGTTCAAAGTCACTATTGTATAGCAATTTGACCCGTCTTTGATTTTATGATTGTTGACCATTTGTGTTAAATTTTATGATGGTTTTCAGTCATATTAACTATTTTAAATATCTTGTTACACTGAAACATTGGATTTGAGTTCAACATTTTAAGTCTCGATTCCCTTATTAATCGTGGTTAACCTAGGATTTTTGAATCGATTGTTACTTATTTTAAACATCAAAATTAGTTTCATTGAACTTGACAATTTCATTGAAATCCATTGTTTGTGGTTAATTTTTAATATTCTAAACCTAGGGTTCTATGTTCATCACTAGTTTGGTATTCAAAATACACATATCCATCGACAAACACCTTGTTTTGATACAACTTGTGCTAAAAATCGAAATATAGATGAACTGAAGTTGAATGAACATTCAACAAGCAAGGTTTGTGACGATTTGAATGGATGATGAAGAACAGTTGAAAAACACTCGTCACGCTTTGGTTCTCTCAAATTTGAAAAGTATTAAATGAGTCTGATTAATGTGTTTAAATAGTCAATTGAATAGATTTCTTAAACTTTGCAAGTGAATGAACAAATGCGGATGATTTAAGTTCTACACTGTAGCAAATGCGAATGATTTAACTTGTTCGCATTTGTGTACTGAGACAAATTCGGATACATAATTTTGTCCACATTGACTTTGTAACAAATGCGGAAGAACATTAATACATATCCGCATTTACACAGTGCGCATTGTTGAACTATACCAGATGCGGATGAACAATTGAGTTGTCCGCATATTTTGAACTTCAGGCTGCCTTAGTTAATGCTGATGAATGTCAGTAGTAATGTGCTTCGCATTACCTATCTGCATTAATTGAGGTTCAAACACTTAACAGAAGAGAGACAGCACATGTTTTATTTTTTGCTACAAATACACAACACTGTCATTCGCATTGGCATGTCATCCGGATTCAGAAAATACGGATGAACAAAGTTTTATCCTCATCAGTTTTCTGCCTTTGGTACTTTATGGAGACAGTGTTGTACGCATTTGTTTTTCATCTTAGAAACAAATATGGATGACTTAACATATCCGAATTAGTTTCACTTGGATTTTCTTGCACAAAACTATTACCCACATTGGTTAAATGGCTGGGTTACATTCACCCGCATTAACCAACATTGTTACCTACATTAAAATTTGAACTTTGACAAAAATTAATATTTTTGTTATGGATAGTTTTGACTATTTTTGCGCTGCTGCTTTGACTTTTATGAAGTTTTGACTGTGCTTGGATTGTTAATTCTTGCTCCGATTGAATTGAACACCCGGTGTGATACAAATTTCCCAGTTTTGACTGATCTTCGACTTTTGTGCTTCCAAAGGTCTGCATACACTGAGATACTATAGTATAACTTCCATACCAACACAACCATTTTTCTAATTTTATATTTTTCAAGAAAAGAAACAAGTGTATAACATAATTAAAATATTTTTGAGATTTTGCTAATTTTTCATTTTTTTTGTGAATGTTTTAATAAAATTTTAATTACTTCCCCTAGAGTTTATATCCATATGGGATAAAAACTTTAAAGGTTTTTAAATTTTGAATACTGAAAGGAAAATATTTTTGTAATTTTTTTTCTTATCTGAACATAAAGTAGAAGTATACCTTACTTGGGATCACATCAATCTTACATTTCACTAATGCAAGCAATGGTAGTAAAATAGACATAATCATGAACATATTGATGTAGGTATGTTTTTCCTTTTAAACTCATGCTTGGTTAATATTTTAATGCTTGTGATCTTTATCATCTTTTGAGTGGATTAAATATTCAACATGTACCTCAGACTCAAAAGCATGGCAAGATCAATCACCGGCATGAAAATGCATGGCAGAACTTTTTCATAACTTACATGACCAAGTCATTTAAATTATAAAATCTCATTTTGTTTTGGGTAAGGGGATCCACACTAGGATTCTTTACTTTGATCCTTATATTTATTTGATCCTTATTGGGATTCTTTTTGCACTTCACTTTGGAAGGAGATCCTCTTTGGGATTCTTTTTATATATTCATAATGAATATACTCTAGAGTATACTTTATTAATTCATCCATTTCAGATGTGTTCCATATTTGGTATCTTTTTGGATCATTACATCAGCACTTTATGCCTGTTTCTCCTAGTCTTTGCTCAGCAAAATAGAAGTGGGTGAATGAGATTCATAAGGCATCATTACCTAGTACGTTTAGGTTACTACACACACACCCACTTGGATCAGTTAACGCTTACGTACACCCTGAGATGATGGCTTCACAATTGAATATGAGCTTTAGTTCATCACAACATGTATCTTCTTTTCCAAGCTGAGACTACCCGCATATCAGATAAGTCATGTCAGTCTTTCAAGATTTTGAAATAAGCATAGTGAATGATATAATGACTGTAATTATATCATTTCCCATAGGTTTACATTTCATATTCTCCAACAAAAATAAATTCATTTTGTATTTTTATAATATTTGAATGTTTTTACAAATTTTGATTTTTACTCAAGGTTAATCATGCCAATTGATTGAACTAAGAATTCAAATCGACTAGGGTCAAATGTGTTAGTGAACAAATCAGCTAATTGATTGTCCGTGTGGACCTGTATCAACTTGATTAACCCTTTTTTAGCACAATCTCTCAAAAAGTGATATCTAATTTCAATATGTTTAGTTTTTGAGTGCTAAACTGGATTGTTTGTTATGAACATGGCGGCTGTGTTGTCAATGTGAAATGGTGTGTTCAAGAAGTTATAACCATAATAAAGCATCTGGTTTTAATCTAGAGAACTTGAGAGCAACAAGTGGATGCTACTTTGTACTCAGCTTCTGCTATAGAAACAGACACGTTTGTCTGCTTCTTGCACTGCCAGGACACCAGTCTGGGACCAAGAAATTAACAAACCTTAGAAGTGGACTTTCGATTGAAGTTGCATCCCCCGTAGTCACTGTCTGTGTAGGCATAGAGATTGAAATATGAATATCCAAGTGCAGGCTTTCCCATGAGATATATGAATATCCTCTTTACAGAATTTACATGTGATTCCTTAGGATTTGCTTGATATCTTGCACAAACACAAACACCAAACATTATGTCAAGTCTGCTTATTGTTATATACACGAGTGACCCTATCATTGAGTGATAGAGAGTCTGATCCATTGATTTGCTTCAATCCAACTATTGCCTTGAAGAACCTCTTTTATATTCTTGGGTACAGTTTGACATAGAAAGCAAGAAAACAAACACATGTTCATAATAGTTGAGTTCCTTCTTATCACCCGCTTATCTAATTCACCAATGATGCTTGACACTAGATGATCCTTGTGTATCTTGGTGGTTGGAATTAAGTCACCAGCAATTGATACATCAAGACATTCAGATTATCTTGGTGAGAGGCACCTTCAGGTTGGGATATAGGAGAATTATGAATGTAATCAAAGGCTTCATCAACTTCAGCTTTAGCATTAGCAGCACTTTGAAGACTTTCATCATTTGAGTTCTCTTCATATTCAACTGGCATAGTAGTTGGTTCTGGATTTCTAACTTTAGTAGGAGGTTCTGCTAAAGGAGTGCGCAATGTACTAGGACCAGCTTTAGTTAAGACACTTTCATTTTGTACTTCTTTTCTAACAGGAGCAGCTTGTAATAGAACTTCTTCATCAGATTGATTAGCTAAAGATGGAGGAATCATTGGAAAATCATCCCTTCTCTCTACTATTTCAGACAATCCAACTGATTGTAGGTTACCTGCATTAGACAAGTGAAACTGATCAAAAGATCTTGTAAAAGAGTCAATATCAAACGACCAATCAGGACCATTCATTGACATAGGAAAGGAGTGCTCATTGAATTGAACATTTTTTGATTCATCAATAATGTTCAATCTAGGATTAAAAACTCTGAAAGCCTTTGAGACTAAGGAATAAACTACAAAGAATCCCTCATCAGACTTAGGAACAAACTTTCCTAAATGGTCTCGGGTGTTTAATATTGAGACAGGACAACCAAATGACTTGAAAAATCCAATAAATGGTTTTCTATGAAAAAGCAGTTCATAAGGTGTTATGTTTCTTTCTTTAACTATCAAAGTGTGATTTTGCACAAAATATGATGTGTTGACTGCTTTGGCCTAAAACGTAATTGGTAGCTTAGCATCGGCTAGCATTGTTCTTGCTACTTCAATCAGTGTTCTATTTCCCCTTTTAGCTACCCCATTTTGTTGAGGAGTTCTAGCTGTACTGAATTGATGAGCAATGCCTTTGTGTGTGCAAAACGAACTTAGATTTTCATTTTTGAACTCTGTCCCGTTATCACTTCTAATTGATTTTAGTTTTTGATCAAGTTGATTTTCGATTTTAGTGATAAAATCTTTTATTATTTGGGACGCTTCACTTTTATGAAGTAGAAAGAAGAACCATGTGAATCATGAAAAGTCATCAATGATCACCAAACAATACTGTTTCTTCCCAATACTCATGACATGAGTTGGTCTAATGAGATCCATATGAAGTAACTTCAATGGAGAATTGTTTGTGTTCATAAGCTTTGGTTTATGTGAAGATTTATGTTGTTTCCCTTTAAGACATGCTGAACAGTTGTCAATAAAATGAAATTCCTTTTGAGGTAAACCAATTACATGATTTCTTTTTACCAATCTATTCTTGTTTTTGAAATTTGTATATCCCAAACACCATGCCAAAGCTGTGACTCATCAAATGATGCTTTAGACAAAAGACATGTTTCTTCTATTGGTTATGCAGAATTAAGGTTCAAGACATAGGTGTTATTGTTTCTCGAAGTCTTCAAGACAACCCACTCTTTAGGAATTTGAAATCCTGGTTTCAGAATGTAGCAATAGGTGTCTGTGAAGTGAGTGGAATATTTCTTGTCACAGATCTAAGACACGTTAAGGAGGTTGAAACAGATCTAAGACACGTTAAGGAGGTTGAAATTCAACTGCTTGCAATAGTTCACTTTGTCAAAGCTCAGAAGTCCATTTCTTACACACCCTTCTCTAGTAATTCTAGCACGTTGTGAGTTTCCACTGAATACTATAGTAGTTCCTTGTATATCCTTGAAGTCATAAAGGAG
This sequence comes from Flaveria sonorensis, assembly GCA_025506505.1. Classification (NCBI taxonomy): domain Eukaryota; kingdom Viridiplantae; phylum Streptophyta; class Magnoliopsida; order Asterales; family Asteraceae; genus Flaveria; species Flaveria sonorensis. The sequence continues at coordinate 26,222,575 of CM046423.1, read as the reverse complement.
GGAACTGTCTCCAGTCATGTGTTAGGAGCATCCATTGTCCATATACCATAAGTTGTTGGACCTGAATGGACGACCATGCAAGCATAAAAGAACTAGTTAGAATATGGAACCCAAGCAATGATGGTCTTAGGCTGTCTGTATCGATCAGTTACTGTAACCTTTTGGTGCTTGCCTCAAAGTTGTGATTTAGAGGTTGATGCTTAGTATTCATCAAACCTTGGTTTAGCAAATCTTTTTTGAATCTTTTCAGTAAAATATTTTTTCTTTTTGATGTTTGAAGAATTTCTATGGAGTCCTTTTCATTTTTATTTGATTAATTTTAACCGGGCTGTCTGAAGAGTAGTCAAATCTTTCTTCCCTATTTTTATGTATAAATTGGGCACGCTTTTGATTTTCAGAAATCACTTTTGTTTTATGCCTTGGATGATAACTAAGAGATTGTTTCATATTATGGTTAAGAATCCTTTTGACACTCTTATGCTGCCATGAATCATGGAAGTCAGCATCTGAATTTGCCCTTGTTAGTTTAATGTGTGATTGACTTCTATGTTTGTCCTTGTCGATTGATATTGGTGAGATAGGCTTGTTTTATGGAACTCTCAAGCCTTTCTGATTAAACAAACAATCAGATGTATTATGATTTGTCTTATCTCAGACAGAACAATACTTGTTGAAATAGCAATTTTTAGTTGAATAATTGTTCATGTAACAGATGAAGCAATATTGATTAAAATAACACTCATCTGTGTTGTTATTAGACATGTCACAAATGTCACAGTACATTTGTTTATCTTTTGATTTTGATGTGGAGGCTTCAGATTTTAGATTAGCCTTAAATTTTGTTTTTAATGAAGAAGCAAATTCAGCCTTCTTGGTTTATGTAGATTGTTTCACAATTCTACTTGGCTTGGTCTTTGGAAACTACTTTTGATTCCTTTTACCCTTACTTGACTCCCTTTCAAGTTGGTCTACATCCATTTTGTTAAAAATGTCAAAACCAACCCCTATTTGTAGTTTGATGATGATTTAGATTCAATTTTTATTTTTGATTTTTGAACAATGGATGATTTCCCTTTGGATGAAAGAGTAGCTATTGCTTTACCTTTGGATTTTAGTGAAACCTTTTTTGATTTGATTGAATTTTTAGGAGATTTAATCTCACTATTAGATCTGCTTTCAGCAGAGGATTTCACTGGTACTTTAGCATTCTTCATTACCTTGAGATTTTCAGGAATGAATTTCACAAATGGTACAATGGCTTTGACTGGGCTGTTTGGTTTCTTGACAACTACAGGTTTGTATGAGTACTCTTTGATTTTGATTGGGTGACCCAACTTGATTTTATCCTAATTTGTTTCAATATAAACACTATGTTTGTTTTGAGCATTAGTTATTTATGAAACCATTGTTTTGAGTTTCAATAACTTTAGGTTCAGTTGAATCAGAATGAGTGAGTGCCTCAGGCATAACCGTATAGTTGTCATTGTATGGAGGTGGACAAGAATTGTATCCTATCCTAGTCATGTCCTTTGGCTCTTTCTGTGAGTCAAGTAACTCTTTTAGCTTAAAAGAAGAGAATGAAATCTTTTCAAGTTTCACATCCATAGACGATTGCTCAGCATTGGTTTTTGTTAACAATTCAGTTAACTTCTCATTCTCAGCTGCGAGGGTGTACTTTTCACCATGGAGTTTTTAAAGATCTGAAAGAAGTGATTTGATTTTAATTTCAAAACATTTCATCTCTTGTTTTAACATTTCAGATTTGACATTTTCTTCTTTGTTTTAAGAGGTAATTTATGATTATGTTTTTTGTATCCCTGTACTTCTTGAATGCATTTATCACTGCAAAGATTGGATTTTACCTTAGTTGGCATTGGAATCAGACCATCATTAATGTGAGCCATTAGAGCATGATTCTGAAATTGAGGCTTGACTTCCTCTACAAATAAGCTCCAGTCAAAAACTCCATCTTGTCTAATGAAAAGTGCATTAGACGTTGGTTGATTGCTTCCCTAAGTTTGATGAGTTAGTTGGGGCTGACTTTGATGAATTTGTTGATGCTGATTTTTATGTTGCTTGCTTGATTGAAAGCTTGAATTGGATTGAGATGATGGCTGACCATATGTAGTTCTTTGGTAATTGTTATTACTTCTTCTTGGAGCACTGCATTCCCAAAAAAAGTGGCCATTCACACCATAATTAAAACACTTTACCTTGGATTTGTCATATCCAAGTTTTGTGTTCTCATTCAGACTCAGGTTCTTCCCTTTTCGGAAGAATTTCTTCGCTCTCATCGCAAGCAGGCCATCTGCCGTTGCAAGTCCATTTCTTCAACATTATCTGGATCCATTTCTTCCAGATCTTCCTGAATCTGATGTACTAAAGTAATCCTTCCTCCTAGATATGCCTTAAAGCTAGCCACAAAGGCATTGTAAGTTGCCTTTTGCCATTCAGATTTTTGATCACTAGGCATGCATATGGGTGTTGTAGTAGAAGGACTTGAAGATTATGGCTTGTTTTGTTGTGAAGCAGCAATGAATCCAGTTGTTCTAGCTTGATAGTTGGAAGACAGAAAATCATCTTCTTCTGTCACAAAGTCATTTTCAACAGAATGAGTTTCTGATGGAAACTTATATGCCTCAATGACTTGAGGTCCACTATGATTTCTTCTCCGCTCATCAAACTCCAGAGCTTCAATCTTAGCAATCATGATGTCTAAGCTGGTGCTCTCCAAGTCAAGAGTGTTTTTAGCATTGTAACATCCTGCTTCCAATTTTTTGACAGACTGTGCAGCATCTTCTTGTTCATTACTTTTTCTTTATATGTAACCCCCAAGATTTCCAGATCATTCACCAACTACACAAAACGATGTAGCTGCTTGGAGATTGATTCACCCTTGGTATGATGAAACGTTTCATATTGGTTCACCAGTTTATCTTTGTTTATTTCTGTCACCTCACTACTTCCTTCACACATAATTTGCAGTGCATCCCAGACACCTTTGGTTGTTCCATATTTCTCTAGTCTTTTGAGAACATCCATTTTCAAACCTTGAGTTAGAATGGAGTATGTTTTGAGATCTATCTTGATTTTCTTGTATTCCTTATCATCAAGATTTAGATTAGGATCCTCGATGGGGATTCTAATAGTTTTGTACTGAGCAGCTTGATCAGCGTTGAGTGAAACACGAATGTAGGGTCCTTTGCAGATGGATATCCAGTAGTTGGGATCCACACCTGTAATGTAATTTCTAAACCTTATCTCACTGCTTAGAATCAGACTTGTGTTTAAGCATTGGAGGTTTAGATGCATGACCAAGTTCAGAAAAGTTAGAAGAATCCAATATAATAAACTTGATTTTAGATGGTTTGAGTATGGATTAAGTTGATTTTTATGTCCAAAATGTTCAAACAGTCCAATGTCAATTTTTCTTTCTTTCTTGATGCAGTGAACAATAGCAGCAGTAAGATAGAATGCGGTGATTTTAGGTTGATTTAATGAACAGTCCAATGTCAAGTTGAATGTAAGTCGATTTTGGTCAATATTATGAAATTATGAGTGGATTTTTTCTGATTTTGATGAGATTCAACTATCGAAAAATGTTCTTGAGTTTCTGGGTCAAAAGAACAATAATTGTTTGATGACGTTTCATGTATTTTCAGTATGAATGTTTATTAAAAGTATGAAACTTGCTAATAAATAACTCAATCACCAGTTCAATCAATTTTCGTTTAAGATCTGCACTGATTTTGAGATGAATTCATGAGCCGAGGCTCTGATACCAATTGACCGGGTCCGAATTTGAATCTGAGTTGATGCGACTCAACTAGGATCGAATATGATGATTGAGGCAATGATTGTGTAGCAGAAATACAGAATCAATGATCATTAAATGCTGAAAATACTAATAAATGCTTTGTATATTGATACTGATGAACAAAATACAAAGTATCCTAGGGTTTGTAGCAAAAAGCTTATAGCACCAAAAAGAAACATACAAATTTAGTGTATACTATTCTATTTATAGGTAGACTATACAAAATGACTAAACTACCCTGACAACTATACATCAGAATACTAGTCTAAGTACAAAATAATGATCCGCATTTTTATTGTACATCCGCATTAGTTAATGCGGATGTACTGGTCTTCATCCGCATTTCTTTTGTTGAGCATCCACATTAAGTATGTCATCCACATTGACTAATATGGAAGAACAACTACTTAGCAGCATTTGATTCTGCTTATCCGCATTAGTAAATGCGGATGAACAAATACTCCGCCAAATTTGTTTTAGCTAATCCGCATTAGTAAATACGGATGAACAAATACTCAGTCGTATTTGTTCTTGCTCATCCGCATTGACTAATGCGGACAGCCGATACTTGGATTTTTCTTATGTTTTTCTTCACCCGCATTACTTCTTTGACTTATGCAGATTGAAGAACCTTCAACCACCTCGTGAATTGGCATGTATGATTCTTTCAGGGTCCAACACCCTTAATGATTACCACCTCCTCCTAACCATATCCCCACCGTTGGACTCCTCCAATCAAACCCATGCAATTCTCCTATAAGAAGCATACATCCATGCATACATTCAAACACACATACAACTCCATTACCCCAATGGATAGGCCATAGTACCATCACCACCACTTTACCACCAAGGTAACCCACTCCTTCTCTATATCATTCTATATTATCACATATATACAAGTATATATATACACACCCACACTTCACCATCCTCAACTATCTCTAACTCTCGTCAAACCACAAACGGACACCATCTCAAAACCACCATCATGCCACCACCGTGCCTCCATCGTACCACCATCGCACCCCCTATCTTTAACGGTCACCAAACACCTCCGCGATACCACCAAAACCCCATCACCACATATCGACTACCTCTTACTCACTCCATATATACTTTCTCTCTCTAGAACTCAACTAAACATCCATGCTCCAGCCCTATACCACCTTAAACATCACCGTTAACCACCGTCGAACCGTCGTGACCCACCACGAACCACCATTTTGCTAAACGAAACTCAACCACCTTGTCTCTCACCAGGAAACTCTAGGTTTCTCTCTCTAAAACTTGACACGTTAAAACCCGAATGAACCTTGGATAATTTTGTACTAAATAATTAAGACTCGTTGGTTTTAAGCCCTATTTTTAAGTATATATTTAATCTGATTCAAATATTACATTTTATAAAGGTGTTTGACAAAATTTATAAAAATATAAAAGTAGTCTATTTATATAAAAAAATATTACATAATCAAACTATCTTTATACATTTACAAAGATAATTTTAATAAATTTTAATAAAATTTAAAATTAATTATTTTGATTATTTGATTTAATAATAATAATAATAATAACGATAATGATGATGATAATAATAATAATAAATAAATAGTAGTAATTCTTATTTATTTAATTATTCATTTACTTATATAAAAATTTTAAATATAGGAATTACACTGCAAAAACAAAAATTACCAAGGTGAATTCTCACAGCCTCTTTTTATCTTAAATTATTTTTGAGGTGAAAAGCATACTTGAATATATTTACCAAATTTATTTATGATGCGCAATTATTTAAGACATTCTTTTGCTATTGTGCACACACACCAATTGTCGTTTAAATAACCATTAAATCTAGATAGAACCGACGGATCGTATGGGTAGTACTACTTAGGGAATCCCCCACGCACAGTGTGTTCTTTGACAGGCAAACACATACTGAGACCTGAAGTGCCATGGAGCCTGTAGTGTCACTGCGCCATATTATCTACACATACTTATATTATTTGACAGTTTGGGTGTTGCTATTCGGATGTTCAATCCATATTAAATGGGGATTTGATAACTGGATACAGGGTTGGTTGTGAACTTATTTAATTAGCATCATATTTATTAAAATTGTGCTTTATTCAAACATGCAAACTCACCAGTTTTATAGTTGCTATTTTAGTATGCTTTTCAGGTAACTAACATGTGTATTACTTACGTAATTTTGTGGGGAGACGCCTTTGGCACTTATATATTTTGGATTACCCTGCACCTAGGGCAAGGCAGTGCCAAAGTCACCACTAATATATATATATATATATATATATATATATATATATATATATATATAAAATAAAATTAGTATGGTACGTGTCAGTTTAGTTGACACAAAATTTGTACTCAGATATGTGATGTAAAAAGAAAAATATATTTTAATATATGATATACCCCAAAAAGGGAATTTTGTCTGAATATTAATCATTAATATTTCTCTGTCAGTCTTTATAATTAATGCTTTATATCAATCGTCATTCCCTAGCAGTAATACTAGGGGTGTGACAGGTTCGTATTAGAGCCATTGGTTATCGAGAATTAGGTATTTAAAAATTTTATTTATACCTAGACTATAACCACAAAATTTCATGTTAACATTTAATTCTATTTTAGGTCACATAATTTCATACGAAAATTTTAATATAACATTCTCCTTTCTATAATCTATCTAATTGCAACCATGTCGATTTCTCAAATAATAGCCAAGAGGAACCAATGGAGGATAATGAAATGGAAGATATCAAGAAGAAAATATGCCTCCGGGATCTAGCTTAACACCGAATTCAGATCCTTCAGATGATTCCGATTCAATGCTAGATAAAACAATTCCTGATTCAGCTAAGAACAAGAGCACATTGCATCCGTGTCGTCAAGTCCGTCTAATATCAAGATATGGGGCAATTCGCAAAATAGTTATCCTTGAAAACAAGTGCGATATGGTGTTGGCCTCACTTCCAGAAAATCAACCCAACAACTATCATTAGTAGAAGTTGCGAAACCAGTTGCAGATCCAGTACAACCAGAACATTTCTAGTCCTAATCATGATCCTCGTAATGAATCAATCCGACAAGCGGAACAGATAAACTGGAACCCGGAAGTGGATGCACGATATCAATATTTTATAAAGCAGCAGACTGAGATTTCAGATCATCTAACTTAAGAGTTTAATTATATGCAAACTGTAATACAGGCTATTAGAGCCAAAGTAAAAATTCAATTGAAAAAGAATAAGAGAGTCTTCACCAGGATTTAGCAATGGATTTGGGGAAAACAATTACATTATCCAACTTTATATTAATATATGTCACCTCTATGTGTTTTAGTTTTATATGTATACGTGAAATATATAATACAATGTTACATGGTTATATTAAGTATATATATAATGTTAAATTATATTAAATAAATATTAGATTACTAATTACCATAAGTATTTTAAAAAAATGCCACCAAAAGGAAAAGGCCACCTACAAGGAACTGAATCACTAGAAGAGTTGGAACCACCCCTGTTGGAAGACACATATGTCCAACAACCAATAGTCCAGCAGTTGATCAAGAAGCTCAAATCGCACAAATTATAGCCCAACAACTTGCAGATGTTATACCTACTATAGTAGCACTAATAAATCCAAGCCCAAATGGTGATTCACAGCCTGCCAACCCAGGTAACATAAATCTAGATGACTTACATTCGGAAACTATTCACCCAGGGAACATAGAGCTTGATGGTGAGAATGGCAACACTAATACAGTAAGAAGAAATAAAGTGGGATTAAAAACTACTAAAGGTTGCACCCATAAATCTTTTATGGCCTGCAAGCCTAAGGACTTCATGGAAAAGGAGGTGTAGTTGGAGCTTTAAGATGGATTGAAGAAATGGAATCAACCTTAGATATTAGCAACTGTTTGGAAGAGCATAAGGTAAATATGCTTCACATCCATTCAAGGGTGAAGTCCTATCATGGTAGAATAGGATAACCCAAACAAATGGTAGAGATATGGTAAACCAACTTAGATGGGAAGAATTTAAGGATTTGATAATTCAAAAATATTGCCCATATAATGAAATTGAGAAAATCGAAGCTAAATTTCGGAAATTAGAAATGGTTGGGGCAGCTCATGAAGAATATACTGAATGGTTCAATGAACTTTCTCGTATGGTACCGCACTTGGTTACTCCAGAATACAAACGCATTGGTCGTTATATCTAGGGTCTAGCTCCACAGATTCGTGGAATGGTAAAGTCGGCTATGTCAATTACCTTTCAAGGTGCAGTTGTGATTGTAGGAAGCTTAACTGATGAAATGATCAGAAATGGATCATTAATAGCAAAGCGAGGAGATAAACGAAGATAGGATGGAAACATAGGGAGGAGAATTTCAAATGAGCCTAGCAAAGCAAAAGATTTAATCTAGGAGTGTATAAAAACTTTAATGAAACAATACCATATTATGCAGGGACCCAACCATATTATAGAAAATGTAATTTCCACCACCGGGGAATGTGCAGAACTATGACATGTTTTAGATGCAAGAAACCCAGACATTTCACCAAGGATTGCAAGGAAAATATCACACCAAAGAGAGTATGGTTTGAGTGTGAGAGTGAGTATCATATGAGGAATACATGTCCCAGACTAAAAGGAAATGTTGCAACAAAGCCAGCTCAAGGAAGAACATTTATGATAGATGTAGAAGAAGCTCGGGATGAGCCAGATGTTGTGACGGGTACGTTTCTCGTTAATAACCAACATGCTTCCATATTATTTATGTAACGCCTGAAAATTTCAAAGGAATGAAGGCAGAAAGAAGTTTTCGCGTGAAAGGTACTGCTGGGTATGAATAGCTGAGAACACCCAGTCTGACTCCATTTTCACACGAGAAGTGTTACTGCTAGAGAGATAGATTTCGGCGGGTAGAGAGAGAAGTGAAAAATCTTAGTGTTTGAGGTATGTAACTCTTGTAGTAACTCCTGTTATGTACTAAGAGGTGATTATTGATGAATATAACACATGTTTATGTAGTTTTCACTCAGTAAAGCCTTCGGGAAGGTTGTATTTGTGCTATAACTTCAAGTGGTGAAAATGCTCGTTTATGCTTGAGTTGGTATTGTTATGATATTAAGCATGTAAGAATAGCCTTAGACGCGATAAGTTATGACTGGGCGGGAAAACCTCTATCTGAACGAAGAACTTTGATTGTTTTATTGAGTTGATTTTCTACTTCATTCTTAAAGATTTTGAACATTTCAAAAGCTTCATGTTTGTGTGTCAACAAGTACACATAACCATAACGAATATAATCGTCGATAAAGGTAATGAAGTATCTCTCACCATTCCTTGTCATTGTCTTAAAAGGACCACATACATCCGAATGTATGATTCCTAATAAATCCTTTGCCCTTTCGTTAGTACCACTAAAGGGCAACTTGGTCATCTTTCCTGGTAAAAAAGATTCACACTTATTAAATGAACCATTTTCATTTGTTTCCAAAAGACCATTCTTTTGAAGTGTTTGAATCCGATTCTTGTTTATATGCCCAAGACGACAATGCCAAAGATATAAATCACTTAAACCCATTTTAAGTTTCTTCATGCTTGTTTGGTATAACGAGTTATTAAAAGATGAGTTATCATGAACCAATTCATAGATACCATTATAAGGCATAGCCTCAAAATAAAATACATCATCCATAAAAACATAAATACCATTGTTTACAAACTTTAATACATAACCATATTGTTTTAATAGGGAAACAGAAATTATGTTCCTAGTCAAACTAGGAGCATACAAGATGTTTTTCAAGACAACTTCCAAACCATTTGGAAGCTTCACAACATAGTCTCCTTGGGCTTCAACATCAACGTTTGCTCCGTTGCCCATGTAGAGACTTGTGTCTCCCTTCTTGAAATGCCTATTTCTTTTGAACCCCTGCAACAAATTGCAAATATGAGTTCCACATCCGGTATTCAATACCCATGTGTTTGAAGAAATAACACTCAATTCAATATTAATCATGAAAGTTGTACCTGAGGTCTGCCCAGCATCCCTCTTGTTTCTCAACTCTTTAAGATAGGTTGGACAATTCCTCTTCCAATGTCCTATATCACCACACTCAAAGCATGGATCGTTCTTCGTTACCTTAGGCTTCTTAAGCTTTGGTTTTGGAGGTTCAGTTCTTGCCTTTCCCTTACCCTTTCCTTTGATGTATCCCTTTCCTTTAGAAACATTTGCCTTGGGATCGGGGTGTTGCCTTTTCTTGTTGCCTCCCTCATTGATCATGAGGACGGGTAAAACCTTTTTACCCATCCCTGCCTCGGCCGTTTTGAGCATTGCGTGAAGCTCACCAATGCTCTTGTCCCACCCGTTCATGTTATAATTCATGATGAACATCTCAAACCTTTTAGTTAGGCCATTAAGGATCAAATCCGTGGCCAACTCTTTTGAGACGGGACAATTTAGCCTTTCAAGGCGATCAATGTGGCTCTTCATCTTAAGTACATAAGATGAAACCGATTGAGTTTCTTCCATGCGACATGCATGAAGCGCTCGAACCGTTTCGAAGCGTTCTACCCTTGCTTGTTGAAGGAACTTTTCCTTCAACTGGGTAATCATGTTGTATGCCCCATGATGCTCTAAATCCTTTTGGAGCTCGGGAATCATAGTTCCCAACATGAGGCAAGAAACCTGCATAGAATCCTCAGTGTGCTTAACCCAATCGTTATAGGCCTCAACATCATTAACATCGGGTTCGTCGGGAATGGGATCGTGTAGTACGTAAGATTTCTTTTCTTGCTTGAGAACGATTCTCAAGTTACGAAACCAATCCATAAAATTATTATGGTTAAGACAATCCCTTTCTAATATAGTTCTTAGTGATAGGTTATGGACGGTCGGGGTGGGAGCGTTGTTGTTGGCGGCCATTTCTACAAACAAAGTTCATTTTTAGTATTTCCGAAAATAAAACTTTAATTATTAATACCCTTTTCACGTCTCATAGACAATTAGTAATTAAAATCTAGAATCCAATGTTACATTTAAATAATGATTAGGTGACCTTTATCCCATCATTTAAATTAACAAGGTAGTCAACACTTGACAATTGCAACCCTTTGCAACTTCTAGTTTTTTGGGATCGGTTAAACATCTTTATGTTTAGTTGGCATGTTTAATCCCATCAACACCATTGTACACCATGCTTCGGTGACCCTATTCACATGGTTTCCAACTCAAGTTGTCCTACTTACACACACGTGTGAGTTTACACATACAAGTGGTTAGGTGACCTTTATCCCACAAATATATTAACCCCACCTCAAACACACAAGTTCCCTAAGAGTGGTTAGGTGACCTTTATCCCACAAATAGTTCCCAAGTGATTCGAGTGTTGTGTAAAAGGATGGTGTTAAACTTGTTTCAAAAGGGATTTTAGTTTTCATTAATTTTAGTTTTGAAAACTATTTTGTACCTAACATTTGCATGCATTCAAATGTGTGGTACCAGTGTGAAACAATTTTCAAGGTTCTTTCAATAAAACCAATTTTATTGTGATCACATTAACTTTTAATAAACCCTTTTATTACCCATGTTAATGTTTTATAAGAACCAATTTTATGCTTGTTGTTGATTTTAAATTGTTTAAACATGCATATCCATATATCACAAAACAATAATAAAACAACCACACAAGCATCACATGAGTCCATAACCGTAGCCATCTAAGCTTAACATCACTTGTTGACCGAAACAAGTGAGTTAATAAAATCGTTTCTAAGGGTGAAAATGACACAACATTTTTGCCGATGAACTCCCACTTGATCCCGCATCCGAATGCTTCAAGTGTCCACCTTGTGTTGTGACTCTTCCAATCCATTTGGGTCTCCATTTAGGCTTTGACTTCAGTACCAAACTCCTTTGGGCCTTCATCTTCTCCTTTCGGTTAAAACCAAGATAGATAGTCTTGTTGCAGCTTCTTTTACAAAACATATTCTAAATACAATTTTTCTAGTAAAAGTGAAGTGCAACTAGCCTATTTATTTACATACCAAATGAAAAATAAATAAATTACATACCCAATAGGAAGAATAAACATGTTTAATTATTACAAACCATTTGAATAATTGAAACAAATCACAACACATTCATCCATAGGTCTCGGCTTTGGTTATGAACAAATAAAATACATATCCACATATGTAAACAAAATCCAAAAGCATCCCCTTGAACCATAGATTCTCGGCTGAAGCATAAACAGCCAAGAACCATGGTTTTGTTTCCAAAACAAAATCATCCAAATGATATAAATTTTCCAAGATTCCTATATGCATGTTAAAATAGATCTTGAAAAATAAGAGATACTAGGGCTGAAGCCTCTCGGCTTTTGGTGAATCATCACCAAGAAACCGAATTTTCAGTCCAAATAAAGCATGTATCCATATAACTGGCTCTTGATGCCATTGATTGGTTTTCACAAGTTAAACAGATCTATTTTATCCTTTAAAAATAGAAGAACGCAGCGGAATATATATAATTTAAACTTGTTACAGTGAGCTAATTTATATATAAAACATTTTCATATAAAATCAGTCAAAACCCATATGGATCGATATATGAAATCATGCTTACAAACAACCATAGAAGGTACGAAGAACTACCTTCAACTATGAGGTCGGGAGGAGGTGAACAAGGATGGCAGCTCCTAAAGCAAGAAGCCTCAAGCTGGTCTACCCACGATCCACCAACAAGAACACCGGTTGCTAGGATTTTCACTTATACAACTCCCTTTTATGTTTCTCTAGACCGATCGAGAGAAAAGGGGTTCTTACACTTTTCGTGTTCTCAAGTCGTGAGTTTAGAGAGATCTGCAAGCCATCTTGTATTGCATTTCCTTGGAAACATAAAGTTCAGGGGAGAGAAAAGTGGGTGGGACCTAGCCCCTTAACCCATCCGCATTTCTCAGAACAACATCCGCATTAGTTAATGCGGATGAAGTTGTTCTCCCGCATTTGTAAATTCGGGTGAAGTAATTCATCCGCATTTGCAAATGGTCATCCGCATTAGTTAATGCGGATGTATGTTTCCATCAGCATTTCCAGAAATGCTCAACTATATTTGTTCCAAAACAAATGCGGACAGGGTTTGTTCACCCGCATTTGTAAATGTGGATTAGTAAACATCATCCGCATTTGTTCAACCACATCAAATGCGGCAGTGTAAAACGAATGCGGATCAGTAAACATCATCCGCATTTGTTCAACCACATCAAGTGCGGCTGTGTAAAACAAATGCGGATGAATAAATATTCCTCTGTCTTTGAAATAAATTATCCATATAATTTATATACAACACAAGTGTAAATATTTGGAAACCCAATTTCCAAATATTCTAAGTGTTAATATTTATTTATATGATCATATCATAAAACAAATATCTGTGGTGTTTGTCTAGCTCGTTATTGGGTATGACCCAACTTGGATCATGACATACTAGCCACATCAATTCAATATGTATTTTGGGCAGATCATTTACATCAAATGTAACTGGGGATCAAATCTCTACTTTAAGTGTGGGAAATAGGGCCACAGGGCAAGAGATTGTGGATGAGTGAAGTGTTACAACTGTGGTGAGGTAGGGCATTTGAGCAGAGACTGCAAGAAGTCGAGGGCTGAGAGTTTCGGGGCAAAGTAGGGGATTGAGAAGGAGAAGGAGGGGCAGAGGGCGAAGGCCAGGGCATTCACTATGACCCGGGAGGAGGCTAGGGTGGACCCCGATGTTGATTCCGGTGTTACTAGGAGTTTTATTTCTGCTAACTTCTATGATAAGTTTCCCGTTAGGAGTAGGAAGATTGATGAGCTCTTCGATGTAGAAACTGTCATTGGTAAGTCTACCATGATTTTTGATGTGGTAGAGGATTGTGACATAGAGTTGGAAGGCCATAGGGTCTCTGCTAGGTTGTTTGTGATGCCCTAAGGCAGATTTGATGTAGTGCTAGGGATGGATTGGCTAGCAGCCTATGAGGCAAACATCATGTGTCAAAAGAAGATGATTCGATTATCCGTGCCCGATGGGAGTTTGGTAACGATTTACGGCGCCAGAGTCAGTACGGTCCCGAAAGTAATTTCGATGGTGGTGGCGGAGAAGTGTATGAGGCTTAGATGTGGTGCCTATCTAGCCTATGTGAAGGATGTCGAAGCGTCAGTACCACGATTGTTAGATGTACTAGTCGTGAGTGACTTCCCAGATGTGTTCCCAGAAGATGTATCAGGTGTGCCACTTGATCGCGAGATCGAGTTCCAGATCAATCTGATACCTGGTGCCCAACCTATTGCAAAGGCGCCGTATTGTCTAGCTTCCTCAGAGATGAAGGAATTGATAACTCAACTACAAGAGTTGCTGGATAAGGGGTTCATTTGACCTAGTATCTCTCCCCATGGGGTGCTCCGATGTTATTTGTAAAGAAGAAGGATGGTAGTATGAGGATGTACATTGACTACCGAAAGCTAAACAAGTTGACGGTGAAGAACAGATACCCGTTACCTCGAACAGATGATCTGTTCGACCAGTTGCAAGACGCAAGTTGGTTCTCGAGGATTGATCTTCGGTCTGGTTATCACCAACTGAAGGTTAAGGAACAACATATCCCAAAGACTGCATTTCGGACATGATATGGGCATTATGAATTCCTCGTGATGTCGTTTGGTCTAACCAATGCTCCTGCAGCATTCATTGGCTTGATGAATAGGGTTAGTCGACCGATACTCGACAAATCAGTGATCATGTTCATAAACAATATCCTGGTCTACTCAAAGAATAAGGGATTCCATGCCTGTCACATATGTGAGGTGGTGGAAACACTAAGAAGGGAGAAGTTGTACGCGAAATTCTCTGAATGCACATTTTGGTTACGCGAGGTGCAGTTCTTGGGTCATGTGATTAACCCAGAAGGAATCATGGTTGATCCTGCTAAAGTAGAGGCGGTGATGAAGTGGAATTCTCCTAAAATGCCGTCTGAAATCTGAAGCTTCCTTGGATTGGCGGGTTATTACAGGAGGTTCATTCAGGATTTTTCCAATATTGCCTCATCGCTGACCAAGCTAACAAGGAAGGATGTGAAGTTTGAATGGGGCGACAGTCAAGAGAATGCGTTTGTGGAATTAAAGAGAAGATTGACACAAGCTACAGTGTTAATGCTACCAGAAGGGAATGAAGACTTGGTTGTCTATTTTGATGCTTCTTATCAAGGGTTAGGGTGCGTGCTAATGCTGCGAGGCAAAGTCATAGCATACGCATCTCGACAGTTCAAGATTCATGAATTGAACTACCCTACCCATGATCTAGAGCTGGCTGCTGTGGTATTCGCATTAAAAATATGGAGACACTACTTATATGGTGTGAAATGTATGATTTTTACGGACCACAAAAGCTTAAAGTATTTCTTCGAGTAGAAGGATCTTAATATGAGACAGAGGCAATGGTTGGAGCTCATAAAATACTACGACTGTGAGATTCATTATCACCCAGGTAAAACTAACATGGTAGCTGATGCCCTAAGCCAAAAGAAAAACTGGGAACCAATTCTGGTGAGATCTTACCAATTGATTGTGACTCCTGATGTGATAAAGCAAATCTGTGAAGCTCAAAAAGAAGCTCTGGAACCCAAACACGTTAATAAGGAGAGGATGAAAGGGCAGGTCGCAAATCTGGAAGAAAATATCGATGGTATCAAAATCATATTCAGGCATATGTGGATCCCTAGTCGTGGAGGTCTACGAGAGAAAGTGTTAGACGAAGCCCACAAGACCCGCTATTCCATTCATCTGAGAACCAACAAAATATACCAAGACCTGAAGAGGAATTATTGGTGGCCAGGAATGAAAGCCGACGTAGCAAGGTATGTGGAAAGGTGCTTGACCTGTCTCCAGGTTAAGGCTGAGCATCCAAAGCCATAAGGGAAAATAAAACCATTGGATATACCCTAGTGGAAATGGGAGCATATCACCATGGACTTCATCACGAAGTTGCCGTGTATGGTAAGGGGATACGATGCCATATGGGTACATGTCAACCGTCTGATGAAGAGTGCTCACTTTCTACCGATCCGCGAAATGTATTCATCTAAGAGGTTGGCAGATTTGTTCATCAGGGAGATTGTGAGTCGTTATGGTGTGCCAGTGTCTATCATGTTTGATCGTGACACTCGATATACATCAAAGTTTTGAAAGAGATATCACGATACGATGGGGACGAGGTTACACATCAGTATAGCTTCCCATCCTTAGACAAATAGTCAGTCTGAGAGGACCATTCAGATGCTTGAGGATATGCTCTGGGCATGCGTGATCGATTTCGGTGGAAGTTGGGACGAACACTTTCCATTAGCTGAGTGCTCATATAACAACAGTTATTATGCCAGTATTGGCATGCCTCCTTATGAGATGTTATACGGTAGAAGGCATAGGATGCTCGTGTGTTTGGACGATATCGGGCAGAAGGAGTTAGGGAGCATTGAGGTGATCGAGGCTACGACCGAAAAGTTGGAGAAAATCAAGGCCTTTATGAAGGCAGCAAAGGATAGAAGGAAGTCGTATGCCGACAAAAGACATAGACCGATCGAATTCAAGGTGGGTGATAGAGTTATGTTGAAGGTCTCACCTTGGAAAGGGATCATTCGATTCCGAAAGCAATGAAAGCTAAGCCCGAGGTATATAGGGCCTTTTCGAATCATTGCTGGAGTAGGAGAGGTGGCTTACAACTTAGAGATACCCGATGAGTTAAGTGGAATTCATCCCACGTTCCATGTATCTCATACGAGGAAGTGCTTAACCAATGAAGATATGATCGTGCCACTTGAGGACATTGAGGTAGATGAACGGCTCAATTACGTGGAGCAACTAGTGGCCATCATTGATAGAAAGGAGAAACAGCTAAGGACTAAAGTGGTTCCACTTGTGCGTGTACAGTGGAAACACAGAAAGGGGTCTGAGTCTACGTGGGAGACTGAGGAGGAGATGAGACAGCATTACCCGTAGCTATTTGAGAGCTGACAGGGTTTCGAGGATGAAACCTAAATAAGGGGGGTGGACTTGTAACGCCCGAAAATTTCATGGGAATGAAGGCATGAAGAAGTTTTTGCGCGAAAGAAGGTTCTCGTATGTGAACATCATGCGAAAGGTACTGCTGGGTATGAATAGTTGAAAACACACAGTCTGACTCCATTTTCACCCCAGAAGTGTTGCTGCTAGAGAGATAGATTTCGGCGGGTAGAGAGAAGTGAAGAATATTGGTGTTTGAGGTATATAAATCTTTTAGTAACTTGTCTTATGTACTAAGAGGAAATTATTGATGAATATAACACATGTTTATGTATTTTTTGCTTGGTAAAGGCTTTGGGAAGGTTGTGTTTGTGCTAGAACTTCAAGTGGTGAGTTTCTAGTCCCCTTTTTACGCATGTTTTTATGTTTTGGGGCTATTATGTATACTAACACGTTTGAAAATTCTTGTTTATGCTTGAGTTACTGGTGTTATGATGTTAAGCATGTTACAATAGCCTTAGACACGATAAGTTATGACTTGGCAGGAAAAACCGGTAGTTTTCGAGTGAGCAGTTAAGTTGTACTTTATGAAATTGGAACCTTCAAAGTTCTTGCACAAAAGGAATAGTTCTCGCACGAAAGGGAAAGTTCTCGCGTGATAGTATGTTCTCCGTGATATGTATGTTTTCACATGACTAAGATGAATTGGTGTGCTGGATGTGTTTGTGGTATTGTTCTCTCGTGAGATGGTGTTGTTGTATGTTCAAGTTTTGCAAGACCTGTTGTGATGTGTGATGTGTTATCTTTTCACGTTAATCGGTTTTAAAACAATATGTGTATGATATGACTTTGCGTGCTATGATATGTATATGTACGTCAAGTATTATGTAATGAAAGTGAATGATAACGATGATGAAAAGTGGAATGTAATGAATGAATGAAAGTCTTGCAAGCAAAATGAATAGAGGTGCATGAGCATGTTGTCGTTAGCTCAACTAAGGTGCGGCTTAGCTAGCCCATGAGGATGCGCTTCAGTGGTCCAATCCTTGAGATTGACGAAATACGATAGGGTCGTTGTCGCTTCACCCCGGAACTGTGTCAGCTTCGTGCATAATGATTGGGGGTTTATTTATAAGCGACGGCACAGTACCAGCTTTGTGCACAATGTTGGGGGTTTAGCATATGGCAGGACCTATATGAAAGTGAAAGATGTTAATAAATGAAAGTACGAAACGAAGATGAATGATGATGAACGATGATGAAAGATAATAAATAATTTATTATCAAGATGTATCTATGATGTATGATCGCGTACGAAGTAAAAGAAATGCTTTTAACGTAACGTAAAGTATTCGATTATAAAAATAGAACTCACTCAGCGTCGTTGACTTTTTTATGCATAATAGTTGGCAGGTAATTGTTGATGCTGATGAGGTGCAGGCATGGATGCATAAGCTACTGGGGATGATTCGAGTCTGGCATCCATATTTTTGAGAATGTTTTTGTATTAATACAATTTTTGAGATGTAAATGAAACGACATAATGATTTGACATGATTTGATTTATTAATGAAAAGTTGTATTTCCGCTGCAAAATGATGTGTTTTAAATGTTTTATGCGATGATTGACCAATTGTAAGCGTCACGGGAACGGGGCCTTACAATTTGATACAAGCGCTAGTAAGAGTTTTGTTTCTACTACTTTTATGTCTTAATTGAAACAAAACCCAATAAGTTAAGCAGTACCTATACTATGGAACTAGCAATTGATAAATTGATAAAAACCAATGAAATAATTCAAGACTGCACATTAACCCTAGATGATTATTGCTTTAGTATAGAACTGACACCTTTAGAGTTAGGAGGCTTTGAGGTAATTATTAGAATGGTTTGGTTAGAGAAAAACCAAGTTGAAATTGTTTATGGAAAGAAAATAATTAGTATACCCTTACCTAATGGAGAAAAACTAACCGTCCATGGTGAAAAACCACAAAAACCCATAAAAATTATATCTTATACGAAAGCTCAGAAGTGTTAAAAGAAGGGAGGCTATGCATTCCTGGTGCACGTTAATCACACCAGACCCGAAGAACAGAAAATTGGAAACTTTCTGTGGTTAGAGAATATCCAGAAGTATTCCCTAAGGATTTACCTAGATTACCTCCCACACGACAAGTAGAATTCAAAATTAAGCTTGTACCAGGAACCGTACATATCGCAAAACCTCCTTATCGATTCGCACCATCCGAATTGTAGGAGTTATGAAGCGTTACAGGAACTCCTAGACAAAGGATTTATAAGGCCCAGTCATTCGCCATGGGGAGCACCAGTTTTGTTTGTAAAGAAGAAAGACGGAACATTTAGAATGGTATAGATTGCTGGGAATTAAATAAAGTTACAATTAAGAACCGGTATCCACTTTCCCGAATAGATGACTTGTTCTATCAACTCGAAGGTGCTAGCTATTTCTCCAAAATTGATCCGAGATAGGATATCATCAATTATGAGTACGAGTAGAAGACATACCTAAAACGGCGTTCAGAACCAGATATGGCCATTACGAATTTCTTGTAATGCTGTTTGGTTTAACAAATGTGCCAGCAGTATTCATGGATTTAATGAATAGAATATGTAAACCATATTTAGATAAATTCGGGATTGTATTCATTGATGATATTCTCATCTATTCACGGAATAAAGAAGATAAGGAGCAACATTTAAGGCTAGCCCTAGAACTACTCAAGAAAGAGAAATTGTATGACAAATTTTCTAAATGTGAGTTTTGGATACATGAAGTGCAATTCCTTGGTCATATCCTCAATAATAAAGGGATTCAAGTAGATCCTGCAAAAGTTGGAGTAATCAGAAAATGGGAAAACCCTAAAACCCCAACTAAAATTCGTTAGTTTTTAGGATTACTAGGATACTATAGACGCTTTACAGAAAATTTCGTAAGTATCGCTAAATCTTTAACAATGCTAACTCAAAAAGACAAAAAGTTTGAGTGGGGAGAAAAATAGATAGACGCATTTGAATTGCTAAAAAAAAATTAGGCACTGCACCAATCATTTACTTGAAGGTACAAAAGACTTTGTAGTATATTGTGATGCTTCACATGCGGCGGAATAAAGTTATAGCATATGCATCTAGAAAACTAAAGGTGCATGAGAAAAATTACACAACTCCTGACATGGAATTAGGAGCCATAATATTTTCACTTAAAATTTGAAGACAATATCTCTACGGTACTAAGCGTATCATTTACACTGATCATAAGAGCTTGCAACATATATTAGATCAGAAAATGTTAAATATGCGTCAGAGAAGGTGGGTAGAATTATTAAGTAACTATGATTGTGAAATTCGTTACCATCCTTGGAAGGCAAACATTGTTGTAGATGCCTTAAGTGGTAAGGAGAAAATTAATCAATAAGAATTGGTGCATTAGAGATGCGTGTTACATCTGATCTCTATGCTCGAATTCGAGATGCACAAAGAAGAGGTCTTATTTAAGAGAACTTGAAGAATGAATCCTTAAATGGATTAGAAAAGGATTTGGAGATTGCAACTAATGAACTTTTAAGATTCAAACAAAGGATATGGATTATAGACCTTGATAACTTAAGGGAGCTCATTTTAGATGAGGCCCATAAGTCAAGATACTCCATACACCCAGGTAATGAGAAAAAGTATAAAGACTTAAAGAAACATTACTGGTGGCCAGGTATGAAGAAATCAATTGCCTTATATGTTAGCAAATGTCTAACTTGGTCCAAAGTCAAGGCAGAATATCAAAAGCCATTTGGATGTTTGCAACAACTGGAGATCCCAGAGTGGAAATGGGATCAGATTACTATGGATTTTATAGCTAAATTACCCAGGTCTCCGATCACAATATGATATGGGTTATCGTAGATAGGCTCATAAATCTGCCTATTTCATTCCCATTCAGGAAGACTTTATTTAAAATAAATTATGAGTCGGCATGGAGTGCAATTTCTATTATATCCGACAGAGATAGTAGATTTACATCACGATTTTGGCAATCACTACAAGAAGCTTTGGGAACACGAATAAATATGAGCACTACATATCATCCTCAAATAGATGGTCAGACTGAAAGGACCATTCAAACGTTAGAAGATATGCTTAGAGCATGTGTGATAGATTTTAGTGGAAGGTGGGATACTCATTTACCTGTAATTGAGTTTACCTAAAATATTAGTTTTCACACCAGTATCAAAGCCGCATCTTTTAAAGCACTATACATCATGTTTTTCATGTATCAAATCTCAAGAAGTGTCTGGCAGATCATGATTCGGTTATACCTTTAGAAGAAATGAAACTAAATGACAAGTTACAATTCATTAAAGAACAAACTGAAATCATGGACAGAGAAGTCAAAAGACTAAAGAGGAGTCATATACCAATAGTAAGAGTGTGATGGAACTCTAAACGAGGACCTGAGTTTACTTGGGAACGTGAAGATCAGATTAACCTCAAATAACCTCACTTATTTGAGAAAGACTAACACCACAGTAGAAAAATCTGAATTTTGAGGACGAAATTCCCTAACGTGGGGAGACTATAACAACCCTAAAAGGTCAGGTTAATATTTGAAACTATTATTTTGTTAAGTTACCACCATTAGGTTTTGCTCCTCTCATCTAACTCTAAGTATGCTCATTAAACATGCGTACTCATGAAACCTAAAAGATAGATTAATAAGCTTTACTAACAACTATAGTCTAACCTAAAACTCTTGTAAAACCTAATCCAAACACCTTATTAACTAACCCAAACCTATACCAATTAACACCTACAAATTTAAAACTATTTAACACCCTCACATTACCCACTTAAACCACCAGAAATATATCAAAATAGCTCAAAGGAAGAAAGTAATTGTAGATAAGAATGAAAGCATGATACCCGTCGGATTCTAAAAAGTTCAAAACCCAAGGTACTCAACTTAATAACATCCTCATTTCCCCCTTAATGATTACCACTTCCTCCAAATGATATCCCCATCGTCGGACTCCTCTAATCTCACCCATGTAATTCTTTTATAAGAAGCATACATCCATGCATACGTTCAAACACACATACAACTCCATTACCCTAATCGATCGGCAACGGTACCATCACCACCACTTCACCACCAAAATAACCCACTCCCTCTCCATATCTTTCTATATTATCACATATATAAAAGTGTATATATATATACACACCCACACTTCACCATCCTCAACTATCTCTACCTCTCGTCCCACCAAAAACGAACAACATCTCAAAACCACCATCATGCCACCACCGTGCCTCTATCGTACCACCATCACAGCCCCTATCTTTAACGGTCACCGAACACCTCAGCAATACCATCGAAACCTCATCACCACATATCAACTGCCTCTTTATCACTCCATATATACTTTCTCTCTCTAGAACTCAACTAAACATCCATGCTCCAGCCCTATACCACCTTAAACATCACCGTGAACCACCGCCGAACCGTCGTAACCTACCCCCGAATAACCGTTTTGCTAAACAAAACTCTGCCACCTTTTCTCTTACTAGAAAACTCTATGTTTCTCTCTCTAAAACATGACACGTGAAAACCCGAATGAACATTTGATAACTTTTGTACTAAAAAATTAAAACTCTTTGGTTTTAACCCCTATTTTTACATATACATTTAATCTGATTCAAATATTACATTTTATAAAGGTTTTTCACAAAATGTATAAAAATAGTCTATTGATATAAAAATAATATTACATGATCAAGCTATCTTTACACATTTACTATGATAATTTTAATAAATTTTAAAATTAATTATTTTGATTATTTGATTTAATTATAATAATAATAATAATACTAATAATAGTAACGATGACGATGACGATGACGATGAATAAATAGTAGTAATTCTTATTTATTTAATTATTCATTTACTTATATAAAAATGTTAATAATATGAATTACACTGTAAAACAAAAACCACCAAGGTGAGTTCTCGCAGCTCCTTTTTATCTTAAATTATTTTTGGGATGAAAAGCGTACTTGAATCTATTTACCAAATTCATTACTTGAATCTTTTGCAATTGTGCACATACACCGACTGTCTTCTACACAACCATTAAATCTGGATATAACCGACGGATCATATGGGTAGTACTACTTGGGGAATCCCCCACACATAGTGTGTCCTTTGACAGTTTGGGTGTTGCTATTCGGATGTTCAATCCATATTAGATGGGAATTGGATAATTGGATACAGGGTTGGTTGTGAACTTATTCAAACCTGCAGTCACCAGTTTTATAGCTGATATTTTAGTATGCTTTTCAGGTAACTAACATGTGTAGTACTTACTTAATTTTATGGGGAGACACCTTTGGCACTTATGAAGTCTGGATTACTCTCCACCTAGGGCAAGGCAGTGCCGAATTCACCACTAATATACATATGTATTAGAATAAAATTAGTATGGTACAAATCAGAGTAGCTTACCTAAATTTTGTACTCGGATGTGTGATGTAAAAAGACAAATATATATAAATATATGATATACCCCCAAAGAGGGAATTTTGTCTGAATAGTAATCAATAATATTTCTTTGTCAGTCTTTATAATTAATGCTTTATATTAATCATCATTCCCTAGCAGTAATACCTGGGGTGTGACACAGCAAAGCAGATATCATCTTTGCCACATGCCTATGTTAAAGATTCCATGCTGCTCCAAAGGTGTCACATATAATGGCTGCCAAGAGAATTTTAAAGTATCTCAAAGAAGAACCTAAGTTAGGATTATGGTACCATAAGATTGCTGACTTCAATCTCTATGGATATACAGATGGACTATGGAGGATGCAACATCAACAAAAAATCCATCTCAGGAGGATGTCAATTTTTATAGGGAAGATTGGTTTCATGGCAATGCAAGAAGAAAACTTGTGTCTCTATATCAACTGCTAAAGTAGAATAGATTGCTGCATCAAGTTGCTATGCTCAGGTGCTGTGGATACAAACTCAACTTAGAGATTATGAAGTGACTTTCATGAACGCTTGAATTCATATTGACAACTACAGTGTCATCTCCATCACCAAGAATCATGTTTTGCATTCAAATACAAAGCATATTGACATCAGGTATCATTTGATTAGAATTGTGCACAAAAGAAACACATTAAATTAATTAAAGTCCATACAAATGAACAATATGCAGACTTATTCACAAAAGCTTTTGATGAATCCAGATTTATATATCTTGTGTCTGCTATTGGGATGATGAACTTTAAATAGTTAATTGATTTAAAAAATGATATTTGAAAATCTTATAAAGAAATGCTTTTGTTGATAAAATGGGAAAAATTGCATATCTGCTAAAAATTGCTAATCAGCAGATAAATAGGTATACACCGAAATTCAGTAATTTTCTGGGTATCTGCCGACATTAACGTTGTTATCTTCACTCTTCCTTATAAACAAAACCCTCAAACCTTCAATCTCCCAAAGTCTTCCAAAAATCCACCAGCTTTAAATGGACGCTCAAACCTTAGAATTCCATCCAAATCACAACATCTACGCATCACTTGAAGCCATAAGTGATGAAGTCTATGATCCTATTCTCAAATTTTTAAAGAATAGCAATTATTCCTTTGCTATAACCATAGACCTAGTGACATGTGAATGGCACATACGGGAATTCTAGGCCACCTGCTCTATACAAAGAGAACATGGAGTAAAGGTCCTCACTACAACAGTGCAAGGGATGAAGATCACCATATCATGCGCCAAAATTTGACAATATTTGAAGTTGAACAACACAGATGGTGCATCTTCTTTCTCCAAGGAAATTGTTAGTAGATGGGATATGAAGGACCCCTCCCTACATCCACCGTCTCCAAATCTCTGGTGTATCACAACCGAAGAATTATCTTTCATATCTTCTAGGAATGTATGTCTAATAAGTCAGGAGATTGGGATAAGGTACCATTAGATCTAGCAGGGGCTATCCACAGTCTGGTAAAACAACACAGTTACAATTTCTCAAACTTCATTTTCCAACATATGTGCAAAAATATAACTGCTACAAAATTTAAGTTTTTAATGTACCGTAGATAATAACAAGTAATATTACACGAAGATTTTGGGGATAAACTAAAACTTAATAGAGTTGTTCATGCTCTAGGAACTTTAAACAAAGAAATATTTTCAAAGTTCAGAGCAACTCCAAAATCTTTTTCATGGAAGGTGACTCCCTTATTTGAGCATATGCTTGAGATCTGTGAGCCTTAGGGTGACAGCATGGTTACACCTACCATTTCTGATCCCACACCCTTTACTTCAAAGCCAAAATATCTCAAACACAAGGGAACCCCTGCATCCACTACTAAGAAGATACAGGCCCTCATATTACCCTCTCTCAAAAAGGCAAGACTAGAAACCAAGGTCCTAGTCAAATCAAAGGTGTCAGCCACATCTAAGCAAAGCTCAAAGAAGAAGGATTCTCTTCCTTCTTCTAAGAAGACCCATACCCAACTTGCAAGCCCACAATTGGAGTCCCAACACACTATTGAGAAAACCCAAAGGGATACTCACAAAACTAAGATAACTTTTGAGAAAGAAGTCTAATTAGGATCTGGTTCACATACCGGGTCAATAGTCATAGCTCCATTCCTTCCATGACACATGTCTACCACCAAGTATGATAATGTTCATGTTTCATATCAGCATGAACCATTGTCTTCCCCTTCCTAAAAAAAATAATTAAGACCTCAACCATGGCAACTTACCTTGGGGATGTCTCCTCGGAGTCATTCCTTGAGGAGAGGAATGTAGGGTGCCAAGAAACCATATCTGGTGGTGAGGATGTAGAGGCTAGGCCTAGTACCTCATCTCCTAAGGATTCCACAGCTGAGGATGAGGGAAGACTGCAACAGATAGATGAATTGACAGTCTAAAACCTTGATCTTGCATAGAGACTAACACTCTTTCAAGAACAAAATGCAAGACTTCAAGGTTATGCTAAAGAAGCAAAAGTTCTCGACTTTGAGAACTGTCTGTTGAAAGCTTCGGTAGATAGAGTATCTGAGTTGGAAACTTAACTTAGAACTCTATAGCAAAAAGCTGTAAGAGTTGTCACCCTTGATGAACAACTTACAACTCTTAAGCAAAGTACTGCAAAGGAATGGATTTTGAGAACAAAGTTAAACACCTACAAGAGACCATTGACCTTCAAAAATCCATCATCCTGAGCCTTCAACTTTCAGCACCATAAAAACCTTTAAATATGCTTTCCTCCATCAATCTGGTGTCATTTGGAATCTCAGATGATGCTACCAAAAAGGGGGAAGATAAGCCCAATGAAGCTAAAGTCATTCTTCTGAGATTGGCCACTCAAGTCCTACAAGCAACTCAACAAATCTCCTTCTCTTCATAATGGGCTAACCAGTATGAGCCTTTATTAAAAGCTGAAGTCAACTTCAATAAGCTTCTTGATAAGTATGGCTATGATAGTGTAGAGGAGAAAGATATTAAGGAAGGAAGGTAACAAGGAAGATGAACCTAAAGGTTCTACTTAGAAAGAGAAAGATGGCAATGATAAAAAAATCTAGCACTTCTTCTTCACTCTCTCTAAAAAGAAAAAGAACTGATGAGGAATCATCAAAGAGAGAGATAGTGCTTGTACTGGAAGTCTTTCCTAAGTGCTGATGCTAAAGCACTAAACAAATCTGGTGCTATGGCAATGATAAAAAAAGTCTAGCACTTCTTCTTCACCACTTCTGAAAGTACTCTTAGAAGCTTCTAAAGCACTCAACAAATCAGGTGCTCATACAACTACTGAAAGCATTATACAATATGCTAGTTTACACAAGAGGCACGCAAAAAATAGATGATGATATGGAAAGAAATAGGGTGACCCTTGAGGATGAGCCTACTCAACTTCATCAGGATCCACCTGAGTCTTGACTTAGAAAATAAGCCGTGGTGATATTTGGTCAACTGAAATTTTAAACTAATGCCCCTGGTTAACTCTGTGGTAAACGTGGATACTGATGGCCCAGAAATCACTCATGATGCTGAGATAATTCAAACGACTACTGATGATCCCAAGCTAGATAGTGAGGCATCAGGTGTAACTTCAAAACCTACAATAATCAGACTTACTGAAGTCTCTACCTCTGACAAAGGTAAGAGACCTATGACTGCTGAAGAGGAAACAGATATCGAATCAGGGAAATCATAGGCTAGATTTTTGGTGACCAAAAAGGTGGAACTGTCACACTATAGGCTAAAGAAGATGTTATAGTTCTGAAAGGAAGCAGATCTCAAGAATCCTTAGTGCAAAAGAATATCATTGCACTAATCAAGGATGCAAAGGATTCAAGAGCTGCAAGAACTACACGTAGAGAATTCAACCATGGTGGTGAACCTAGTAAAACAATTTCGAAAGCTCCACCTAGATCAAACACTAAACCTGTTAGAAGGGTGCTATCTAAGTCATTCAGGTGGTCTGACGAAAAAACCCAGAGAACAGCACCTCAACAGGCTTCAATAGCTACAACTACAGAACCCAGTCCTGTGATCTCATCTGTGAATAAAGAAAAGAAGGATGAACAAAAATGTCTTCTAGCAGTAAAACTTGAGTTGAAAGGATACAATTTTGATAAGATCATGGAGTGGAGCCCTACTAAGATTAAGTCTAAGCTGATAGCTGCAACTCATGTTAAAATGGAGAAAGCAGCTTAGTCAGCTAGAAGAAAAATTGTTGAATTAGAGAAAAAGAAAGGAGAAAAGGTTGAGCAAGAGTTTAGGGATAAGCAGCAAATCAAGCAATTCCTCAGATACTATGGTTTCTCTGGTAGACAACTAGGACCATGAGTATGTCAACTCTTGATTTGAATATCAAAGAAATCAAGAAGAAAGTTGTTGTTGGATAGCTCCCAAAGCTTGAATAGGCCAAGGAGCAATAGGAGAGACAATAGGCCAAGTCAATGAAAGTTACTCAAAATTCCTCCCATCTGCCACTAGGCTTCCAGCATCTCCTAACTCTTCATCAACTGTCTCTGATGATAAGAGGCCCATCTCTTTAGTTCTTGCAATGAAAACAAAAGCCCTAAAGATAGTAATCAAGGCGAGGATTGTTGATCCAGAAGCAGAAGAGAAGATACTTCAGGGAACCAAAGTGTTGGCTGCTGGGTATCTTACTCAGATGAAGAAATTTGCTATCAAGATAGCCAATGGATAGATCATTTACTATGATCAAAAGAATGAGTTACTTGATCTGCCACTTGACGTTGTAGAGCAAGTTGCTGAGTACTTTAGCATCTTTTGATGCAATAATGAAAAGTCCAAGATCTTGATACATAAAGTACTCACCTTATTCAAATCTGATATTGGTGGAGAAGTTCCCAAAACTCCACTATCAGCATATGATCCCATAGTGGAGTTGGAATATGATCAAAGAAGAACTCCTACTTCATAACTAGATTAGTACCTAGAAGAGTAGTCTACTCAAGGAACCAAGTAGCTTGTTTTAAGCGGTTTGAGATGGCTGACTCAACAAGGGTGAGACTAAGGAACCCAAGTAATGATTTTT
This sequence comes from Flaveria sonorensis, assembly GCA_025506505.1. Classification (NCBI taxonomy): domain Eukaryota; kingdom Viridiplantae; phylum Streptophyta; class Magnoliopsida; order Asterales; family Asteraceae; genus Flaveria; species Flaveria sonorensis. Next base: position 26,194,074 of record CM046423.1, on the reverse strand, counting down.
ATGCAAGGGAGGTAGAAAAGGTTTTGATGAGGATCTATAACTCCTACCTGAAAAGATCCAGGCAGACTTCAGATCAAAGAAAGAAGAAAGTAGAATCTAAAGCTGTCAAAACCTCTACACTTGCCGAACCTAGCAACCAACCAAACTCACCTCTTCATACTTCACCACCTACTCAAACCACTGAGTAGGGTTCTCCACAAGTCCATCAAGCTCCTGAACAAACCAAATCCCATACCTATAGCCAATCTAAAGAGTCAGCACATGAAGTCGTCATCATTAATGTTACTAACAGGATGAGACATGGGTTTGAGCATCCGAATGAAAAAGAAGAACTATTGGAATCAGAGAAAGAAGAAGACTCAAAGAATAATGATAAAATCATCAAAAGGGATTATGATTTTAAAATTGAGAGAATCTCCATTGAATGAAATAATAAAGAAAAATCTTTCTTCTTGACTAAACTGGATGTTCTAAAGCTCAGCCTTGAAGATTTGAAGACTATGCACAAGTTGATCTCTAAAAATAAAGACATGCCAGACAAGTACAAGTCCATGGTTACTATTCTAATGATCGAGTTTTGCAACAACGCTGAGCAAGGGGAAGAAGAAGAAGTTATGCATGTTGCGCCACTAAGCATTCATGATCCTTTCATTTATTGGAGATATAATTCCTCAACCAACACCTTTAGTCTCACATATGTTGGTGCCGACAAGGTTGAAGTCAAAGAGTATGACCAGTTCAGACTCTCTCGGCATAATATGAGAGACTTGGTGAATCTACCTCTCAATAACCCCTCAAGAGATAGAAGAGAATACATGTATGAGCTTCTGCTGATCAGAATGCTTGAAGGTTAAATATAGAGTTTTGGTAGCATCATCCTAGGGGGATCTATTGAATCATGAAGAATGAAGAGACCGAAAACTTAGGATTTCAGCATTGGCCATCAACTGCTGAAACAGGCCAAGTGTTAAACTCAGGATTTCAATATTGGCCTTCAACTGCCGAATCAAGCGAAGTGCTGAATCAACTGCCGAAGTGCATATGCTGAATAATTACTGATCAGCATATGTCGGGCAACTGCTGAACTACATGTGCAGAATGACTGCTTATTTGCACATGCAGATCATCTGCCGATCGATAGTGAACTCCATGAGCTGCTGATCGACTACTACCGAGAACAAGTATGTCTGTGACGACAGCTGTTATGTCTTACCTTTTGCTGACAACATAGTACCATAGTTGCCAACTCCGATACATAGATGACCTATTCTAATGCAGTACCTAAATATAGAATACTTATTCTCATTGTTTAGTATAAAAGTCCTTACACTTGTATAGGAGAGGCAAGCTTTCTAAGCCATTTGATTATATTTGCCGAATTGTAATCATCTTACAAAACAGATTAATCAAGTGAATACTTTGAAAGAACTTATTGTGCATTTATCTTTACTCAAAGTATTTGTATTATCATAGTAAGTAACTAACTTAGATTCCTTATTCGTTAGTTACTGATCCAAGGAGAAGTTCTTGTTTGTGTAAACCAACTTGATCCAATAATAACTATACCTGCAATCAATATGTGTATAATTATATCTAATTTCTAACTATATTTGTATTTGTTAAGGTAGACTATTACGAGATCACCAAAGGTAATGTACTACACTCATGTGCAGTAAATATCCAAAATAAAAAAATATTTGATTGCATTTTATGTTTTTGATGTGTTATTAACATTTTTAGAAAATTATCTCTCAAAAACATTTAAAAATGATTAAAAAATTATATCTATTATTTTTCAAAAACATTCAAAAATAATATTTAAGTTTGTACAATTGATTGACTTTTCAAAATATAAAAAACATAAAACAATATGACAAAACAGTTGTGTTGGTGTGCAAAATTTATGAAATCACAAGTGTATTTATGTCAATGCAGGTATTCAAATACATAACATGCTATTGGCAAATTAGAATGAACATTTATATTACACTGGTGAACGAATCATTGGAAACAAGAATTAACAACATCAGCACAAAAGAGCCAAAAGTCAAAGTCAATAGAATAATAATAGTGCAAACATCACATTAGACATCATCTATCTGAAACATTAAATTTTGACAAGTTCAAAATTTAATATGGGTAATAATATTGGTTTAGGCAGGTGAAGGTAACCCAAGCATCAAACTAATGCGGGTAGTCAATTTTTTCAGACAAGCACATCATAAAAAGAAATACACGTAATAGTGTTTACCTAAATGAAATTGACCAAAAATACTTATGCGAGTAAGTACTATTCATCCGAATATGTTTTTGCGGTGAATAGTGTCAATGCGGGTAATAGTGTTACTAGTATTTGAACAAAATTTTTCACCAATTGTTGAAAGCATTAGTAAACACTAATGAACAAATATGAAGCATAGTGCTCAATACTGATTTGTTCATCAATATTGAACTAATTTGGACAAACAAAAATTATTGTGTTTAATTAAGTTTGAACAAATGCAAACAACACCGTTCACCGCATTTGTTTTTGCAAGTGAAGTACTGTTGATCGCATTTGTTTATGCTAACAATAGTTGATAATGTTTTGTTCAATCACATAAGTGTTTGCGTAACTTTACGGACAAGGCATTTGTTCAATTGCATTTGTTTTTGTGGTGAACAATACACAATGCGGTCCAAAATTTTAAACTCGAGTTTGATTGTCCAACTCTTATGAAATTCAAGAAACATTAATATTCCGCCTATTTAAACTCAGAATCATATCACATTAAATACTTTTCAAATATGAGAGACTAAATAGTGCAACGACTGTTCATATCATCAGACCTTTAAAAGCCATCCATTGTTCTTAGATTCAAACCAAGATTCTCACCTTTTCATCTTCATGTATCGATCATCTACAACGGTAGTATTGACTAAATGGTGAATCCATACACTTGTTCAATCGAACCGACATAAATGTCAAACCGATGATGAACCCTAGGTTTATAATAAAAAAGGATGAACAATATTCATATAATAACATTCATTCGGACATTAACAAACAACTTGAAATGATTATGAACTTGATATATTCATAGATTAAAATTGTTGAACCCTCAATGAACAGTGGTTTCTCATTGAAATGCTAATAACATGAATTTAAGTGTAATAACGATTAAAGAAAGTTGTTATAAGGATAACACCTAGAGGCTGATGGAACCCAAAGAGCTGTCAACATGCACATGCAAGTACAAGGAAGTTACTTTGGAAGATTTGTTATAACTCAGTGAATTATACCAAGAATCAAATCTTCCGAGGCCAAAAGACCAAATCTTCCAAAGCCAACGATGATGTCTTTTGAAGCTTCAAAGACAATGTCTTCTGAATCCAATACTGATTTCTTTCAAAGACAGAGAAGACATGCTTTCTCTGAATCACCTTTTGACAAAAGCAGAACAACTTTCCGCTACAACTTCTGATGTCTCACCAACTTATATGAGTTGGTGAAAAGGTCCATGTTTTTGTCAACTGTAGATTAAGGTTATTTTGTCTGTAACTTTCCAAGTACGTACTTTTATCCTTTTTGTAATAGATTAGGATGTGAGCTATGGAATGTCATAGCCACTAGTGAAAAGGCAATCTGCCTTTTGACTCTACATTGATCTTGTTGTCTAGATTAGTGTTTCCAATTGGCTTTCAAAGTATAGCCAACTGTAGGATGTAGTATAAAGTGTCTCAAGTACTTCTAATTTTGATAAGCTTTGTAACACTTGTAAAAGAACTTGTGTGTAATATACATCATTCTTGAAAACCATATCTGAGTGTTCTTGTTCTTCTTAGTTGTGTTCTTTGTTTCACTCCAACCGGTTCCCTATTTGAATTGCTAATTGTTATTAACTCTCCCACCTTGTGAAACCTTTGAATTGATTATAACGAGTCCTATAGTTGTTATGAACATTATATGACTTAATAACTTGATGAAAACAAAAATTAGTTTGATTTAAATGCATGTAATGGAACAGTGAGTTGCAAAATTAATTTTGACTTTCGTAAAGTCAAACTTTGACTCAAATGTTCCAAGTCAAACAGATAAAAACACAAGTTATAATCATCATATCCTCTTACACATATGTCTCTTGTGTAGATAATGGCTAATTTTACTTAGAACAAAATTCATAATATCAGTGGTTTTTTTTACCCAGATGTGCCTGAAGCTACTAATCTTAGAGATATGATTAGTTTTATCCTAACTACAATAGTACTTTATACCATTACTGTGAGGCTTATTATCTATGAAACTTCATAAAATCATTCTAGAGAACTGTTGAAGCCAACATGGTAGATGATGTACCCATACTCACAGGTAAAATTGATGACCAACATGTTCTTACTAAAACTAAACAAACTGTGAAACAATGTATACACTTTGGTAATGATGCAGGCCAACCACATGAGTTGAATGAAGATGAATTACTTACTATCTTTTCTAATATTATGTATGAAGGTGGTGATCTTCACATTACTTCTCCTGATCAAGCACTATCTCCTATTCCATTTCCCATTCCATCACCTATTCCATCTCCATTCTTTACGTCTCTTGTTGTTGCTATTGAATCAGCTAGTGCTGGTGAATCTACTAGTTCCACTAATAGTTTTGAATCATCTCCAAAAGAGGAGGAATAACCGGTCAATCAATAACAAGTAAGAAAACAACATACTTCTGAATACTTACCTTCTGAAGCTACTCAAGAGTAAGTTGGTCAAGTACAAGCTTAATAGTCAAGTGAGCCTGATAGGGATGAGGTTATTTTTGAGCTTCAGCTCAAAATAAATAGAATGGAGAAGATTATGAGAAGGAAGGACAAGGTTATTTCTATAAGACTGATGAATTGGTCTTGAAAGATAACAAGATCAAAGAGTTATAGTCCACAACTGAGAAAATATATGAGATTGATGAGAATGTTGAGAATGCTAACATCCAAACCATTGTTATGGATGATGAAGTGTGACAACCGGCAAATTTCATGTCAATACCTAGCCCGTCTTAGTTATAAGCATACATATTTTACATGGGTTTTAATTGAGTTCTAATTATTTGAAGTCATTTCATGCATTGCAAAATTTCATGCATAACATTTCATGCATCGGTGATTCGGCGTAATTACCATTTGTTACACGTGGTACAACCGACACACATGAATGTTGGTCATAATTAATACATTCATACTAATAAATAATTTATAGTGTTTCAAATTATTATAGAACCCAAATTAAATACATTGGAAATGTTTAAACTTATAAATAATCCTAATCGCGTAACTTGATATTCTACCCGGAAAGAATCGTTTTAACGTGACTACTAGATACACGATGTATCATTAACATACTATAAATATTAAAATATATGATATTATACAATCTCTTATTATATTTTTATTTTATTTTAAAAAGTTAAAAAGGAAGAATATAAAAATATGTAAAAATACCTATAGTGCAACAAATACCACCCAAATACCCAATACTACACAAAATTTGAAAACAAAGCCCTCTTTCCCTTCCCTTTGGCTGTCCCCCCCCCCCCCCTCTCAATTCTCCTTTCCAAGATTTCTTGGAAATCATGTTGACTTTCACCAAAATCCAAAACTTACTCCATTTGTGAAACACTTTTGATGTTGATTAAAGAAACCTAACCTCATTACCACAATTGGAGTGCTCCATCTCATTCACCTTTGCCCATGACATGATGCATCCATATCCCAAAACCCCATGCAAAAAGGGTGTAAGGCTATAAAGCATGCAAGCACTTCATTTCAACTACACCAACACACCACACTCATCTCTCCTCTCTCTTTTAATTTACGGCCAAACCTCCACCACCCCCACTTCATTTTATTTTTGTTGGACCAAAAGAACCAATGAGCCTGATCAGAAAAACCTTTAAGTCCCACAGACATTACAACAACTGAAGTAGTCTGCAACAGCTGAAGACATCAGCTGATAACAAGGTCTGAAGACAAAGTCTGAAGCTAAAGAGCTGAAGACAAAGTCTGAAGTGAAAGAGCTGAAGACAAAGTCTGAAGACAAGAGCTGAAGACAAAGTCTGAAGCTAAAGAGCTGAAGACAAAGTCTGAAGTGAAAGAGCTGAAACAAAGACTGAAGACCAAGTTTCAGATGATTGTCACAACAGCTGAAGAAGACCTCTTCAGTAGTTGTGATGGTTTCCTTTCAGTAGTTGTATTTTCTTTTCTGTACTTGTAGTTTCAGTAGTTTTATGTTTCTTCGTGTACTTAGAATACTATGAGATGTTCTCAGTTGTTGTGAACATTCTCAGTAGTTTGCTTACTTTCAGTAGTTTGTAATAATTCTGTCAGACGTCACTATCAAGTGACATCAGCAGACGTCACATTCCTTTATATAAGGAATGCTGACCTAATTGTAATCTGTGCAGCTTAGAAAAACCTAGCAGCCGCCATACCGAAGCATGTGTGCATGAATGTTATTATCCCTTTGCAGAAAACCCTATTTCTATATAACCGTGTACTGTTTCATTGAATATTTATTGTGTTCTTGCTATATTTGCTTAATTCTTGATCTAATTCCGCTGTGATTCAACTCTAATTGATCAAACTTAGATCACTGATCCTAACAATTTTCAACACTTTTTTCTACAAATATTGGGTGATTCTATTGCTATAATTGAAGACCAAGTGATTTTTGTAGATTTCAAGTATCCTACAACACCATCTCCACTTTTCCATGCTTGGTTCTTAGTTCAAGGGATCTTGTCTTTTTCTTTGTATTTCAAGATTATCTTCTCCTTCTCCTTGCTTGTTTAAGGTTAGAACCTTGTTCCTAATCTTCTATGCATCACCATGATGTGTCCATGTTCACTAACTCATCCAAAGGTGCTCTAACAAAGCTTAAAATGTAACAAAACATGTAAGACAGATTCTGGCAGATTCATGTTCTGTGTTCTAGAAGCCATAACTCGATTAAACACGATCAAATGAATTGTTTCTTGAGCCTGACATTAACCTTAGAATGTCTACTTTTCAACGCATCCAACCTTGAATTTTTTAGATAAGTATAACCCATCCAAAACGTGCAAATATGATTAGGGTGTTGAATCTGAGTTTTTGGCAGAATAGATAGGGCAGAAAGATTGAGGCATAAGTTATGATTAAAGTAATAAAATGGAGTTTTTCCTTCTTTAGTAACTTATCTAAAGATGTTAGGTTTCAAAGTATTATAGACTCTATTTGTAAAAGTAGGGTTTGACCTCTCAAAAAGATGAAATCCATAGACATGTACAGGAAAATGCTGACTGACATCTGTTGCCTCATGACCCATTTCGAGGCACTTCAACTTAGTTATATATTAAAAGATATACCTTTTTTGGAACCTAAGACATAGAGCTAAATGTGATAAAAATAGCAGATTTTATAAAACTTCCTTGGACCATGAAAAGGGGGTGACAATCTGGCCTAAAAATCCTCTTGTTTCTGTCAAATGTCTACATTTATATAAAGTAAACTTTTGGAGTTTTTTTTTTTGTAAAAAGAAACTCATGCACACGGAAAGTATAATGGCATTATACATGATATAAAACCCATACAATACATTATGTATTTTTAGAAAGATAACTATGGAGACAAGAATCTAAATAAAACATTAACGGCTCGACGTGTCTAACTTGTCAAGTGACGTTTTCAAAACTAACTTTGAGTTATGCATGACCATCTAGGGTTAGTAATCATGACCTCATGAATATATTGTGAAATTGTTTAGGAGATTCCTATATCGATCATACATACGGATTATTTCTAGTATTCACGCGTGCATTACTGGTGAGTTTCACGGCCCCATTTTTACTTATTTTTATTTTGGGGGAGATCACATGCAAATTACTATTTTCATGGACACAATTACTTGTCAATGGTTTCACATATTTTATATAAGTTACTTACCATATGAAGTCCCCTGTTATCGGACCGTTTGCTTATTTCCCAAAGCGAGGTAATCATGGATAGTATTATTGGGTTTGACTACCCCCACCTAGGTTAATTTCCTAACCTTGACTGGAGGTCTAAACGGGTGCATTATTAGCCTGTTCACCCATATGCTTACGGTAGGCATGGGTAGGGGCAATCTATTACAGTTACAGCCTAGCTTCGGTTGTGATGCTTTTATAATGTTGTAGTATTGTATGATCGACAATCAAATCATGGAAAGACTTGTGGTCCATTACACTGTTTACTATTACTTTAAAACCTGTGAACTCACCAACTTTATGTTGACATATTTTTCGTGCATGTTTTCTCATGTATTTGATAATTGCATCAAGTTAAGCTAGCATGGATCACATCGCATTTAGGACCATTCTCTGTTGGACATTCATTTCTGTACTTGTCGAGTTTGGAAAAATGATTTACATTAGTTCCTTTGCTTCCGCAATTTGACTCTAAAAAAAATTATGTATTTTAAATTTTTGCAACGTATGATTTACCGAATCATGTATTGTTTGATCAATGACTATGAGTCCATGATGATCATGCCCCGCGGGAAACCGCCGTGGATTTGGGGGTGTGACAGATTGGTATCAGAGCCATTGGTTATAGGGAATTAGGTTTCACTTAGTAAGCCTAGACTATAACCGTAACTCATTGCACTACATTAGTATACTATGCATTAACCTTACTTATATTAATTACACTGTGTATTGCCTTGTCATAGAGATGTCGTCCGCATCGATGCCGATTTATGTTTTTGACTTGGATGAGGAGTATGAGCCGACATCTCCGACCTCATCTACGGGATCTACACCTACCATTCTGACCCCTAGGCCTGACGTCGTGCTCCAGCCTACTGATCCCATGGAGGCCAAGTCCCCTACACCTTCCCCTACTGCTATCCCTGCTCCCATTCCAGACCCTATTTCTGACACCATTGAGGTCACACCCACAGCCTGATATTCTGGGTTACCTCCACCTCTCCCAGGCACGTATTGGTGGATGCCTGCACCCGAGATTCATGCTAGTCTCCCGGAGGAGCTCATTCCGGGAGTCACACGCATCATTGGACCGATGATGCCGATGGCCATTCTAGTGACCGAGTAACACATCTTTACCAAGCCACCACTTGAGCATACCCACACGACCACTGATGCCCAGCCAGTTAACCCAGCCCCCGAACCAGTCGATTCCCGCCCCAAACCTACTAATTTCACCCCTCAGCCAGCCGACACCGAGGTAGTCGACTTTGAGTCTGAGACTACTGATTCTGTCTCACAGACGGTTGACATCGACCCAATGGATTTTGATCCGGAGCCTACTAAGTCCATTCCTCGTTCTGTGGACTCCATCCCATAGCCATTTGACCCGACCACCAGCCTACTGACTCAGCCTCACAGCCTACTGACCCTACACCTGAGATTCCAGACACTGATCCTCAAGATCTCACTCCTGAGCCTGTTGGCCTCTGCCCCGCAGCCGTTATTCCCAAGCCAGTGGCTACAGATGCCCACCGTGACATCAATCCGGCATTACTACCACCATCATACCACAGATATCGAACTCATCCTGGTGGTGCACTTCGTGCACACACACAAAGGAAGCGGGTTCGCATCTCGATCCGCCCTACTACACCTACTCTTGATCATACCCCAAGCCTGCGCCTAAAAGGCGCAAGGTTGATAGTCGTCGATGGGACTGGATGCTGAGCTGCCTTAGTGAGTGGAGGGACATGGAGGGAATACCTTCTACCTATGAGATAGGTGAGTTATCTGATGCACCACACCCGACACCCCTCACCTGAGAGTCTGTGGAGCGTACAGTATCGTTGCTCGTGGCACGTGCTGCGAGGCATGACTGCCAGATCCAGGAGTTATAGGAGGAGATTTCTGGACTTCCACAGACTACTGATATAGAGGATATTGAGGGTCGATTGCTAGCTATTGAGGAGGATAAGTACCTGGACAATCAGGCATTACACACGATGCATGACCGGAATACTAGCGTGCAGCGTGAGATGGCAGAGTTAACTCAGAGGATGGATGCTATAGAGCAGAGAGCGATGAGCAGAGCAGCGTGCAATGGCGACAGAGCAGAGGGTGATTACACTGGAGGGATGCCTGGAGTCATCCACCACCCTGGCAGCTGTATGTGTACTGATAGCTATGGCAGCAGTGCAAACGGGTGTATTTGCTTGTTCATTTCCTTGATTTCCTATAGTGAGCAGGCTATGCTCAGGTAATATTTGGATATTAACTTGGTTGTAAGAGTGTGTACTCTTAAAATACTTTATAACTTGTACAATTTATTTCAAGTTACGTTATCTTTTATATTGCGTGATTGCGTGGTTGTTATGATTGTTTACTTTTGGGGCACATGTGTTTGACATTTTTACATATTGTCTCATCTTACTTATCATTATGATTTGAAGAAACATGCCACCAAGAAGGAGAAACATCCGAACCAACATGGCAAACAATGCTCCCATGGTAGCTGAGGCCGTTGAGCAGTTAGTGGCACAACGAGTAGCAGATGCCATTGCACATCATGAGGCAAACTGCAGCGCAGGAGGATCCGAGATGAACGGAGGAACTGGAAGTGGTGCAGGAGGTATCATACTATCTGGCTTAATTAAAGACTTGAGATAAAAGACTCATTGTTAATGTTTAATTATTGTTAGTTTGATTAAACCTATGACACAGGATCTAATGCCAATACCAAGGGATGCTCCTACAAGACTTTTCTGAATTGCAAACCGCTTAACTTTCGCGGCAATGAAGGAGCTGTTGGCTTGGTCCGCTGGATTGAAAAGATGGAGTCAGTTCAGCGAATCAGCAACTGTGCCGAGGAGAACAAGACAAAATTTACGACGTGTACCTTTGAGGGCCAGGAACTCACTTGGTGGAATGCTCATGTTCAGACCTTGGGTAATGATGCTGCTTATCAAATCACATGGGATGAGTTGAAACAAATGCTGACTGATGAGTACTACCCTCGGAATGAATTACAAAAGCTTGAGGTAGAATTTTGGAATCACACCATGAAAGGTGCGGATGTGACCGGTTACACCACTCGATTTTATGATCTCACTCATTTATGCCCTCACATGGTTAACCCAAAATTCAAACGGATTGAAAGGTATATTTAGGGCCTTGCACCCTAAATCCAAAGTATGGTGACCTCATCCAAGCCAATCAATATTCAAGAACCTATCAGAATAGGTCATGACTTGACCGATCAGGCAGTGCATCAAGGTGTATTTGTAAAGAAGGCAGTGGTGGAAAGGAACTATGATAACAAGAGAAAGTGGGACAACAATCATGGTAGAAACACTCCATCTCAAGCTCAACATAAACAAGAAGTGGTTAGGGCTTTTACTGCTGGCCCATCGGAGAAGAAAGCAAAAGGTGGATATGCTGGAAACCTACCCAAATACAACAAATGCAACTTTCATCACCTTGGTGCATGTGTGGATTCAATGTGTCAAAAGTGCAAGAGTCTTGGCCATGCAACTAAGGACTATTGAAAGGCCAACCCTGCCCCCAAAACAGGAAACAATCGGGCATGTTTTGAATGTGGTAATCCGGGGCATTTTCGTAAGGATTGCCCGAACTAGAAGAAAACTGGTGGAAACAACGCACGTGGTCGAGCTTTTGTGATTGGAGCTGGAGAAGCTCGACAGGACCCGAACATTGTCACAGGTACATTCCTCGTAAACATTCACTATGCATCTATCTTATTTGATACGGGTGCGGATAGGAGTTTCGTGTCTAGTGAATTTAGTTCGTTGCTTGAATTACTCCTACGAATTTGACTTCTAAGTATGCAATAGAGTTAGCCGATGGTAAATTAATGAAATTGACAAAATCATACATGGATGCACCTTGAGCTTGGCGGAACACGCATTCGACATAGATTTGCTACCTGTAACCTTAGGAAGTTTTGACGTCGTCGTCGGCATGGATTGGTTGTCGAAAAATCAAGCAGAGATTATTTGTCGAGAGAAGATTGTTAGGCATTCCACTCCCGAGTGGAGAGACAACATCGATACAAGGAGAAAGGTGCGGTGCGGTGTTAAGGATCATTTCATGTATGAAGGCCCAAAAGTACTTACAAAAGGGTTATCATGCAATATTGGCACATGTGATAGAGAAGCAAGTAGATGAGAACAGAATCGAGGATATACCCATCGTATGAGACTACCCAGAAGTCTTTCCCGAGGACTTTCTCAGACTTCCACCCCAAAGACAAGTCGAATTTCGTATTGACTTAGTACCTGGAGCTGCTCCGGTAGCACGATCACCATATCGACTAGCACCATCAGAGATGCAAGAGTTATCTAATCAATTACAAGAATTGTTAGATAAAGGATTTATAAGGCCGAGTTTCTCACCCTGGGGAGCTCCTGTCTTGTTTGTCAAGAAGAAGGATGGATCATTCCGAATGTGCATTGACTACCGGGAGTTAAACTCACTATCAAGAATCGGTATCCACTTCCACGAATTGATGACTTATTCGATCAACTTTAAGGTTCTAGTTATTACTCGAAGATTGATTTGCGTTCAGGATACCACCAATTACGAATCCAAGAGGAGGATGTCCCTAAAACCGCTTTGCGAACTCATTATGGTCATTACGAGTTCATGGTCATGCCATTTGGGTTAATCAATGCACCGGCCGTATTCATGGATCTTATGAACAGAGTGTGCAAACCCTACTTGGATAAATTTGTGATCGTCTTCATCGATGACATCTTGATATATTCACGAACCAAGGATGATCACGAACAACACTTAAGATTAATCTTAGAACTACTCAAGAACGAGAGGTTGTACACAAAATTCTCGAAATGCAACTTATGGATTCGAGAAGTGCAATTTCTCGGACATGTGGTCAGCGAGAAGGGAATACAAGTTGACCTGTTGGTCCTCTCGATCGATATAACAGTGCAATTGATTAATAAACACAAACAAATCCCACTGAAAATACAAATATCAATGATATTTGTGTAAAATATAGATCAAACACAATAAAATATTGATGAACAATTATGAACACCTCAAGAACATTCATTAAAACCCTTGTTTGATATGAATTGATTGATGAAGATATTACAAAGTGGAAACCCCTCAATCAATGGCTCATTCAAGCTTCCTCAGCACACTAAGGACTCTAGCTATATATAGTCTAATGACAATTAGACTTAATGACAATTAGCCCCCTAGACTATCATTAAAACATAAAAAGGACTTAAACATAAATAAATATATTTGTTGACACAAAATATATTTATTAAAATAAACTCCTAGTCATTTATATCTTCAACATCTCGTCTCGGTTCTTCATCTCCAACGCGTCTGTTTGACTTTTTCGATGACTTTGACAGTGACGTTGACATTTGTTGACTTTGACTGTGTTGATAATATTAGACTATTTTTCAGACCCAACAATACTCCCCCTTAGTCTATTATTATCAATGTCTTTCATCGTGATCAGCATCGATAATTCAACTATATAATGATCTTCAATCTCCCACTAGATTGATGATTTGGTATCGATAATCTTTCATCTTATAGGCTCCCCTTTTTGAATGCTCCCACCTTTTGTGTGCATCATGAGAATGATCAGGAACAACATCTCTAACTCTTTATTCTTGAGTGCTTTAGAAGATGTAGGAGAAGGAATCCTAGCTCAGTATCCTCTGCAAACTTAAGGAACAGGTTCTCTGGTATGGTACTTTACTTAGTTGATGATCGGCCATCAATTGCAGCAAGAATCTATAACACAATTAAAAACACATTCTACACAATTCTCGTTAGATCATTTCAACAATACAAATAAACCCGTGTTTATCTAAATGTGCAATTTCCTGTGAAATGCATGTGAAAATGATAACATTTTAATAGCATAATATGGTAGACTTGAAAAATGATTTGAAATGAATATTTTATTTTATTTTGTTTTATCATACTACACCAAGAACTAATTTGATCATGAGATCACATCCTTAAGATATACGTAAGCACAAAGATGTATTTGAACATCGACAAGTTAGTGAGATCACACTGATACAGAGTCTGGTCACAATTTTAAGTTTTTGAAAGCCAAAAATAGTTCAAAAATGATTGTTGGCATATTTGTCCAATTTAAACCCATGCCTTATCCTTTTTAGCAAGTGATCTGCAACTGATTTTATCATGTTTTAGATTTAATTAGAGAAGCTCAGGTAATTTGGTTCCCATAGACATCCGGCAAAGAACTTATCCCATCATCAGGGCTTACTGAGTAATATGATTAACTCTGCTTGACTTCCTTTTGAGGTTCAACAATGATCTTAGTTAAGAATCACTATGCTTTTATTTTAGGGAACAGATGATGAGAGCTCCAGGTCTATACTTATGTATAACAGAGGAGATGATCATCTAAGCGTGCTGATGAGAACTTCAGGTCTATACTCATGTATAACAAAGAAGATCATCGCTCCAGGTCAATGCTTCCGCATAGCAGATGATATAAGCACGAAATATACATCTGAAGAGCTAACGAGAAGCTACATTCAGGACTTGGGGATAGGGAGATTTCGAAAATGTCAAAGCAGAGATTTTAAACTCTCAACCCATTTTTGACAGGACATATAACTTTGTACAGGCCGAGATGTCATTGAAATGATTCTTATCACCGAGTTCTAAAGCTTTAGTTACGCTACAGAATCACACTTTACTTCGTTTTCAGGCTGAGCCTACCATGCATATCATATAATTAAACTATCTTTTTAGATTTTAGAATTTTAAGTGATACAGACATCTACATCAGTTACTATCATTTCTCACAAAGGTACAAGTCATGCAAATAAGCATACCAAGAAGACTACTATCATTTCTCAGTCATCCCAAATCAAGTTCTTAGTTCCCGTGAAATTTTTTATTGTCCCTCGAAATTTCTTTTTAACTGCCATGAAACAAAAAAAAAGAAATTTCCCTTTTTTTTAAGTATATAATAAACGGAATTGAAAATAAGAATTTTACTAAAGAAAGTCTTCCAAATTATACTAGCAAAAATATGAGAAATGAAGTAACAAGAAAAATATAGTGATTGTGATTGGTAGATAAGAATCCAAAATGTGGATGAGATACCATAACCTATTTGTTCCGCCTCAAATTTGAATTAGGAACAATCCCAGTCAGTAAACCAGATTACTGATAGGCCTCATGAATTGTTCCTGCACTCATAAACAGATTAGTTAGAGAGGGGGACCTAGGCCATCGTGGTCCTGGGAGTTCCTTTTTCATCAGTGTATGTAACCTGTTTAAGTACACACTCTTTTGAATCATCATTTATTTCTTTATCCTTTTCTTTTTGTTTTACTTTCCAAATTTGTTTCTATTCAATTACTTTTGATTTGAAAGAATTGAATTTGGAAATCATTTTCTGTTTAAGACCCGAAGGAAGTGATTTTAATTTTGAAACATTGGTCTTTTTCATCTTTGAATCATGTGAAACCGGCTTCACATGAGAAGGTTTGGATTGATTGTTCTTTATCCAACCATTCAAAGATATGTTCTTTTTACCTTTTGAACCAGAGAAGCAACCTGTGTTATCTTTACCTCCCAAAGCTTGCCTTTGAACCTGAGGGCACTTCTTTAGCACATGACCTTCTTTTCCACATCTAAAGCAATCCTTGAAAGGCTTTTGGTTCTTTGTAGTCCCGTGGTTAATAGTAGAGGGTGGAGCCTACTTTGAGGTTGATGCAGCTTGTTAACAACCTTGATGCTTTGGATATATGGAAATTGAACCTTTTGAGGCTTTGTCAATGTGGATTTCGAACTGGGCTGTGATTTGATTTGTGATGTTCTAGGAGCTGAGATCTGAACATTCTTCTGAGTACACTTTTGTAGGACTGGTGATTTGGTAGACTTGGAGGCAGATTTGTGGCGAGCTTGATGGATAGCAGATGAAGAGGGTGAGTGCTTCTGCTGAGCTTTGGAGGAACTGCTGATTTACTTAGCAGTTAGAGATGAGATCTGTATAGGTCTTGATTCAACTGTTGGATGGTTTTGACACTTGATAACAGTGCAATTGATTAATAAACACAAACAAATCCCACTGAAAACACAAATATCAATGATATTTGTGTAAAAAATAGATCAAACATAATAAAATATTGATGAACAATGATGAACACCTCAAGAACATTCAATAAAACCCTTGTTTGATCTGAATTGATTGTTGAAGATATTACAAAGTGGAAGCCCCTCAATCAATGGCTCATGCAAGCTTCCTCAACACACTAAGGACTCTAGCTATATATAGTCTAATGACAATTAGACTTCATAACAATTAGCCCCCTAGACTATCATTAAAACATAAAAAAGACTTAAACATAAATAAATATATTTTTTTGACACAAAATATATTTATTAACAATAAATTCCTAGTCATTTATATCTTCAACGTCTCGTCTCGGTTCTTCATCTCGAACGCGTCTGTTTGACTTTTTCGATGACTTTGACAGTGACGTTGACATTTGTTAACTTTGACTGTGTTGATAATATTTGACTATTTTTCAGACACAACATGACCCATCCAAGATAGAGGCCATTAAGAACTGGGAAGCATCAAAGACTTCAACCTAGGTGCGATAATTCCTAGGTCTTGCTGGTTATTATCGACGTTTTATTGAAAATTTTGTCCATAATAGCCCAACCATTGACGACCTTCACCCAAAAAGATAAGAAGCTTGATTGGGGTGATAAGCAGGAAGCAGCGTTTCAAACGTTGAAGCACAAACTATATTGTGCACCTATTCTGTCCCTGCCAGAGGGAACTGATGGTTTTGTGGTGTACTGTGACGCATCACGACAAGGACTCGGCTGCATTCTGATGCAACATGATAAGGTTATTGCTTATGCTTCTCGACAATTGAAAGTGCATGAGAAAAATTACACTACACACGACCTCGAATTAGGAGCTGTCGTTTTTGCACTTAAAATTTGGAGACATTATTTATATGGCACCAAGTGTACTATATTCACCGACCATAAAAGCCTTCAACACATCTTCGATCAAAAAGAACTGAATATGAGGCAACGCAGGTGGGTTGAGTTACTAAATGACTATGACTGAGAGATTCGCTATCACCCAGGAAAGGCAAATGTTGTAGCAGATGCCTTGAGTAGGAAAGAACGAACCAAGACCACGCGAGTACGAGAGTTGGGAATGACAATCCGTACAAATTTAACCACACAGATTCGCGATGCTTAGTTTGAGGCACTAAAAGAACAAAATTTGAAAGAGGAATCTCTTCAAGGCATGGATAAACAATTTGAAATCAAGTCTGATGGAACTCGTTATTTCATGAACCAAATTTGGGTACCAATTTTTGGAAACTTTAAGGATCTTATGATGAACGAGGCACACAAATCCCGATACTCCATCCACCCAGGCTCTGATAAGATGTATCAGGACCTGAAGGAGTTATATTTGTTGCCCAACATGAAAGCTGACATAGCCACCTATGTTAGCAAGTGTCTCACATGTTCAAAAGTTAAGACAGAATATCAGAAGCCATCAGGACTACTGATCCAACCAGAAATTCCACTGTGGAAATGGGAACAGATCTCCATGGACTTTATAACGAAACTACCCAAGACATCCACCGAATACGATACGATTTGGGTAATTGTAGACCGACTAACGAAGTCTGCACATTTTTTACCAATTAAGGAAACTGACAAAAGGGAAAAGCTGACTAGGATCTACCTTAAGGAGGTTGTCTCAAGACATGGGGTGCCAATCTCCATTATCTCTGACCGAGATAGTCGATTCACCTCTAGATTTTGGCATCATTACAAAAATCCTTGGGTACACGATTGGATGTGAGTACCACATACCACCCCAAACAGATGGTCAGAGTGAAAGAACCATTCAAATGTTGGAAGACATGCTTAGAGTGTGTGTGATAGATTTCAGAAACCGTTAGGATACTCATCTACCCCTAGCTGAGTTTTCTTACAATAATAGGTATCACACTAGTATCAAAGCAACACCGTTTGTGGCACTATATGGTAGGAAATGTCAATCTCCTCTATGTTGGACAGAAGTAGGCGATAGCCAACTTACTGGTCCGGAAATCATGCACAAGACAACAGAAAAGATTGCTCAGATTCGGAACCGACTCAAAGCTGCGCGTGACTGTCAGAAAAGTTACGCTGACGTGAGACGCAAACCATTGGAATTCCAGGTAGGAGAAAAAGTGCTACTAAAAGTCTCGCCCTGGAAGGGAGTTATTTGTTTTGGTAGGCTTGGAAAGCTAAACCCTAGGTACATCGAACCATTCGAGATCCTAGCGAGGATTGGTCCCGTAGCTTACAAACTCAAACTACCACAGGAACTTAGTGGTATTCATGATACTTTTCATGTGTCAAATTTGAAGAAGTGCTTGTAAGATGAAACTCTTATTATACCACTCGACGAGGTTCAGATCGATGAACAACTCCATTTTATGGAGAAACTGATGGAGATCATGGATCGAGAGGTAAAGAGAATGAAACGAAGCCGCATTCTTATAATGAAGGTTCAGTGGAATTCTAGACGAGGACCCAAATTCACTTGGGAACATGAATATCAAATGAAACTAAACTACCCTTACTTGTTCAAGACCCTAGCAACTATAGAAGACACTAACTGAATTTCGGGACGAAATTCTTTCTAACATGGTGAGTATGTGACAACCGGCAAATTTCAGGTCAATACCCAACCCGACTTAGTCATAAGCATACATATTTTACATGGGTTTCAATTAAGTTCCAATTATTTGAAGTCATTTCATGCATTGCAAAAATTCATGCATAACATTTCATGCATCGGTGATTCGGCGTAATTACCATTTGTTACACGCGGTACAACCGGCACACACGAACGTTGGTGATAATTAATACATTCATACTAATAAATAATTTAAAGTTTTTCAAATTATTATAGATCCCAAATTAAATACATTCATACTTATAAATAATCCTAATCACGTAACTTGATATTCTACCCGGAAAGAATCATTTTAACGTGACTACTAGATACACGATGTATCATTAACATATGATAGGATCAAAATGGATCGATCTGTGATGATATTGTGATACAATTCAATCAAAACAAACACAAGTAATCAATTCAATGCAAACAAATCAGAAAAATTTATAGCTTTTCATTGATAGTAAGCATAGAAAGTACAAGTGTCAGAAAAACAGTTACAAGTCGTTCTAACTGATTCTCAGGTTCTCTATTTTCAAGGTCTTTCTAAGGTCTACCTACACAATACCTTATCTATGCTATTTATACTATCAAAGAAAACAAAAAGAAACATTTATTTATAGAATAAGTCCCTACACTTTGACAAAACTATACAAAGACTAATAAAGATTAAATGTTAATCTTCGAGAGGCATCTACAATACTCCCCCTAAGATTGACATTGTCTTTAGCCTTCAAAATCAATCTTCTGTCTTCATATCTTCTATCTTCAATCTTTGATCTTCTTCAATCTTCATTCTTTGTCTTTATCTTCAGTCTCCATGCTTTTTCTTTGTCTTCAGTTTTTATAAATCAAAGAAGTCTTCAGGCTCTTCTTTAATCTTGAATACTGGCTTCTCTTTATAAAGTTCTTGTTCCCTCAGAGCTTTAGTAATAGCCGACTTGAACTTGCTAGCTAAGATGCCTTGCTCCGGTTTAGCTTCATTCGTTTTTATCTCCATTCTATTCATTACTTCCAAAGTTTCCTTTGATAGACCTGCAATATCCACATTAGCATAAAATTCTATTGGGTTTGGGTTATCTTTATAATGAATTTCTAAAACCCCTTTGCTAGATATTCTCATGAACTCTATCTCTTTAATATCTTTTTTTAAAATGTTAGCATACGCCAAGGCATTCCTTAGAGATATCCTTTCCATCGCCGCATTCATTATTTTAATAATCGACACAAAATACTTCTTATCATTTTCAGCCATTTCTGTAACAACTTTTTCAAAATTCTATATAGACAAGAATGAGATGTAACTGGGATGCAAATGTTGTTAGGTTTTGAACAAGTTTAACAGATCCATTTTATCCATATAAATAGAAAACGTAGTAGAATATCAGTTTAAAAAACTTGTTACAGTTAGCATATATATAAAACATTTTTATATTTATCTGTTAAAACCCATATGGATCGATATATGAAATCATGTTTACAAACAACCATAGAAGGTTCGAAAAACAACCTTCAACAGTTAGGTCGGCAGAAGGTGATCGAAGATGGCAGCTTCCAAAATAGGAGGCCTCAAGCAGGTCTACCCACGAGCCACCAACAAGAACACCGATTTGCTATTATTTTCACTTATGAAAACTCTGATTTTTCACTTGACCGATCGAGAGAAAAAGGGAGTTCTAACCTTTTCGTTTTTAACAAAAGGTTAACTTATCAGAGTGATCAGAATGCGATCTTATATTGCATGTCTTGGAAATATAAAATTCAGGAGAGAGAAAAGTGAGTGGGCCCAGCCCCTTTAACCCATCCGCAATTCTTCACATTTCTTCCGCATTTGTAAATGTGTATGAAGTAATTTGACCGCATTTCCAAAATGCTCATCTGCATTAGTTAATGCGGATGAATGTTTCCATCAACATTTCCAAAAATGCTTAACCACATTTCTTTCATAAGCAAATGCGGATAGGGTTTCTTCATCCGCATTTGTAAATGCGAATGAGTAAACAATATCCGCATTTGTTCAACAACATCAAATGCGGCGGTTTTAAACAAATGCGGATGAATTAATATTCATCTCTCTTTGAAATAAATTATCCATATAATTCATTTACAACACAAGTGTAAATATTTGGAAACCCAATTTCCAAATATTCTAATATTTATTTATATGATCATATCATAAAACAAATATCTTTGGTGTTTGTCTAGCTCGTTATTGGGTATGACCTGACTTGGATCATAACATACTAGCCACATCAATTCAATATGTATTTTGGGCAGATCATTTCCAACAATCTCCTACTTGCACAAGATACATAGAGAATTGATGCAAGTAGCAAATAATGCCTAACAACAGTTTACTACCCCTAATACGCATGACTAAGTGCCATTCAATAACATTATCTATTTCAAGTCCCTTACTTAAAATGATTTAGGTGAATCAAATCATATATCCTTTTGTTTCAGATGTCATGTTAAATCCAGAGACACAGAATGATCATTCCCTGTTGATTTAACTTTATCAGGCCTTAGACATCTCACTCTCAACGAATAAGAGGAACAAATCCCATCTTGACTACATACGTTTCTCACAATCACCTTGTATCACACCTGAACATAGCCTTGTGTGCTATCCATTATTTCAGAACAGCGAAGAACTAGATCAAGGTACTATATTTGGTGAATATCAAAACCCAGTATGTATCTCAGGTCAGAGGATACTATGATATTCGCCTTTACTAAAATTTACTTATGATCTATCACAAGATTCCATGTAGTAAACTTTGAGGGCGGGTCAATCCAATATTTATAACCTATAAATATCCATGAACCTTGGCAGCAAACCCTCGCTCTATATTCATACCTTATGAATATCCACCAATCCAAGTTCATGATAGTCTTACTTTCATATTTGTTCCCACAAATATGAGCGACTACAGACATTTAGAATAATTAACTTATTCACGGATATAAACATTCTAAAATGTAACATAACTCAAAGTATCATAATTATACAAAAGAGTTAAAATTTATAATCGTTCTGATATTTAAATACTGAAAAGATCAAATCTAATCATTAGAATATCGAAGTCCTAAGGCACAAGTATGACTCTCATGGTTTGGCCTTTCAAGGAGCTTCGTGAGTGGATCCACAATGTTTTGATCGGTGTGAACTTTGCGAATACATATCTTTCCTTTTTCAACTTCATCCCTTATGTTGTTGAATCTTCGCTCAATGTGCCTCGTCTTTTGATGTGCTCGAGGTTCCTTGATTTGAGCAATTGCACCCTCGTTGTCACAAAAGATCTCTAGAGGGTCCTAAATGGTACGGACCACCCCTAGGTCGGCAATGAACTTCCTTATCCATGCAGCTTCTTGAGCTACCAATGAGGCGGCGATGTATTCCGATTCAGTGGTGGACAATGCTACCACATCTTGTTTTGCGCTCTTCCAAGAGACTGTTCCACCATTCATAATGAAAACATATCCCGATTGTGATCGAGAATCATCTCGATCAGTTTGGAAACTCGCATCCGTGTAACCCTTTACAACGAGTTCCTCCTCACCAGAGCCATATATTAGAAACATATCCTTAGTCCTTCTAAGATATTTCAATATACTCTTAACCGCCATCCAATGGCAATTTCTCGGATTTTGCTGGTATCTGCTTGTCATGCTCAAAACGCATGACACATCCGGTCTAGTGCATATCATAGCATACATGATGGATCCTATAGCAAATGCATATGGGACTTCCTTCATTCTTTCTTGCTCATCCTTTAAGCTTGGACATTGACATGTACTCAATATTGTCCCTCTTTGAATAGGTACCATACCTTTCTTAGAGTTTTCCATCTTGAACCTTTTCAAGATTTTATCAATGTATTCACTTTTAAACCTATCAACCACCTTGATCTATCCCTATAGATCCTCATTCCCAAAATGTAGGCGGCTTCACCAAGATCCTTGATGGAAAAACAACTTCCAAGCCAGGTTTTTACACCTTCCATGGATGGAATGTTATTTCCAAATAGTAGTATGTCATCAACATACAATACTAAGAATGTAATAATGCTCCCACTAGACTTTTTATACACACAAGCTTCATCAGCGTTCTTGATGAATCCAAATTTCTTGATCTCTTCATCAAAATGTTGATTCCAACTTCTCAATGCTTGTTTCAATCCATAGATTGATTTCTTTAACTTGCATACTTTGTTAGGATGTTGTGGGTCGACAAAACCATCAGGCTGAACCATATAGACAGTCTCTTCAAAATGTCCATTAAGGAAATAGGTTTTGACATCCATTTGCCAAATCTCATTGTCATAATATGACTTTGGTATTGCCATGGGCGAGAAGGTTTCATCATAATCAACCCTATGAGTTTGAGTGAAACCTTTTGCTACAAGTCTTGCTTTATAAGTATCCAAGTTTCCATGCATATCGGTTTTCTTCTTAAAAACCCACATACATCCAACCAGTTTGGAGTTAAGTGGTGGTTCAACCAATTCCCATACTTGGTTGTCATGCATGGATTGCATCTCTACGTTCATGGCTTCTAGCCATTTGTCATAATCCGAATTGGACATTGTGTCATGGTATGTAGTTGGTTCATCCGAGTCAACCACATAGCATCCATTCATGAAATATCTATATCTTTTAGGTGGAATGTTAATTCTACCAGATCTGTGAACGTTTTGTGTGTATTGATCAACCACTTGATCATTATCAACAACCTCTTGTTGATCGCTAATTTCAACCAAACGTGTATTGGCTTGTGGTACATGATCCTCATCAAATTCTACTGTTCTATATGTCGTTCCTTCCATAAGGAACTTAGTTTCAAAGAACTCAGCCTTTCGAGCAATAAATACCTTTTGCTCTGTTGGATCAAAGAAGTAATATCCTATACAGTCTTTGGGATATCCAATAAATATACACTTAGTGGATCGAATTTCAAGTTTGTTTTGGGAGTTGCATTTGACATAAGCCTCACAACCCCATACCCTTAAATATGATAATGATGGAACCCTTCCATGCCATATTTCAAAAGGTGTCTTGTCCACTTTCTTGGTTGGGGCCATATTTAAAATACGGACTACCGAGAGCAATGCATAACCCCAAAATGATAGAGGCAGTGTGCTTCTAGCCAGCATAGATCGAACCATATCCAATAGAGTTTGATTCCTCCTTTCAGACACACCATTATGTTGTGCTGTTCCTGGTGGAGTGAGTTGCGAGATAATTCCACAACTCCTAAGATGATTTTGAAAGACATCATTAGGTATTCACCTCCTCTATCCGAACTAAGTACTTCGGTGGTTTTATTGAGTTGATTTTCAACTTCATTTTGGAAGACTTTGAACATTTCAAAGGCTTCATCTTTGTGTCTTAACAAGTACACATACCCATAACGACTATAATCATCGGTAAAGGTAATGAAGTATCTTTCTCCATTCCTTGTCATTTTCTTAAAAGGACCACATACATCCGAATGTATGATTCCTAATAAATCTTTTGCCTTTTCATTAGTACCACTAAATGGCAACTTGGTTATCTTTCCTTGTAAACAAGATTCACACTCATCAAATGAACCATTTTCATTTGTTTCCAAAAGACCATTCTTTTGAAGTGTTTGAATCCGATTCTTATTTATATGACCAAGACGACAATGCCAAAGATATGAATTACTTAAACCCACTTTAAGTTTCTTGGTGCTTGATTGGTATAACGAGTTATTAAAGGATGAGTCATCATGAACCAATTCATAGATACCATTAAAAGGCATAGCGTTAAAATAAAATGCATCATCCGTGAAAACATAAATACCATCATTTACAAACTTTAATACATAACCATATTGTTTTAAAAGGGAAACAAAAATTATGTTCCTAGTCAAACTAGGAGCATACAAAATGTTTTTCAGAACAACTTCCAAACCATTTGAAAGCTTCAAAACATAATCTCCTTGGGCTTCGACTTCAACTTTTGCTCCGTTGCCCATGTAGAGACTAGTGTCTCCCTTCTTGAAAAGCTTATTTATTTTGAACCCCTGCAACAAATTGTAAATATGAGTTCCACATCCGGTATCCAATACCCATGTGTTTGAAGAAATAACATTCAATCAAATATGAATCATGAAAGTTGTACCTGAGGTCTCCCCAGCATCCCTCTTGTTCCTCAACTCTTTGAGATAGGTTGGACAATTCCTCTTCCAATGCCCTATCTCACCACACTCAAAGCATGGATCGTTCTCCGTCACCTTAGGCTTCTTAAGCTTTGGTTTTGGAGGTTCGGCTCTAGCTTTTCCATTACCTTTCCCTTTGATGTACCCTTTTCCTTTGGCAACAACTGCCTTGGGATCGGGGTATTGCCTTTTCTTGTTGCCTCCCTCATTGATAGTGAGGACCGGTAAAACCCTTTTACCCATCCCCACCTCGGCTGTTTTGAGCATTGCGTGGAGTTCACCAATGCTCTTGTCCCAACCATTCATGTTATAATTTATGATAAATATCTCAAACGTTTTGGTTAGACCATTGAGGATCAAATCCGTGGCCAACTCTTTTGAGACGGGACAGTTTAGCCTCTCAAGGTGATCAATGTGGCTCTCCATCTTAAGTACATAAGATGATACGGATTGAG
This sequence comes from Flaveria sonorensis, assembly GCA_025506505.1. NCBI lineage: Eukaryota > Viridiplantae > Streptophyta > Magnoliopsida > Asterales > Asteraceae > Flaveria > Flaveria sonorensis. Next base: position 26,168,689 of record CM046423.1, on the reverse strand, counting down.
TTTCATCCATGCGACATGCATGAAGTGCTCGAACCGTTTCGAAGCGCTCTACCCTTGCTTGTTGAAGGAACATTTCCTTCAACTGGGTAATCATGTCGTACGCCCCATAATGCTCCAAATCCTTTTGGAGCTCCGGAATCATGGTTCCCAACATGAGACAAGAAATCTGCATAGAATCCTCTGTGTACTTAACCCAATCGTTATAGGCATCAACATCATTAACGTCAGGTTCATCGGGAATGGGATCGTCTAATACATAGGATTTCTTCTCCTGCTTGAGAACAATTCTCAAGTTTCGAAACCAAACCATAAAATTATTATGGTTAAGACGATCCGTTTATAAGTTAGTTCTTAGTGATAGGTTATGGACGGTCGGGGTGGTAGCGTTGTTGTTTGCGGCCATTTCTACAAATATTAACAAAGTTCAATTTTAGTATTTCTGGAAAAAGAAATTTTAATTATTAATACCCTTTCACGTCTCATAGACAATTAATAATTAAAATCTAGAATCCAACGTTATATTTAAATAATGGTTAGGTGACCTTTATCCCATTATTTAAATTAACAAGGTAGTCAACACTTGACAATTGCAACCCTTTGCAACTTCTAGTTTTATGGGATCAGTCAAACATCTTTATGTTTAGTTGGCATGTTTAATCCCATCAACACCATTATACGTCATGCTTCGGTGACCCTATTCACATGGTTTCCAACTCAAGTCATCCTACTTACACACATGTGTGAGTTTACACATACAAGTGGGTAGGTGACCTTTATCCCACAAACACATTAACCCCACCTCAAACACACAACTTCCCTAAAAGTGGTTAGGTGACCTTTATCCCACAAATAGCTCCCAAGTGATTCGAGTGTTGTGTAAAAGGATGGTGTTAAACTTGTTTAAAAGGGATTTCAGTTTTCATTAATTCTAGTTTTTGAAAACCCTTTTGTACCTAACATTTGCATGCATTCAAAAGTGTAGTACTAGTGTGAAAAACAATTTTTCAAGGTTCTTTCAATAAAACCAATTTTATTGTTAACATATTAACTTTTAATAAACCCTTTTATTACCCATGTTAATATTTTTTAAGAACCAATTTCATGCTTGTTGTTGATATTAAATTGTTTAATCATGCATATCCATATAATACAAAACAATAATAAATCAACCACATAAGCATCACATGAGTTCATAACCGTAGCCTACTAAACTTAACATCACTTGTTGACCGAAACAAGTTAGTTAATAAGGTCATTCCTAAGGGTGAATATGTCACAACATTTGTGTCAGCGAACTCCCACTTGATCCTGCATCCAAATGCTTCAAGTGGCCACCTTGTGTTGTGATTCTTCCAATCCATTTGGGGTTCCAAGTAGGCTTTGACTTCCGCACCAAACTCCTTTGGGCCTTCATCTTCTCCTTTCGGTTGAAACCGAGGAAGGCAGTCTTATTGCATCTTCTTTTACAAAATATATCCTAAATACATTTTCTAGTAAAAGTAAAATGCAACTAACATATTTATTTTACATACCAAATGAATGATAAATAAATTACATACCCAATAGAAGAATAAATACATTTAATTTTTTACAAACCATTTGAATAATCAAATGCAAATCACAACACATTCATCGATAGGGTCTCGGCTTTGGTTATGAACAAATAAAACACACATCCAAATATAAAAATCCAAAAGCATCCCCTTTAACCATAGATTCTCGGCTGAAGCATAAACAGCCGAGAACCATGGTTTTGTTTCCAAAAACAGAATCATCCAAATGATTTAAATTTTCAAGATTCCAATATGCATGTCAAAAGAGATCTTGAAAAATAGGGGATACTAGGACTGAAACCTCTCTGCCTTTTGGTGAAAAATCACCAAGAAATCGAATTTTTCAGTCCAAAAGAAGCATGTATCCATATAACCGGCTCTGATGCCATTGTTGGGTATTGAACAAGTTTAACAGATCTATTTTATCCATATAAAATAGAAAACATAGCGGAATATCAGTTTAAAAAACTTGTTACAGTTAGCATATATATAAAACATTTTTATATTTATCTGTTAAAACCCCATATGGATCGATATATGAGATCATGCTTACAAACAACCATAGAAGATTCGTAAAACAACCTTCAACAGTTAGGTCGGCAGAAAGTGAACGAAGACGGCAACTTCCAAAATAGGAGGCCTCAAGCAGGTCTACCCACGAGCCATAAACAAGAACAACGGTTTGCTAGGATTTTCACTTGTGAAAACTCTGATTTTTCTCTTGACCGATCGAGAGAAAAAGGGTGTTCTACTCTTTTCTTTTTTACTAAAAGGTTAAGTTATCAGAGAGATCATAATGCAATCTTGTATTATATGTCTTGGAAACATAAAATTCAGGAGAGAGAAAAGTGGGTGGGCCCAGCCCCTTTAACCCATCCTCAATTCTTCACATATCATCCGCATTTGTAAATGCGTATGAAGTAATTTGACCGCATTTCCAAAATGGTCATCCCATTAGTTAATGCGGATGAATGTTTCTATCAGCATTTCCAAAAATTCTTAACCACATTTCTTTCATAAGCAAATGCGAATAGCGTTTCTTCTTCCGCATTTGTAAATACGGATGAGTAAACAACATCCGCATTTGTTTAACCACATCAAATGCGGCTGTTTTAAACAAATGCGGATGAATTAATATTCATCTCTCTTTGAAATAAATTATCCATATAATTCATTTACAACACAAGTGTAAATATTTGGAAACCCAATTTCCAAATATTTTAATATTTATTTATATGATCATATCATAAAACAAATATCTTTGGTGTTCGTCTAGCTCGTTATTGGGTATGACCCGACTTGGATCATAACATACTAGCCACATCAATTCAATATGTATTTTTGGCAGATCATTTCCAACAAAAGTTTCAACTCGAAAACACCAAATAAAGAAATCATATCGCGATCCCAATCATCCAAATCTCTAACTAACTTCATCTCAAATGTATCGGCATTATAAAACCACCTCAAGATTGGCTTTGATTGTTGTGTTCCATCAATGACTTTGAGTCTCAGATTTGTTACTTTTTCAAAGTATTGATCACTGAATGCGTCTAAGAACTTTTCTTCTCCAATATCTTTTCTCTACGCCTTTTATCTTCTTCTTCAATGATTGAAAGTATTCCTTATCCTCCTGATCACACCTCATTTGTAAAAATGAACTCATCCGAGTTATTCCTCTATTCAACAATTGCATAAATTTTCTCCATGCTTAGCTTTAGATGGATTAATCAATGGCAGTTTGTTCAACTCCTTGAGATCTTGAACAGGAAGTTTAATAATACTTGAGAAAAAATGATAAACGTCACAGATCGCATTTACTCCTTTGATCAAAAATGCATCAAAAATCTCATCATATTTCCATACCACAATTCTCACTTCTTTAGTTATATAAGGTACAATCATAGCATTTAGTAGCTCTGAAATAGATTGCCCTTTCTGTAATACATTGCGTACCAGATCTCCTACTGAACGAGCTTTGTTCCATAACTGCTTTTGTTCCATTGAGACTTGATAACCTTGCCTTTTAGTCTCTGGAACGTTCTCATAAGCTCCTTTCTTCGTTCATACACTGTGCTCTTCATAGCCATAGACTGAATTTCCTGAGGTTTCAGAATCCTCGTTCTTTTCATGATTTCTAAGTATTAAGGATTGTCCATGTCTAGCACAATCATTTTGTTTGTTTGTCTTTCAGTGGCTTGGAAACTTCTCACTAAGTTCCTTAATGACTCAGCTTGTAATCGATTAAGTTTCTTTCGTGGATAATTTCGAGACTATAACCACATTCTGAGTGTTGTAACATTCATATCATCAGGGTTTGGATGATGCAACTCAGAAGTAGATAGTTCTTCAATATTAATGCTCTCCTGCAATGGATTCCACTCCCCGTGTTCCACGACAATCTCATCTAGATCAATTGGTGCAACTGATTCAGCTGTAACGCACTTCTCAAATTCTTCATTAATCTGAGACACAGTTAAACCATCCAGAAAAACTCTATTGTACTTCATTTTAATAAGATAATTATACCTTTCTTCCACATCCACAGGTATATCATCATGACTTATATCAATTGGTAAATAATGCTCATCAACATTTGCTTCTACCAAGTCTTCATTCTCCAAAACTTCATTATACCAATCATCATCAAATTCACCTTCTAAATCTTCTAGAGCTCTAATGGTTTCTTGAATATTCGAATCTTCTTCTTCTACACTTGAAGGTTCATAAATCATCTTTTGAACTTTGGATGATGATTCAGGTAATACTAACACATCAATATCATCAACTTTTCTCTTACCATTATCCACTTTAGAAATTTTCTCAACATCTATCAGATTAATCTCTGAAATAATCCTCAACTCTGGAGATGGAGAATTTTGTTTTTCTTTCATTTTCTCTAGCTCTTCTTTCATAAATTCATTTTCTTCTTTCAATTTCTTAAACTTTTCATCCATCAAATCATAGTCTTTCATCATTACTTCAAATGTTTTAACATTATCTTCTTTGCTTTTCATTAGCTCTGCAATCACTTCATCTTTCTTTTTCATTTCTTCTTGTGACTTTTCATTTACTTCTTTTAATTCTTCAATAACTTTCAACTGCTTTAAATTCTCTTCTTTCATATCATCAGTAATCTACTAAAAATTAGTTTCTTTAGTTACATGAACATCTTGTTGATGTACATTCACAAATTCATTGTGAATCTCAGCTTTAACAACTTCAAAATCTTGAACATTATCATTAAATACAATATGTTCATCAGTATCCACTATTTCTTCAATCATGTTCATGACCTTAACATTTTGACTATCATTAACATCTTTAGCAACTTATTCAGATTCTTTAACTACATCTTGACTTTCTTCAAGTACTTCTTCAGTTACTTGCTCAGTTTCATCAACAACATCATTATGATCTATTTCAATTTCATCACCATCATTATCAGAATCATTATTATCATCATCATCAGAAGAAGAACTTGAACTTTCATCATCATCATCATTCTTATTATCATCTCCTTCATCTTCATCATCATCAGAAGGTTCTTGAGGTAATTCTTTAATAAGTTCATTTGGATCAATTGGTTCTTCCTAAGTCAAATGAAAGTGATCTATAGTAATATCCACCACATCATTAGCAACATTTCTCATCAAACATGGGTACATTTTGTGCACCTGTGAACATAGCAAGTCATTTATAAGAAATTTCTGACATCATTGTCTCTCCACTAAAACCATGAACACAAATATCTGGATGCTCTTCATTGATTATCATTTGTAAGAATCTAGGATACATTAAGTATTTATTCCTGATTCCTTTCTCCAGATTGAAAATAAAACCATTAAGAATCCATTTTGACATGTTAAACCTTCTGTTTGTTGCAAGAGCTGCAATCAGAGATGCTATGTCAACTGGAAAAGAATTCCATCCTACACTTCTCTTTGACATGCAGTGCTGAAAGATATAACACAGTAGCTTCCAATGATTATACACTCGTGCTCTGAAGAATTTGCTTCTTGGGAAAATGGTCTGGGTGACCCATAGCCATAAATGTTTCTCTACATTCATTGAAAGATAATTCACCTAAATCATGAGGGTCATTATGTCCCAACCTTAATGCTTCTCTAATTGAGTCTTCAGAAACTTCAATCATTCCCACATTAGTAATAAATCCCCTTACAACCTTACTACCATCATCATTGAGTTCAACAGTGGCTGTGTTCCAAAACTTCTTTATCAATCTTGCATATATGACTGGTTGATAGCACATAGCATATACATATTTAGTTCTCAACAAGAACCTAATCATTTCTTCATAGCTAATAGCCTCTTGTAGTTCTTCATTTAGTAAAGCTGCCATATTATGCTTTGGCTTAAATTTTAACTCAGCCATCTGCAAAAATTTGAAATAGAGATTTAGACACTTTGACTTTTAACACTTAAAATCAATGAAATTTATTGAAATTTTAAAGAATTAGCATGTTTTATCAAATTTTTTAATCTAACTTGCACTTAAAAGAAATTTCTAAGTGTTTACATGGTCTGTTCAGGAATAAAATTCATTCAAGTTAGTATGAAAGTGGTATAAAACACATTAATTCAATAAATTCTTATCAAAAACAGATTTTAACATGATTTTATGATTAATTTTTCATGTTATTTAAAAAAATTCAAATTTGACTGTTCATCTTCAACATTCGACTGATGAACATTCATCATCAACTGATTTGAATGTATCAACATGCTCGAAGTCAAGTTTATATTAACAATCAATCATTAATTTTAGTTCTTATATCCATTTTATTCAACTATTTCACATATTTCAGATGACTAGGGTTCATACGCCCGTATAGCATAGAAATGCCCAATCAAATTCAACCATTAAACATGAAATTTGTGTGATTTTGTTCAAGAACTTACATTTATAATCAGTAATACTCACTATCGAACGCAGTTTTAGATCATAAATCAATCACAATCTGAAAATCAAAAATTATCGAGTGCTGGGTGTGAATGTTCAGGGGTTTTGAGTGAATGAAACGACTGAAATCACAAAGTGTTGTATTTATACTAAGTGAAATTTTTAGGCGCATGAGCACTGTTTGTGCGCATGAGGTTAGGCGCATGATTACTGTTTGTGCGTATGAGAATGAATTTTTCACTAAGTACTTAGGCGCATGAGCACTTTTTGTGTGCATGAGGTCAGACGCATGAGCACTGTTCAGATTCGTAAGCACTGTTTATGCGCTTTTGCATTGTTCAGGTGCATGAGAATACCTGCAACGCCCAATACGTAAAAAAAAATTTTACTTGAAACGCCCACTTGAAACCCACTTGAAAGCTTGGTACTGTGTAGGCGTATGAGGATTTGTGAAACGCCCAACACTTAACCAAAATTTAAGACCTGTGACAACTGTTTAGACGCATGACAATTGTTTAGCCACATGACAACTGTTTAGCCGCATGAGGTTGTCTAAAACGCCCAACACATGTGCAAATTCTGAAATATCATCATGCTCCTAATTTTTGGACTTTTGAACAATGTTTAGGCGTAAGAGATAACTTTCATAAGTAACACTTGCCATGGTTCCTTATGTAACTCCTACCTCGAGTCAATTGAAGAGGAAGCTTCCATGAGCACTTTGATTGAAGAATTTGATGCTTATTCTTTTGGTGATTTCTTCATTGATGAAGACATTCTAGAGACCATAAGAAAAGCCAATGTTCCTATATAACCGTTTGTAATCATTCCTCAACAACCTGCCATCTTTGAGAGAGAGTTTTAAATGAAGATGATTCCTGTTGTAACTCTAACTGTGGAGCAAAAGAAATTCTTTAAGAGGTTGTCCGAGGAATTCACAACCAAAGCACAAGAAGAAGAAAGACTAGTATCGGAGACTACTAAGCCTATTGAAGTGATTCAGTCTAGTTTATCTGAACTTCATATATATTCAAGAACAAGAAAGTATTTAGTTGAGAAGGCAAATAGAATAATGCCTATGATTAAAGAGGATGCTCCTAAGACTAAAAAGATTAAAAGAGAAGATAAACTAAGCATGGCTGGTATTACATAGTTTATGGAAGAGCATATTAAAGCTATTAAGCAAAGAGCCATTGAACAATAAATTATAAGCTTAGAAGAAGGAAAGACTAAGGGAGGCTACACCCTTGAGGAAGACATGTATGATGAGCCTGAATTCCAAGAGAGTCCTCCTAGACAAGAATCAATAGTTGAAGAAATAGTGGCAAAGGCCCAGACTAATGACTTGATGGTTAAAGCCATGTTCCTCATTCAGCAGAGATGTGATGCTGATCATGTTTTCAGCATGACTTCTAAGGCTATATCTAAAGAGATTAAAAATATAGAGAGATTACTTGATCCAATAGTAGAAACAGAGTATGAGATGAGAAAATCAGAAGAACTCAAAAAAGGCAAAGCTAAAGCTATTTTCTCATCTACTACTACACCAACTCCTTTAAGGCAACCACTAGTTCATTATCTATTTCTTGATCCCTACAAGATGAATGACAGGAAAACAAAGGACTTTCTTACCCAAAACAGATTTAGTAGAAGAAAGTTGGGGCCAATGAAGACTAACTCTCTTGGAGCTTCTATGCTTAGAATCATTAATGATTTGAAAGAAAATATGAGAGCTATTAAAGAGGAGGTTGTCCAACGTCAGCCCAGTCAAAGAAGATCTGCTTAACAATTACAAGTTACTGGAGCTAATCATGATTCACTAGCACCTCTGTTGAGCAAAAAGTGAGAGTCATGCAAGTAACCATCTCAGCTATAATTACAAGAAGGATTGACCACTTCTAAGATGCTCCAAGGTGTTTTAGCTCCCAAAGGCAAAGTGGATGTAAAGATTATTACCTTGAAGTATGATTCTGACTGGAACATGTTCATGGTCAAGAGAATCTCAAGGCTAGTTTAATTGTTATCAAAATATACTAATCTAGTAAACACCCTGAAGATCCTTGACCGGAAAGGACTTGCTGACTTGGAACTCATCAACCATGCTGCGATGTCAAGGGGATATCAATCTAAGCACATTTTGAAGATGTTCAAAAGAACAAACAACTTCAAAACCCAAAATGAGATATGCATGAGATAAGACAGATCTTTTAGGAATCCCTTTGAACAATAGAAGAAGAAAAAGAGAATAGAAGAGTTGGTAGTCCCAAAAGGGAGCATAAAGCCAACTGAGGAGTTGAAAAGAAAGAAAGTATCTGGTACTCATCAGTCAATGCCAACCTCTTATGTCAAGTATGATGAAGAGACATATGAGTTGGTGATCGGGAGAAGATGGAAAGGGAAACTTTGCCCAGAGATAAGAGTGTTTAGTTCTTATATGTGGCTGTTAGATGAATCATATATTCACTACATGTTTAGTATGCACTTTGAAAGCCCCATTAACAAGTTGGGAGAGGATGATCTACTGTTCTTCCTGAAGTGCATAAGAATCTTAAAGATTTCCTATGACAAGATTAACAGAAAAAGAGAAGCCAAGAGAATAAGAAGAGTGCCTCTTAACTTTGCTAAAATAGTAAAGTTAGAGATCAAGACTTTAGGAGAGTTACAAATGTACAGAGAAGGTTTACTAACCATTGCCATGTATGATCCACAATCATTGAAGCAAGTGCCAATTGATGCTCATCAAAAGATGAGAGAAGTTATCATCCATGTGCTTGATAAAAGTAGGATGAATAAGGCAATATAGTTTTCAGACAATGATCAACTTTATTCTAGACTACACTAATCCTAAATTCTATTATTATCCTACCAAAAAGCAACTCTAGCAACTATAACAACAACACCAGCAGTTACACCGATAGCAGCAGCTCCAACAAGAACATCAATAGTAGCTCTATAAACAGTACAAGCATCAGCAACAACAATAACAACTACATCAGCTTCAACCTCAACTACAGTCCAAAGCATCCACATCACAACAACAATAATCAACAGCTGAAGATCCACTAGAATCTTCACAAATTCTATCAGCCAAACATACTTGAAGTATTTAGGCTACATAATCTTTAGGGGGAGTATTGTTAGGTCCTGAAAGGATCATGCATGCCAATTCAAATAGTGATGGAATTTGTTCTAGTTGTAAATATACAAGTGTGGATCTTTGTGGATGAAGTATGAAGATATATGGACAAGTGTGTATTGTTCGGCCGTATTAGGCTTTACGGGTGAACAAAGAAACATGAAAATGGGCATTTTTCTACCCGCATAGACTAATCCATGAGACGTATTCATCTGAGAGGTTGGCGGATCTATTTAGCAAGGAGATTGTAACTCGTCATGGTGTATCGTTGTCTATCGTGTCTGACCGTGACACTCGTCTTACATCAAAGTTTTGGAAGAGATTTCATGATGTGATGGGGATGAGGTTACATATCAGTACTTCTTATCATCCATAGATGGATGGAAAGTCAAAAAGGACGATACAGACATGGGAGGATATGCTCAGGGTGTGTCTTATCGATTTTGGAGGAAGTTGCGATGAACACTTACCGTTAGCAAAGTTCTCATATAACAACAGTCATCATGCTAGTATTAGTGTGCCCCCTTGTGAGATGCTATACTATAGGAGGTGTAGGACGCCCGTGTGTTGGGGCGATATTGGGTAGAAGGAGTTAGGGAGCATTGAGGTGATCAAGGCTATGACTAAAAAGTTGGATAAGATCAAGGCCTTTATGAAGGCAGCAAAGGATAGACAGAAGTCGTACGCCGATAAGAGACGTAGATCGATCGAATTCAAGGTGGCAATTGAGTTATGTTGAAGGTCTCACCTTGGAAAGGGATCATCCGATGCAAAAAGCGAGGGAAGTTAAGCCCGAGGTATATAGGGCCTTAATTGTTGCTCGAGTAGGAGAGGTGGCCTATCAATTGGAGCTACCCAGTGAGTTAAGTGGAATTCATCCGACGTTCCATGTATCTCACCTGAGAAAGTTCTTAGTAGACGAGGATATGATCGTGCCACTTGGGGACATCAAGATGGATGAATGGCTCAATTAAATGGAGAAACCATTGGCTATCATTGATAGAAAAGAGAAGCGTTTAAGGAATAAAGTGGTTCCACTTATGCGAGTACAGTGGAGACACAGAAAGGGATTCAAGTCTACATGGGAGACTGAGGAGGTGTAAAGTCCAGATCGAGATCGATTCCACATTTTGTTGCACTTCATAATCAAATTAAGACGGATTTGTGCGTGTGTGATATCAATGAACATTTAAACAAACTCAATTGAATATTACTAATCAAATGATTACAATACCAAAGGAGTATAGATCGTTTAAGCTTGATCCACCCGAGGTGAGCTCCCCTTGGGTGGCCTATCACACACCTCTCTGCTCTATCACCTTCAGAGCACTCTTACAAATTAACACACATATCGAAATACAAAGGAAAAACATCTATATATACAACACAGATGTTCTCACGCAAGAACTTAAGGCAACTCCAAGTTTTCACGTGACAAGTTCTTCTTCAATCATCTAGGAGTTCTTGCTTCCTTGTACTTCTCGCATGAATTAAGTTTTTGCTTTTCACTTGATATTGTAATCCATAAAGAATAGGTCCTTACAATTTCCCCTTATGGATTATGATATCAAGTTATGTTTGACTTCTGTCACTCATCTTCATGAATTATTTGATCTTAGGGTATCTTTCACTTCAGTCTTCCCCCTAAGCTGTAACCGCCTCCTAATGTATAGCATTATCAAGGATATAACGTCTGAATCAATCTTGATTACTTACGAATTAATATGTATTAGGCATATGACAGAGAGATCCAACTTCCATTTTAGATTCCCGAATAACCTGATTCTTCAATCTGATGACAAAATTCAGTGACGGTGAACAAGATCATCTAAATATTCTTCCCCCTATGTAAGATGTAATAAGCCCATATTTTCAGAGCAAGAATACCAAACAATCTTGATTCTTCATTTAAATCAACCCGTTCGATCATTGTCCCCATCAATAAGATAAGATAAGCCCACATTGTCAAGTTTCAATTCACGAACGACCCGATCAAATGTTATAAATATAGAATCTTGAACTTGTTCAAACATAACAAAAAAACCCTATTTAAGTACCAAACTTCAAATCATTTTGCATCCTCTAGATTTGGGCTGAAACACTTGTTCTAAACCTTCACAAACTAACATGTTTTTGCATCTAGACAATGTTCTTTCATTTTTGCAAAGTTTTCACAAAATCAAGTTGATAGCTAAAGTTTTCGCGCGAATGTTGAAGTTTCACTTGATGAAGTTTTCGCATATGAACTAGGTAGATGTTCTCACGCGAGAACTTGATATTCTCACGCGACAACTCCATGTTATCGCATGAAGTGGTTACCGATGCGAAAACTGCCCAAGTTTTCGCAACAATTGGTTACTTGTACGATAACTTTGTCAAAATCGACTTTTTGCGTTTCATTCACTGCTACGAACTCAATTCTTCAGTTTTTTCACCATTATAACTTGAAGATACTGAGCGTATTGATGCAGATCATCATTTTAGCATGTAACAAAGTCAATTAAATGTGTGTTCACCTTCGGTTTCACCTTCTTCTCCTTCGAAACCGGTTTCACCTTCTTCTCAGATGTTCTCATGCCAGAACTTGAAGTTCTCACATGCCTACTCCAAGTTTTCGCGGAACAAGTACTTCTTTAATTATCTTGGAGTTCTCGCTTCCTTGTACTTATCGCACGAATTAAGTTTTTGCTTTTCACTTGATATTGTAATCCCTAAAGACTAGGTCCTTACACGAGGATACGAGGCGGTATTATCCGCAGTTGTTTGAGGGCTAACAGGGTTTGAGGACGAAACCAAAATAAGGGGCAGTAGACTTGTAACGTCCCAAAAATTTCAAGAGACAGAAAGGCAGAAAAAGTTCTCACATGAAGAAAACTTCTCGTGTGAGAACCCCAAGCGAAGAGTTGAACTGGGTATAAATAGCTGAGAACACCCGTTTGACCCCATACCGCGCGAAAAGTGCTTTTAGTAGATAGAGAAAGCGGTTATGTAGAGAGAGAAAGTGAAGAATCGAGGTGTTTAAGGTATGTAAGTCGTGTTATGTACTAAGAATGGATTATTGATGAATGTAATGCGTGGATATGTAGTTTTCGTTAGGCAAGATCTTTTGGGAAGGTTTTGTTGTGCTAGATCTTCAAGAGGTGTGTTTCTAGCCCCTTTTTACGCAAGTTTTTACATTTTGGGGCTATTATGCATACTAAAATGCTTGTTTATGCTTGGGATGTTTGTTGTTTATGGTGTTAAGAATGTTAGAACAGCCTTAGATGCAATAAGAAGTGTTTTGGCTGGAAACCCGTAGTTTTCACGCAAGTAGGTAAAATCTTACGGTACGAAATTTGAATCTAGAGAAGTTCTTGCACGATAGGTAAGTTCTCGCGTGATAGGTATGTTTTCGCGTGACCTATATTTTTCACGCGATTATGATTGATTTGATGTGCAGGGTTTGTGATCTAGTTGTTAAGACTTGATCAAAAATAGGTTAAAATATCGGTCTTAGCTACCTTTATTGTGTAAGGGTAAGTTAGGTCGTCCCCACAAGGAATATGTGGAAATGTTTAACAAATAGGACTCAATTAACTTAAAGATGTGAACTTTATAATTAAAGATTAAAACTTTGGATGAAACTAAAAACACAATTGCAAAAAGAAATAAACTTTGAAATGAATTTGATTAAATAATAAGAAACAATCACTTTTGGGTTTCCAATTCTGGAAGATTAACAATTGGTGTGTTTAACCTAGGGTTTGTAAGAAACAATACTTTAAGATCTTAGCTTTTAATTAAAGTGACAACAAAGGAACAAGCTTTTAAGATTCAATCATTCACAATGTTACCAATTTACCTATATCAAATCGTCTACTTTTCTTAATAAGCTCACGATGCAAGGATACCGAAAACTGATAATCAAGCTAACAACTTTACTTATAAGAAAACCTTTTAAATCAACCAAAACATAAGGTTTCATTCAATAATTCAATGTTCAATAAAAAAACCTAATCAAAGCATCCCAATTGTCTCACTTGACAAGAATCCTACTCCCGAAAGCAATCACGAAAAGCCTAACCTCGCATCATCTTCATAATGCCTTCGATCTTGAATGGTTTTGGGAGCCTTGGAATACCAAAAATCAGCTAAAGTTCATCACTTTTCATTTCCAAGAAGTTCTAGATCGAATTGGGGTTGATATGGTTTAAATAAACATGAAAATCCATAAAATTTGGATGCTGTTAGGCCACTAGCGTATCATACGCCCACCGGCATATGATACGCCGCCTCATATGCCGCCCATAAGCCCAACTTCCTGTTCCTTTTGTCAAATACACCCACAAATACGCCGCCTCATACGCTGCCTGACGCATGATACGCCGCCCATACGCCACCTCATACCCCGCCCAGCATATGATACGCCCAAACCTGGAGCATCATACGTCGGGTCTCTTTATTGATCTCTATTTTTCCAGTTTTTTTATATTTATAACTTCAGTCCTTCAAATTTCATGTTTTCTTCTTTTGCCTCAAATTATGCTCCTTTAAGCTCCGAACACCTATGAATCAATACATAAACAAAGTCAACTTGTTCTACAATATTAAAGATGTAAAATCAAGCATTTAGATAAATTAAATACTAAAATATTGACCCGTGATCACATCCCCACACTTAATCTTTTCTTTGTCGTCAAACAAACTTATTTGCACAATTCACCTTACTAAATCAAACATGCTAAATTATCATAACTTTGTATAAGTTAAAGTCACAAGGCATACTTAGTATTATACTTTTATCATGTAAGATTCACAACCCAACATGTAATATTCATGTTTTTAAATTAGAATCACCTTAGTTGGCATAACTTTGCCTTTTGCTTCAAATATTCATACATTCACATTCCTCACAATGAACACTCCTCTCGGTTTGTTTTGTGGACTAGTAATTATATACTAGTATATCTAGAACTCTCAAACCAAGAATGTACATTTTCATCATAAGCTCGTATATTATTCATATCGCCATCAATTAACACAATGTAATACATAAATCAAGAGGTCTTTCATGGGTTGTAAGGTTAGGCGAAGGTTTAAGGTGGGATAGAGTAGGGTCTTTAGAGTGGCTAACAGTGAATGAAATCAAATTTAAACATGCTAGATGTCTTATTTGTCAATCTCGATCTTTTCAATGCAAAAATATCACTAAATTCGCACACTATTTTTTTGCTTCAAATTTTAGTCATTTTGACCTCATATGTAGCTTTTTCTTTTCTTTTTTCATATATTCATACCTAATTATACTATTATTGAACTATTACTGAAATAACACTTCTAAGTATGTCATGGATTGGACTTCATCACCCAAGGTTTCATAAAAAGGCTAAGGCTTTGTAGACTTATTGTGTTGGGGTATTCAAACGATAAGTTGGGGCTCATCATGGTTTCTAAATGGAAATTATCACGGTATGGACTTCAAAGAAAAAGGTTCAAACAAATCATTCATTCCTAATACCTCTATCACATTAATGCACATATTGGTTCATGATCATAACACGCATCAATTACACGAGTTCTAACTGAAATGCACATTATGGTTTCCCTCATTATGAAAAAATATAAAGCAAATCAACATATGCTATGAATTGCTCAATTAGGCTCAAACTCTCACGGAAACGGTGGAAAAAGTTTTAAAATGTGAAGCACGTATGTCATCTACCATCCGGTTTGTTATGACTCCTAAGAATTCTATCAAAATTTATAAAAACTAATGATGGAAATGCCTTACTATAATTTCAAAACAAGCATGGCAATGGATCTATATATGCACAAACAAGTGATAATTAATCATTTATGAAAAATTTTTTAGGTCTCATGGACAATTAAGCTTAATTTGAAGATTTATTTTTCGAAAACGTTAAATTTTTTCTGTTTCCCGTTATCCCCACACTTGAGGTACATTATCCCCAATGTATGTTAGTTTATCTTATGACACAAAGAAAACAATTAAAATCCAAACTTATTTCACATTCCAAAGAAAATAATACAAAAGACAAACAAGAAAAGAAAGGAGTGCATGAATCTCTTCATTAGTAAGAGCCCTCATCAATTGACTTGCGCCTCCCCACACTTGAGTATTTTCATGTGGTGATTGAACAAGCAACATAAAACAAAGCAAATCAAAGAAAAAAACAAAAACTAATATAAGAATTAAAAATCACTTTCTTAGGAGTCACGATTGCATTTAGCGTATGCAACAAGCCTTTAAACCCCTCGGTAGACCCGAGTGGACGCGTTGTAGTCTCGTGAGGGTATCTAGTGAACACACCCACAAAGTACGCGGGTTCCCTGTCGTTAGCGCTAAGTTTTAAGTCTTAAGCCAGACTATACCTGACACCACTGAGGTGGTCGAAGCCCACATTTTCCTAGCGAGTTTCCAAACAACGCTCGATAATTAACATACCAGTTCCATAATTGCTTTCCAATGATTGGCATGTAAAATGAGAAGTTGTTAGGCAGCCACTTCATGATATTTTGTCTAATTTCATGCAATGTCTCCTATCTTTTCTTCATCCTTAAATCCTCTTCCTTAAATTTGTAAGTTGAAGTAATAGGTACAGGAGAAGGGTCGGAAAAAACTTGGATTAACTCAGTCTTTGGTTTTTTAAGAAGTTTCATGTCTTGCTCCAAATGATTTGTAACTAGTTCTTCCACTGTTTCCCCAGCTATGGTGGATTCAATCTCTGATTCTTCTATAACCGAGGGAAGTAGTGTGGTATTAGTATCCATAACCCTCTCTATTACCTCATTTTCTAGTGACTCTTCAATCAAGATTTTCATCAAAAGCACATTACATTTTATGCTAAGGTAGTAGAGTTGTTGTTGATCTGAAAGTTGGTATTTTGATAAACTTTCATTGATACTGGACAACATCACTTCGAATTGAGAAATCTTTTCCTCCTCCTCAGATTGATAAGTATGTTGAAATTGTTTAACATTTTGGATATCAACATTTTCTTGTTTTTGATAAGGAAACTGACTTTGATTCTGATCATAACATTGAGAAGTATTTGAGTGGTTTGAGCATCCATCAGAATCTCCTTGATTATGCTTATTAACATCCATGTATGTTGCTTGAGAGTATTCTTGATGATAGTCATTATGATCTTCCTTATAACTTGAGCTTTGTATCATCTCTGGTTCATAATTTTTGCAATAAAAATCTTGGTCAAAGTTTCAATTCACCTCTGACTGATAATATCCTTCATAATATGGAGAAGATGCCTTATAGTATGAATAAGATGATGGTACATCATCATAATAAACATCCAACATATATAATTTTCTTCTCGCATCTTCATACTTATCCAAGTACTCAGGACAATCATCTTGTGTGTGAACTGGACTCCCGCAACTAGTACATGAATAATAAACTTGATTCATGGTTAGTTTAAAATACTTGAGAGTAACGTGCAAGACATAAAACACCTAGTGTAGCACCGTATAAAACAAAACAAAAGAAAGAAAATAAAAGTAAAAAAAATACAAAAATTAACACTTTGAGCAATAATTCCCCGGCAACGGCGCCATTTTGATCAGATTGTCGAGACAATATCGAAAACAAGTTAATATATCGGTCTTAGCTACCTTTATTGTCTAAAGTTAAGTAAGGTCGTCTCCACAGGAAATATGTGAAAAGTGTTTAACAAATACGACTCAATTAACTTAAAGACATGAACTTTATAATTAAATATTAAAACTTTGGATGAAATTGAAAACACAATTGCAAAAAGCAACAAACTTTGAAACGAATTTGATTAAATAATAAGAAACAATCACTTCCCGGTTTCCAATTCTGCAAGATCAACAATTGGTGTGTTTAACCTAGGGTATGTAAGAAACAATACTTTAAGATCTTAGCTTTTTATTAAAGTGACAACAAAGGAACAAGCTTTTAATATTCGGTCGTTCACAATGTTACCAATTTACCTATATCAAATTGTCTACTTTTCTTAATGAGCTCACGCTGCAAGGAAACCAAAAACTGATAATCAAGCTAACAACTTTATTTAAAAGCAAACCTTTTAAATCAACCAAAACATAAGGTTTCATTCAATAATTCAATGTTCATTACAAAAACCTAAACAAAGCATACCAATTGTCTCGCTTGACCAGAATCATACTCCCGAAAGCAATCACGAAAAGCCTAACCATGCATCTTCATAATGCCTTCAATCTTGAATTGGAGAATGTTTGTGGATGATTTTGGGAGCCTTGGAACACCAAAAATCAACTAAATTTCATCACTTTTCATCTACAAGAAGTTCTAGATCGAATTGGGGTTGATTTGGTTTAAATAAACTTGAAAATCCACAAAATCCGGATACTGTTAGGCCACCAGCGTATCATACGCCCACCGGCATATGATACGCCGCCCATACACCGCTTCATACATCGCCCAACATATGATACGCCCAAACATGGAGTATCATACGTCGGGTCTCTTTCCTGACCTCTATTTTTCCAATTTTTTGATATTTACATCTTCAGTCCTTCAACTTTCATGTTTTTCTTCTTTAGCCTCAAATTATGCTCCTTTAAGCTCCAAACACCTAAGAATCAAAACATAAACAAAGTCAACTTGTTCTACAATATTAACGACGTAAAATCAAGCATTTTGATCAATTAAATACTAAAATATTGACTCGTGATCACATCCCCACACTTAATCTTTTGTTTGTCCTCGAACAAACTTATTTGCACAATTCACCTTACTAAATCAAACATGCTAAATTATCATAACTTTGTATAAGTTAAGGTCACAAGGTATACTTACTTTTATACTTTTATCATGTAAGATTCACAACCCAATATGTAATATTCATGTTTTAAAATTATGACTTCACCTTTTGCTTCAAATATTCATACATTCACATTCCTCACAATGAACACTCCTCTCGGTTTGTTTTGTGGACTAGTAATTATATACTAGTATATCTAGAACTCTCAAATCAAGAATGTACATTTTCATCATAAGCTCGTATATTAATCATATCACCATCAATTAACACAATATAATACATAAATCAAGAGGTCTTTCATGGGTTGTAAGGTTAGGCGAAGGTTTAAGGTGGGATAGAGTAGGGTCTTTAGAGTGGCTAACAGGGAATGAAATCAAATTTAAACATGCTAGATGTCTTATTTGTCAATCTCGATCTTTTCAATGCAAAAATATCACTAAATTCGCTCACTATTTTTTTGCTTCAAATTTTAGTCATTTTGACCTCATATGTAGCTTTTTCTTTTCTTTTTTCATATATTCATACCTAATTATACTATTATTGAACTATTACTAAAATAACACTTCTAAGTATGTCATGGATTGGACTTCATCACCCAAGGTTTCATAAAAAGGCTAAGGCTTTGTAGACTTATTGTGTTGGGGTATTCAAACGATAAGTTGGGGCTCATCATGGTTTCTAAATGGAAATTATCACGGTATGGACTTCAAAGAAAAAGGTTCAAACAAATCATTCATTCCTAATACCTCTATCACATTAATGCACATATTGGTTCATGATCATAACACGCATCAATTACACGAGTTCTAACTGAAATGCACATTATGGTTTCCCTCATTATGAAAAAATATAAAGCAAATCAACATATGCTATGAATTGCTCAATTAGGCTCAAACTCTCACGGAAACGGTGGAAAAAGTTTTAAAATGTGAAGCACGTATGTCATCTACCATCCGGTTTGTTATGACTCCTAAGAATTCTATCAAAATTTATAAAAACTAATGATGGAAATGCCTTACTATAATTTCAAAACAAGCATGGCAATGGATCTATATATGCACAAACAAGTGATAATTAATCATTTATGAAAAAAATTTTAGGTCTCATGGACAATTAAGCTTAATTTGAAGATTTATTTTTCGAAAACGTTAAATTTTTTCTGTTTCCCGTTATCCCCACACTTGAGGTACATTATCCCCAATGTATGTTAGTTTATCTTATGACACAAAGAAAACAATTAAAATCCAAACTTATTTCACATTCCAAAGAAAATAATACAAAAGACAAACAAGAAAAGAAAGGAGTGCATGAATCTCTTCATTAGTAAGAGCCCTCATCAATTGACTTGCGCCTCCCCACACTTGAGTATTTTCATGTGGTGATTGAACAAGCAACATAAAACAAAGCAAATCAAAGAAAAAAACAAAAACTAATATAAGAATTAAAAATCACTTTCTTAGGAGTCACGATTGCATTTAGCGTATGCAACAAGCCTTTAAACCCCTCGGTAGACCCGAGTGGACGCGTTGTAGTCTCGTGAGGGTATCTAGTGAACACACCCACAAAGTACGCGGGTTCCCTGTCGTTAGCGCTAAGTTTTAAGTCTTAAGCCAGACTATACCTGACACCACTGAGGTGGTCGAAGCCCACATTTTCCTAGCGAGTTTCCAAACAACGCTCGATAATTAACATACCAGTTCCATAATTGCTTTCCAATGATTGGCATGTAAAATGAGAAGTTGTTAGGCAGCCACTTCATGATATTTTGTCTAATTTCATGCAATGTCTCCTATCTTTTCTTCATCCTTAAATCCTCTTCCTTAAATTTGTAAGTTGAAGTAATAGGTACAGGAGAAGGGTCGGAAAAAACTTGGATTAACTCAGTCTTTGGTTTTTTAAGAAGTTTCATGTCTTGCTCCAAATGATTTGTAACTAGTTCTTCCACTGTTTCCCCAGCTATGGTGGATTCAATCTCTGATTCTTCTATAACCGAGGGAAGTAGTGTGGTATTAGTATCCATAACCCTCTCTATTACCTCATTTTCTAGTGACTCTTCAATCAAGATTTTCATCAAAAGCACATTACATTTTATGCTAAGGTAGTAGAGTTGTTGTTGATCTGAAAGTTGGTATTTTGATAAACTTTCATTGATACTGGACAACATCACTTCGAATTGAGAAATCTTTTCCTCCTCCTCAGATTGATAAGTATGTTGAAATTGTTTAACATTTTGGATATCAACATTTTCTTGTTTTTGATAAGGAAACTGACTTTGATTCTGATCATAACATTGAGAAGTATTTGAGTGGTTTGAGCATCCATCAGAATCTCCTTGATTATGCTTATTAACATCCATGTATGTTGCTTGAGAGTATTCTTGATGATAGTCATTATGATCTTCCTTATAACTTGAGCTTTGTATCATCTCTGGTTCATAATTTTTGCAATAAAAATCTTGGTCAAAGTTTCAATTCACCTCTGACTGATAATATCCTTCATAATATGGAGAAGATGCCTTATAGTATGAATAAGATGATGGTACATCATCATAATAAACATCCAACATATATAATTTTCTTCTCGCATCTTCATACTTATCCAAGTACTCAGGACAATCATCTTGTGTGTGAACTGGACTCCCGCAACTAGTACATGAATAATAAACTTGATTCATGGTTAGTTTAAAATACTTGAGAGTAACGTGCAAGACATAAAACACCTAGTGTAGCACCGTATAAAACAAAACAAAAGAAAGAAAATAAAAGTAAAAAAAATACAAAAATTAACACTTTGAGCAATAATTCCCCGGCAACGGCGCCATTTTGATCAGATTGTCGAGACAATATCGAAAACAAGTTAATATATCGGTCTTAGCTACCTTTATTGTCTAAAGTTAAGTAAGGTCGTCTCCACAGGAAATATGTGAAAAGTGTTTAACAAATACGACTCAATTAACTTAAAGACATGAACTTTATAATTAAATATTAAAACTTTGGATGAAATTGAAAACACAATTGCAAAAAGCAACAAACTTTGAAACGAATTTGATTAAATAATAAGAAACAATCACTTCCCGGTTTCCAATTCTGCAAGATCAACAATTGGTGTGTTTAACCTAGGGTATGTAAGAAACAATACTTTAAGATCTTAGCTTTTTATTAAAGTGACAACAAAGGAACAAGCTTTTAATATTCGGTCGTTCACAATGTTACCAATTTACCTATATCAAATTGTCTACTTTTCTTAATGAGCTCACGCTGCAAGGAAACCAAAAACTGATAATCAAGCTAACAACTTTATTTAAAAGCAAACCTTTTAAATCAACCAAAACATAAGGTTTCATTCAATAATTCAATGTTCATTACAAAAACCTAAACAAAGCATACCAATTGTCTCGCTTGACCAGAATCATACTCCCGAAAGCAATCACGAAAAGCCTAACCATGCATCTTCATAATGCCTTCAATCTTGAATTGGAGAATGTTTGTGGATGATTTTGGGAGCCTTGGAACACCAAAAATCAACTAAATTTCATCACTTTTCATCTACAAGAAGTTCTAGATCGAATTGGGGTTGATTTGGTTTAAATAAACTTGAAAATCCACAAAATCCGGATACTGTTAGGCCACCAGCGTATCATACGCCCACCGGCATATGATACGCCGCCCATACACCGCTTCATACATCGCCCAACATATGATACGCCCAAACATGGAGTATCATACGTCGGGTCTCTTTCCTGACCTCTATTTTTCCAATTTTTTGATATTTACATCTTCAGTCCTTCAACTTTCATGTTTTTCTTCTTTAGCCTCAAATTATGCTCCTTTAAGCTCCAAACACCTAAGAATCAAAACATAAACAAAGTCAACTTGTTCTACAATATTAACGACGTAAAATCAAGCATTTTGATCAATTAAATACTAAAATATTGACTCGTGATCACATCCCCACACTTAATCTTTTGTTTGTCCTCGAACAAACTTATTTTCACAATTCACCTTACTAAATCAAACATGCTAAATTATCATAACTTTGTATAAGTTAAGGTCACAAGGTATACTTACTTTTATACTTTTATCATGTAAGATTCACAACCCAATATGTAATATTCATGTTTTAAAATTATGACTTCACCTTTTGCTTCAAATATTCATACATTCACATTCCTCACAATGAACACTCCTCTCGGTTTGTTTTGTGGACTAGTAATTATATACTAGTATATCTAGAACTCTCAAATCAAGAATGTACATTTTCATCATAAGCTCGTATATTAATCATATCACCATCAATTAACACAATATAATACATAAATCAAGAGGTCTTTCATGGGTTGTACTGTTAGGAGAAGGTTTAAGGTGGGATAGAGTAGGGACTTTAGAGTGGATAACGGCAAATGAAATCCAATTTAAACATGCTAGATGTCTTATTTATCAATCTAGATTTTTTCATTGCAATAATATCACCAAATTTGAACACTATTTTTTTTGCTTCATATTTTAGTCATTTTGACCTCATATTTAGCTTTTTCCCTTTTTTTCAAATATTCATAACTAATTATACTATTATTGAACTATTACTGAAACAACACTTCTAAGTATGTCATGGATTGGACTTCATCGCCCAAGGTTTCATAAAAAGGCTAAGGCTTTGTAGGCTTATTGTGTTGGGTAATTCAAACGACAAGTTAGGGCTCATCATGGTGTCTAAATGGAAATTATCATGGTATTGACTTCAAAGAAAAATTTTCAAACAAATGGTTCATTCCTGATGCCTTTGTCATATTTATGCACATATTGGTTCATGATCTTGACATGCATCAATTACACGAGTTCTAACTTAAATGCACATTATGGTTTCCTTCATTATGAAAAAATATAAAGCAAATCAACATATGCTATGAATTACTCAATTAGGCACAAACTCTCGCAGAAAGGGTGGAAAAGTTTTAAAATGTGAAGCATGTATGTCATCTACCATCCGGTTTGTTATGCCTCTTAAGAATTCTACCGAATTTTATAAAAACTCATGATGGGAATGCCTTACTATAATTTCAAAACAAGCATGCCAATGGATCTATACCTACACAAACAAGTGATAATTAACCATGTATGAAAAAATATTTAGTTCTCACGCACAATTAAGCTTAATTTGAAGATTTATTTCTCAAAAAGGTTAATTTTTTTTTGTTTCCCCTTATCCCTACACTTGAGATACATTGACCCCAATGTATGATAGTTTATCTTATGACACAAAGAAAAAAATTAAAATCTCAACTTATTTCGCATTCCAAAGTCAATCATACAAAAGACAAACATGAAAAGAAAGGAGTACATGAACCTGTTCATTAATAATTGACCTCATTAATTGACTTGCGCCTCCCCACACTTGAGTATTTTCATGTGGTGATTGAACTATCCGCATAAAACAAAGCAAATAAAAAAAACAAAACCTAATAAAATAATTAAAAATCACTTTCGTAGGAATCACGATTACATTTAGCATATGCAACAAGCCTTTAAACCCCTCGGTAGACCCGAGTGGACAAGTTGTAGTCTCGTGGGAGTTTCTAGTGAACACACCCATAAAGTTCGGGGGTTGCCTCCCGTTAGCGCTAAGTTTAAAATCTTCAGCCATTCTATACTTGTCACCACTAAGGTGGTCGAAGCCCACATTTTCCTAGCGAGTTTTCTACAAACACATTCCATAATTGCTTTCCAATGATTGGCATGTAAAATGATAAGTTCTTAGGAAGCTTCTTCATGATAGCTTGTCCAATGTCATGCATTGTCTCCTTTCTTTTCTTCATCCTTAAATCCTCTTCCCTAAATTTATAAGATGGAGTAATAGGTACAGGAGAAGGGTCTGTATAAACTTTGATTAACTCAGTCTCTGGTTTTCATGTCTTGCTCCAAAAGATTCGTAACTAGTTCTTCCACTGTTTCCCCAGCTATGGTGGATTCAATCTCTGATTCTTCTAAAACCGAGGGAAGTAGTGTGGTATTAGTATCCACAACCTCCTCCATTACCTTGTTTTCTAGTGACTTTTCAATCTGGATTTTCATCAAAAGCATATTACATTTTATGTTAAGGTAGTAGAGTCGTTATTGATCAGAAAGTTGGTGTTCTGATAAACTTTCATTGATACTGGACAACATCACTTCGAATCGAGCAATCTTTTCCTCCTCCTTAGATTAATTAGTATGTTGAAATTGTTTAACATTTTGGATATCAACATTTTCTTATTTTTGATAAGTGTTATACATTGGGTCTCTTTCTTGACCTCTATTTTTCCATTTTTTTATATTTACATCTTCAGTCCTTCAACTTTCATATTTGTCTTCTTTTGCCTCAAATTATGCTCCTTTAACCTTCAAACAACTATTAATCAAAAGATAAACAAAGTCAACTTGTTCTACAATATTAACGATGTAAATCAAGCATTTAGATCAATTAAATACTAAAATATTAACATGTGATCAGTTTGACTGTGGTAAGGTTCTCGCACGAAAGTATAGTTGTCACTCGAGATGATGTCATTGTATGGCTAAGTTTTTGCATGACCTGCTGCTTTATGTGTTATGTTATCTTTTCACGTTTAAATGGTTTTCAAAACGATATGTTTTACGATATGACTTTACGTGGTATGTTATGTATATGTATATAAAGTATTATGTAGTGAAAGCGAAAGATAACGATAATGAAAAGTGGAATGTAATTAATGAATGAAAGTCTTGCAAGCTAAATGAATGGAGGTTCACAATTGGGTTGTTAGCTCAACTGTGTGTGGTTCAGCTAACCCATGAGGTTACACACAGGGGTCCAATCCTCGAGATTGACCAAAATGCGATGGGATCCTTGTCGCTTTACTCCGGTACTGTGTCAGCTTCAGCATGACGTGGGGATTTATTTATAAGCCTCGGGACTGTACCAGCTTCGGCATGACATGGGGGTTTAGCATATGGTAGGATCTATATGAAAGTGAAAGATGTTAATGAATGAAAGTATGAAAATGAATGATTATGAATGATGAGGAAAGATGATAAATGATTATTATCAAGATGTATGTATGATGTATGCTCACATACGAAAGTAAAGGAAATGTTTAAACGAATGTAAAGTATTTTATTATAAAAAATCTAAAACTCACTTAGCGTCGCTGACTTTTGTATGTATAATAGTTGGCAGGTAATTGGTGATGCTAAGATGGTGCAGGCATGGACATGGAAGCTATTGGGATAGTTCAAGTCTGGATCCATATTTTTAGGAACGATATTGTATTAATACAATTTTGGAAATATAAATAAAATGGGATGATGTTTTCACACTAATTTAATTATTAATGAAAAGTTATATTTTCCACCACGAATGTTATGTTTTAAATGTTTTACGATATGAATGTCCAACTTTGAGCGTCCCGGGAACGGGGCCTTACAAGTTGGAATCGGTGCCAAAGTTTAAGAGAATTGGATAAAATTATCTTAAACCAAAACTTAAACTGAGAATGGGATGAAAGGAAAAAGGATGACAGCCCTAGTAGCTACATGCATGTAAGTAATATTTTATGTAAATGTTTTATGAAAGTTAATGGGAAAATAAATTATGTGCGTGTGCTATGTGAATTATGTGCTTTTAGTAGATTTGGATGCTGATGTAGTCAGGATAGGAAATGCTTGGAGATGAAGAGTAGAGTAAGTGGCTAATCATAACTAGCCACTGTAATCAGGGACTTACTATACTTGACATAATCTGAGCTATTGCTTTGAATGACCGGGTTGGTGTTTGGATCTTATAGTACTTAGGAGATGGCTGGTGGAAGTTCTTCGAAGGCGTCTCGAGGTGGAGGTCGTGGTGGATGTGGTGTTGGGCCGCGTGTCACGAGGAACAGGGTTAAGACTGAAGAAACGACACCTAAAGAGTCTGAGCTTCATCACGATGAAGGTGGGGATGAGAGTGCTAATCTGAAGGCCTTACAGAAGGAAGCTATAGTTGAGGAGGTTCATCAAGTAATGCAGACAATTCTGCCTTCTGTGGTGACTGAGGTTATTAGAGTCGTGAGGGAAGATGAAAGGATAGAGAAGAAGGAGAAGAAGAGTGTTGCTCGGAGAGAGGGCAAACAAGGAGGTCAGGGGAACAAGAGCAACCAGAGACTGAAATGGTTGTTTCTAGTGATTATGAGGAAGAGGAAGTGATGCAGGAAACTGCAAAGGGGTGTAACTATATGTAGGAACCTCTGAGGTTAAGAGGCAGATGCAACCAAAGGATCAATCAAAAGATTCCAAAACAACCAGGTCTTCCAACATGCACTAAGGAACAAAGAAGAACTAGCTTCGGAAGTTTTACACACTCGAGAAAAATGCTAAGTGTAAAATCTTCCGAAGCCAATGTTCAGAAGAAACTACCGAGGAAACTTTACACTAAGTGTCAAGTCTTCCGAAGCCAAAGACTCAACTCTTTCGAAGGTTAAAAATGAAGTCTTCCGAAGCTCTCAAGACAAAGTCTTCCGAAGCTGAATAAAGATAAGACTGATTACTTTTTGTCTGCAAGTTTCTGTATTTGTTTCCTGTTTGGCTTTTTGTAATAGGAAAGACAGTGAGCTATGGCCTGTCATAGTCACCAGTCAAAAGGCAATCTGCCTTTTGACTTTAGGCTGATCTTGTTGTCTAGATTAGTCACATCCAACTGTGTTTTTGCATATTGACGGTTGTATGTTTAGTATAAAGAGTCAAAGGTTCTTGTATTTCAAATATCAGTGCAAACACTTGTAATAGAATCTAAGAAGCAATATACTACTTCCTTGAAAATTATTTCTTGTGTTCTTGCTCTTACTTTACTTGTGTTGTGCATTGTATCATTTGTTTAAAGTTCTAAGTTCCCCATTTGAATTGTTAAGTGATCCTAAAGATCCTCCTAAGTGTGTTGACTAAGTGCAAAGTCCCTTTTAACGGTCCTGCATTTGGTATCACAGCATTCCAGGCTCTTGTTTGCAAGATCTCACCATCTTCAAAACCTCTTAGTAACACACATCACTTTACTCTTCAAATGGCAGCTATCTCCAAAGATGATATAGAAACTGGAACAATGACAAAGTCCCCACTGATCACTCCTGAGGATTTTGACACTTGGTGTCAAAGAATGGAAGGCTTTATCAAGTCATAAGATTCCAGGATGTGGGAGTCTGTTGTAGATGGACCTCATGTACCATACACCTCTTCAGCTGCTGCTGGTGGTGGCGTGATACCAAAGGAGAGGGCTGACTTTTCTGATGAAGACTGGAAAAGAATTGACATTGATCAGAAAGCCATGACAGCCCTCCAAACTGCTCTTCCAAACTCCATCTACAGAGGTTTCAAGAAGTGCATGACCGCTAAACAGCTATGGGATGTACTGAAACTGATGTATGAGGGTTCAAATGAAGCCAAGGAGAACAAGAAGGATCTCCTGAAGCAGCAGTTTGAAAATTTCATCTTCAAGACAGGTGAAACCATGACTCAACAATACTTCAGGTATGTTAGGAAGTTCATGTCCTCTCTTCCAAGACAATGGACACACTATTGTGTGGTCATTAAGAGAACTGAAAACCTCAAGACCCTTACTCTCACTGAGTTGTATGGGATACTCAGTGGATACCAGATGGAGATGAATATGCACAATTCATCTGGTAGCTCCAACACTCACCAGAGTTCAGCCCTCCATGTGGTTGAAAGGGATAGCAGAGAACCACATTATCATCTCATCTGCTACCCTGAGACTTCACAAAAGGGTCCTTTCATCACCTTCCCAGAGACACCAAGAGAGAGCAACATCCAAGGAAGTCCCTTCCAAGAGACAAGCTCCTCTCAAGCTTTTGTTTCCACTGATGAAAGTTCAGGAACTTTCTCTTTACTCTTGTAGACCTGGACTGTATCCATCCAGATGAACTGGAATATATGGAGATAGTCCAGCAGATGGCTCTTCTTACTCACAGAGTCCAGAAATTCTACAAGAGGATTGGGAGAAGGTTTCCTAGCAATGCTGCCAGTGGCAAGTTTAGGCTGGACAAGAGCAAAGTCAAGTGTTACAACTATAACCAGATAGGACACTTTGCTAGAGAATGCAAGGCACCTAAATCAAATGATGGCCAAGCCTCATCCAGGCCAAACTACACTAAAGGAGGGCACCAGATTGAGAAGCCAAGACAGCAAGCTACAGTTGCTATTAAAGAAGGAGGCTTTGACTGGAGCTTTCAAGCTGAAGATGCATCTCCAAACCAAGCACTCATGGCTGACCACGATGAAGCTAAGGTACTTGAACATCTATGCTCTCCTGATTGTGTTGCTAAAGTAAATAGATACAGGTCCTACAACTTGGAAATGAGATCTATCATTGAGTCCTTGAATATTCTAAAAGCTGATTTTAAAAGAGCAGAAAATGACTATAAACTTAAGATAGAAGATCTTGAAAAAACAGTTTCAACTCTTAAACATGAGCAAACAAATTACAGGACTCAAATTAAGGATCTCATTACCAAGTTGACTAAATGCCAGGCTGAGCTTGTGATCAGCAAAGCCAGGGCAGAAAAATGTGTTCTTGAAGACGAAACCTTCAAGAACATGATATCCTTATTTTTGCATGCAAAAGTGTGTTATCAGAACAAGCAGGGACTGGGATCTAGTGAGATAGCTCCTCCACACTCTTTACTATCTGTTAGATCTCCAAGGTGTGGAACTAGTCAAGATGAGCTTCCATCCATAGACCCCAGTGATGAAGAGGATGAAGAGGAGAAGGTAAGGGATGACTCTGAGGTAAGTGAAGAGAGTAAATCCAAAAAGGGTCACCATGCTCCTAAGGAGGAAAAAGAAGCTGGTTTGAGCAAAACCAAAAGGAAGAACTTGATCAGAAGAGGAAAGAGAAGATCAAGAAAAGCTCAAGAGGTGAAGACCACCTTTGATCCCAAACGTAAACAAGTGTTTATCTCTACAGGGTTCAAGGTGATAAAAGCTGAAGATCCTGCCAAGAATTCTAGTACCAAGGGTTCTACTTCAGCTTCAACTCACTCCAGCAACAACAAGAAGATTGATCAGCTATGTGTCACTGCTACACAGCCTGAACCATCCAGTTCTAAAAGCAAGCTTCACCCTAAGAAGCCTACTGCATCATCTGAAAAGGTAAAAGAGGAAAAGGAAAGTGTTCAAGCTCAGTCTTCTTTGGAAAAGAAGGCTCTCAGAAGAAAAGATATAGACTGTGTTATGTGTGGTAGTACCTCACATCTGGCTAAGGATTGTTAATACAATCCAAAGGGTACTATCCACATGATCAAGAAGAAAACTTCTGAAAGGAAGAAGAAACAAACAGCTTCGGAAGGAAAATCTGTTTCCTTCGGAAGCTCCAAAATGAAGAAAAAGCAAATGAACCATTGCCTTCGGAAGGAAAATTGGTCTCGGAAGAAAGGAATGCTTCCAAAGTACTGAGGCCTGCTACAGTGAAAGCAAGATCTTCCGAAGGATCAGTCTCCAAAGCTTCCAAAGCCACAAAAGCTTCTGAAGCATTGATGGTCAAGCCTAATCTTTCAAAGGTGGTGTGGAAGATGAAGGAAGACCATGTGGCTAAAAGTTCATCATCGTAAACAGCAAATGATCCCCAAAACCTGAGCATAGGATCTATTACTATTTCATTGCCTTTAACTCATTCTAATAAGCCCAAGACCAATGAGGCTTGGGTTTCCAAATGTAACTAAATCATCTCTTTTTGTGCAGGGACAGCTAAAGACAAACAAAAATATCTGGATTGTTGATAGTGGCTGCTCTAGGCACATGACTGGCAATGAGTCCTTGCTTCAAAACTTTGAAAGGATTGATGGAGGACTAGTTGCTTTTGGGGGAGATGCAGGAGGGTACATTACTGGCAGGGGCAAGGTTACAAATGGTAAGCTCAGCATTAAGAAGGTAAACTTTGTCAAAGAGCTTGGATACAATCTTCTGAGTGTGTCCCAATTTTGTGACCAAAAACATCATATGCTCTTTACTGAGCATGAGTGCATTGTTCTCAAGCCTGGGATTGACATTCCTCCTGAGCATATTTTGCTTAGAGCCCCCAGGAGAGGAAACATGTACAAGATGGACTTGTAGGAAGCATCTCCATCTGGAGAGGTTTCTTGCTTTCTATCTAAAGCAAATAGTGATGAGTCTCTTCTTTGGCATAAGTGAATATGCTATGTAAACTTTAAAAATATGAATAAACTGATTAAGAATGATTTGGTAACTGGAATACCAAAGAAAGAGTTGATAAGTGATTACCACTGTGTTACATGCCTGAAAGGGAAGCAACACAAAGTGTCTCACAAGCCAAAGGAAATGAACTCTATCACTACTCCCCTACACTTGTTACATATGGATCTGTTTGGCCCCACCAGTGTAATGATTCTAGGAAGGACTTCATACTGTTTAGTGATCACAGATGATTTCACAAGATTCACTTGGGTGTTTTTCCTTAGAACTAAGGATGAAACCTTTGAAATCTTGAAGAATTTCATTCTGAAGATTAAGAATCAATCTGATCACAAGGTCAAAATCATAAGATGTGATTAGGGAACCAAATTTAAAAACCAAATCCTTGATACATTTTATGATGAGAAGGGTATTTCCAGACAACATAGTGCTCCCAAGACTCCTCAGCAAAATGGTGTTGCTGAGAGGAGAAACAGGACACTTATTGAAGCTGCCAGAACTATGTTGTCTGACTCTAAGCTGCCCATCACCTTCTGGGCAGAGGCTGTCATCACAGCCTGTTATGTACATAATAGAGTTTTAGTAGTTAAGACACATGGTAAGACTCCTTATGAACTGTGGCACAAAAGGAGACCATTTATTGGTTTTCTCAGAACATTTGGATGTCCTTGCACCATCTTGAATACCAAAGATCAAATAGCTAAGTTTGCTGAGAAATCAGATGATGGACATTTTGTTGGATACTCTTCTAAAGCCAAGGCTTATAGAGTATACAATCTCAGAACTAGAATCATTGAGCAGTCAGCCAATGTGACTTTCAATGAACACACACCCTGTGTGAAAGGTTCTAGTCCGGATTGGCTATTTGATCTTGATTTAGTTACCAACTGCTTTAACAAATCTTGTGAGAATGTTTCAGGATCTATGGATTACAGGTCAACAGAAGATCCTGGCCCTAGATTTGAGTTGAGAAGACCAAACAAGAAGACTACTTCAGCTCCAATGGCGACTAACCCTATCATTAAGGCTCCAATCAGGACAAGCATGACAAATACTGCTGATTCAACTTAATTACCCTCAAAGTCCAGTTTTGAGGCTCAGAATTCAGGTGAAGGAACCTCCAATGCAGGAGGAATAGATGGTGGTGACAGTGATCAAGAATTTCATGATGCTGATAACCACTCCATTGAAGACAACATCAATGATGTCACACACTCATTGGATCAAGTTTCTTTTTATAAGTGTGCTGATGTGGTGGGGGATTCTTCTTTGCCAGATCAAAATTTCTCTAATCTTGATCTGTCCAACCAACTTGCTATGATTCCTCAACTTAGGATCCATAAGTCACTTCCCACCACAAACATCATTGGAAATGTTGACTCTGGGGTGAGAACAAGAGGACAAACTCATGATAGCCATGTTTGTCTACATTCTTGTTTCTTATCCCAAATTGAGCTTAAGAAAGTTGATGAGGCTCTAAAGGATGGAAGCTGGATTAAAGCAATGCAAGAAGAGTTGCTTCAAATCAAAAGACAGAAGGTGTGGAACTTGTGCCCTCTTCCTTAAGGGAAGACTGTCATAGGTACCAAGTGGGTATTTAGGAACAAGAAGGATAATAGAGGGATCATCATCAAAAATAAGGCTAGACTGGTTGTCCAAGGATACACACAAGAAGAAGGAATTGATTATACTGATGTCTTTGTTCCTGTAGCATGACTTGAAGCTGTAAGGATATTCCTGGCTTATGCTGCATCCAAGGATTTCAAGGTCTACCAGCTTGATGTGAAGTGTGCCTTTCTTTATGGGGTGATTGATGAAAAAGTTTATATTAAACAACCACCTGGCTTTGCAGACCCAGATCATCCTGATTATGTCTGCAAGCTTGATAAAGCCCTTTATGGACTACATCAAGTTCCAAGAAAGTGGTATGAGACACTATCAACACACCTCTACAATCATGGATACAAAAGAGGTACTATTAATGGGACTCTCTTCATCAAAGATACAGGGAATGACATATTGCTAGTTCAGATATATGTAGACGACATCATCTTTGGTTCAACTAATCCAAAGCTCGGGAAAGAATTTGAGATGCTGATGAAGAATAGATTTGAAATGAGTGCCATGGGCGAACTCAATTTCTTTCTAGGAATTCAAGTGAAGCAGGTTGAAGATGGCATCTTCATTAGTCAGTCAAAATATATTACAAGGTTCATGATGACTGATTGTAAAGTTGCTAAGACACCCATAGCCAAAAACCATTCCCTTGGTCTTAACCTTGAGGGGGAGTGTGTTGATGAACATCTCTATAGGGCTATGATTGGGTCACTCATGTATCTTACTGCTAGCAGGCCAGATATCATGTTTGCCACATGCATATGTGCAAGATATCAAGCAAACCCCAAGATGTCACACCTAATCACTATCAAAAGGATTCTTATATATCTCAAAGGTGCTCCAAATCTAGGCCTTTGGTATCCAAAGAATTCAGACTTTAATCTATATGCTTATACAAATAGTGACTATGGTGGCGCAAACATGACTGCAAAGTCCACATCTGGGGGGTGTCAGTTTCTTGGTGGAAGGATAGTCTCTTGGCAATGCAAGAAGCAATCCTGTGGTCTGCATCAACTGCTGAAGCTGAATACATTGATGTTGCAAGCTGCTGTGCTCAAGTGCTTTGGATTCAGAATCAGATGCTTGACTATGGATTCAACTTCAAGGAGACTCCCATCCACATAGACAACAATAGTGCTATCTCTATTACAGAGAATCCTGTGCAGCACTCAAGGACCAAACACATCAACATCAGGTATCATTTGATTAGGGATAACTTTGAAAAGGGCTTGATAAAACTAATCAAAGTTAACACAAATGAACAATGTGCTGATCTATTCACAAAGGCTTTTGATGAACAGAGATTTAAATATCTTGTATCAGCTATTGGGTTGATTAACTTTGAATAGATTTTCTGAAATAACTTAATCAAAATTTTCTCCTAAAAATTGTGTGTCCTAAGTTGTCTATTAGCTCACCTCATAAGCCCAGTTCTCTTTGGAAGAAAATAAAATTTTAAACTGATATTCCTTAGCATGATAATTAAATTTTACTTTCGGAAGAAGTGAAATTGTCTTCGGAAGAAATTTATGTCCTAAAAATTCCTTCAACTTGTTTATCTAAGATTTACCTTCTAAAGAAATTCTTGAAGTATCTTCCGAAGCTTAAGTCTCTTATAAACAATTTAATGTATTTTAAGAACAAATTTCTTCCAAAAGCAATTTAGTCTCGGAAGACTTACTCATTTCTTCCGAAGTCAAAATTTTCAAAATTCTTGTGGATATCTTCCGAAGCATAATTTACCTTCGAAAGCTTTGTTTCAAATCATCCGAAGCCACAATTGTCTTCGGAAGTTATTTTCTACTTCCAAGAAAACTAACTTTTAGGCGCTTTTTTGAAAGTAGGACGACATCCGGATTTCAAAGTTTATCTTTTCAATTAACTTTGTCTCAAATCCAGTGTATATCTTTCCAAACGGTTCTCTTTCATTTCACCTCTCTTATTGATCTTTAACCTAACTTACCCCCAAATTTCATCTTCTTCTACCTTCCTTCACTACAAAGCTTTCGAATGGCCAACCCTGATCGTCGTAACGACCCGGATTTCTCCATGGACCTGCATAGGCAACACAACCAAGTTGCTCTGTTAGACCCTGAGAAGGATCCAAGCTTCTCAGATGTTTGTAGGTTTCTTTCTTTGTCTCATTACTACACCTCCCTTACAATCGATCCTCCTCTCTATGAGGATCAATTGCTTGAGTTCTGGCAGACCTGTCAAGAGGTTACCATGGACGGGGAGAAGGCACTGTCTGCCACAGTGCAGGGGAGGACATTGTTCATCACTCCAGCCATCATCAACACCCATCTTCAGCTGGATGATGAAGAAGGTGAAATGTCCTTCCCAAAAGCTGTTGTCAACCATTCCTTTGAGCAGATGGGATATGAAGGTGACTTCATAGTCAAGACCTTCAGGAAGGGGAAGGTCTCATACCAGTGGAAGTACCTCCTCCATGTTGTCATCCACAACTTGTCTAACAAACATGGAGGATGGGACCAAATTCCAGAAGACCTCTCCTTCATTGTCCATGGGATGGTTCAAGGGGTCAAATTCAGGTATTCTCAGTTTTTTTTCATAAATTTACTTGCAAATTTGGACTCCCTAGAATATGACATGTTTCCCCGGTATGTTCAACACATTCTCAACTGTGAAATGGGACCACAGTTGTGGGGAACAGGTAATGTTCTTAAACTTGCACATATGAGGCCCTGCATTTTCAAAATATTGAAAAAGCCAATTGTTGGGTTCTCAGGGGTAGAAACAGCCCTTGTCCCAAAAATGTTTGAGCTCATTGCTCAGGGTGACATCCTACCAGCACCAGTTAGTGATGAACCAACACCCTCTACCTCTCAACCACCATTAAGGCCTACCATTACCCTCACTTACCAAAGAAAATCCAAACGAACCCTTGCACCTGCTATTGAGCATATGCAGGCCCCTATATTACAACCCACACAAGAGGAAGTGGACACTAGAGCTCCTACTTCCCCTGAGGAGCAAGCCACTCCCATCTTTGCAACTATCAGTGCTGAGGTTCCTCAGGCTCAGCCTGATGAGCTCACACCCTCTTAAACAGCCTTAAGCCATCACTCTGAGTCTCAACACTCTAGTGATCAACCTTCAGGGGAAAGTTACCATCCCCAGCCTCTTGATTTAAATCAACCACATCCTAGCCTTGACTTCTACTCTGATGAAGATTTGGGTTTCAGTGAGTACCATTAGTCTCTCATTTCTTCCCACACTCAAGGGGTGATGAGTGCTCCTGCCTCACCCATCTCTAGCCCATATCAGACGCCCCAAACTAAGGTGGATCTTCAGATTGTCCAGGAGATCCTTCAGATTGTCTAGGAGATCCATGTGGCAGAGGCTATCACTGTTGCCAGTGATAACATCACTAGGACCTCTACCATGGCAACCCAGCCTCTTGACACTTCTCTTGAAGATGTCATTGGGCAGGGGAAATCCAACAACTAACTAACCATGCGGGTGATGAGGGAGAAGACTCAGGTCCAATCCTCTCATCCCCCTATGATTCTTCATCTGAAGATGAGGGGAGTCTGCAACAAATGGTGCACAAACTTTCAAACACGTGCACCTACTTTGTGTCAAAGATAGCTCACCTGGAATCTCGGGTGACTATCTTGCAGAAGAAGGTCAATGACCAGAAACTTGAGATCACCGATCTCAAGGGTAAGCTCACTAAGAGACCAATGAGATAAACTCATCCAGGTCCACAAGAACCCGTGGATGTCATGGATCAATCTCCCAGCTCACCTATGCAAGAGGGTGACGCTACTAAAAAAGGGGAGAAAATCCTAACAATCATAGAACTTGGGAGTTCCTCTCAGAGTATGGACAAAGAGGACTCACCATCCTCTCTTGCAGTTGTCCATACTTAGCAACCTCCTCTAGACAGTGATCTACATTTGTTAATACTATAACTATTTGAGGAGGGAATACCAAGAGCAATGTCTGCCCCTTCTGAGAACCCAATCTGGGGTTGGGGGTATGATAGTGAAAGGAAAGCTCTTGTACTCTCTAGAGCTCAGGGTCAACTAGAAATCTTAAAAATTTTCAAACCTGAGTTTCTATAAGGGTATAAATTTGGTAGATCTGGCACTTGTCAACCCAAGCAATAACAGACAAGCTGTCAGACTAGCCAGTAAAATTCAAGATTGGGTGCTGGAAGAATTCAAAAGGAGATCAGCACTATATAGATAGAGGCTAGCAGTGGAAGCCTTTGGTCAACTGGATGTTGAGGTGGACCTTGAGACAACATCTCCTCCAGCACCCCATACCCTCATTGAGGCACTAGCTGATGATGGTGTATCACAACCTCTCTCTGGCCAGAGCTTGTCTGCTAAACCAAGCAATAAACGCCAAAGCTCTCCTCAGCCTGTGGCAGACAAAGGCAAAAGAAAACTCACTGCTGAGGAAATTGAAGAAGAAACAAGAGAGAGGAAGAGGAAGCTAAGGGAGAGAGTTCTAGTGGTTCCCCAGGATTTATGCAATCTGCAATAAGGGCTGCCCCTATTCTAAACACTCAAGAATATGAACAAAGGGCAGCCAGACTTAATTATCTGGGGACCAGGAACTACAATGTTGATGAACTCATCTCTCTCCCCTTGGATGAGTTAAATGAACTGGCAGACACAGAGCTGTCAAATGAGAGAAAGGAAGCTGAGGATGCAGCCTTAAACCTCAAACACAAAGAAGAATTGAGGAGGAAAAGGCTTTATAAGGACATTCCTATTCTCTCCCCAGTTTAACAAAGTCCTGAGGAAGAGACTGTGGCTGCTGAACAACCTCAAGTAGTTGATGAAGAAGAAAGATTAAAGATGATCAACTACTTGAGTGCCATATGTCTCTATCAGGCACCAGCACTTCTTCCCTTGCCATATGACTACATCTTATTTGAATATAACAAGCAGCTAGAAGAGAGAACTAAAAGACAAAAACCAGCTACTAGAAAGAGGCATAGGAAAGAGACTGCTAAATCAAGAGCCATCATCCAGAAAAGTCTAAAAAAGTCTGCAGATAGGCAGAAGATGATGAGCTTCTTGAAGCTTTATGGGTTCTCCGGAAAGAGGCTTGGTCCCATGTCTCTATCTATAATGGATGGGCACATAAGGATGATCAATCAGAAGATTAAAAGGGGAGAGCTTGTGGATCTTTATTCATCATCAAGTCAAGCTCAACCTGAAGTTGAGGTAAAGGTGGAACCTACAGAGACAACACCACATGTACCTAAAGCTACACAACAGCCAACTTCATCTTCTGACCCACAGCAAGGTTTTCCTCCCTCTCCTTCTGAACCTGGGAGAGAAGAGATCCCAACTGAGAGGGAATCCACCAAAGAACCGAGTAGAGAAAACCAACCCTCTAAGTCAAAATCATCTGGGAGAAGAAAGATGATGGCTAGAAGAAGATCTTCAAAGAAGAAAACAAGAAAGGCATCCTCCTCCCAACCTCAGGATGAGTCAGAACATCCTGAGGAAGTGCATGTAGAGGGCCCTCAACTAACTCCCATCATAGTAGAGCCTCTCTATGTTGGAAGACCAATTCTATCCTGGGCATTCAATGAAAACCCAGATAGATGGTATGTCATTAGAGATCAGGGAGAACAACATATCTACTTCACTAGTGACATGCTTGAACTCCCACAGCTTGATCTCTATGACATGAGAAGGTACTTCATGAGTCTAAAGAATCCTGATCTACTGATGAAGAAAGGAGTTTTGAAGATTCTCATATCAACTATCCCAATCTGAAGACCTCTCTGTTTTGGTAGCATCAGCCTAGGGGGAGTTTGTAGGAACCTCTGAGGTTAAGAGGCTGATGCAACCAAAGGATCAATCAAAAGATGCCAAAACAACCAGGTCTTCCAACATGCACTAAGAAACAAAGAAGAACTAGCTTCGGAAGTTTTACACACTCAAGAAAAATGCTAAGTGTAAAATCTTCCGAAGCCAATGTTCAGAAGAAACTACCGAGGAAACTTTACACTAAGTGTCAAGTCTTCCGAAGCCAAAGACTCAACTCTTCCAAAGGTTAAAATGAAGTCTTCCGAAGCTGAATAAAGATAAGACTGATTACTTTAGAAGAACGAGAAAAGACACCTTTTTAGTCAACTTTATCATAAAGCAACCTCCTATCCGCTGCATGCTATGGTGGTTCACCAACTATCATAAGTTGGTGAAACCTCCATGCTTTATGATAAAGTAGATAAGGTCTTTGTCTGCAAGTTTCTGTATTTGTTTCTTGTTTGACTTTTTGTAATAGGAAAGTCAGTGAGCTATGGCCTGTCATAGTCACTAGTCAAAAGGCAATCTGCCTTTTGACTTTAGGCTGATCTTGTTGTCTAGATTAGTCACATCCAACTGTCTTTTTGCATATTGACGGTTGTAGGTTTAGTATAAAGAGTCAAAGGTTCTTGTATTTCAAATATCAGTGCAAACACTTGTAATAGAATCTAAGAAGCAATATACTACTTCCTTGAAAATTATTTCTTGTGTTCTTGCTCTTACTTTACTTGTGTTGTGCATTGTATCATCTGTTTAAAGTTTTAAGTTCCCTATTTGAATTGTTAAGTGATCCTAAAGATCCTCCTAAGTGTGTTAACTAAGTGCAAAGTCACTTTTTAACGGTCCTGCACTATAAGGAATTCTAGAGAAGCAAGCCCCTGACTTTCAATGGATATAGAAATGTTACTGCTGCCCATTGATGGGTGAGAGAGATAGAGGTTGTGTTGGATATCAACGAGTGTATGAAATATCAGAAGGTGAAGTTTGCTGCTTACTTGTTTATGGATACAGCCTTATATTGGTCGGATAACATAGTCAAGGCTGAGGGCAGCAGGGCCGTTAGCTGGACGAGGTGGTCGAAGCTGAAGAAGTTGGTGATTGAGGACATCTGTCCTCACTAGGAGTTGGATAAGATTGAGAGGGAGTTCCTATAGTTGGAGGCGGGAACCATGACACACTAGTAGTATACGAAAAAGTTCAACGAGATGGCAAAGCAGGTGCCAGAGCAGGTGACACCAATGTCACGAAAGATGAAGAGGTACATCCAAGGTCTGCTAGCGGACATCCGCAGACAGATGATCGCTGCTCAGCCGGGTACATTTAGGTTGGTGGTCGATCTGGCAGGGACACTGTATGACGAGTGAGAGGTGGTAACAGTGGTTGATGTTAAAAGAAGTGGAACAATGACAAGAATAAGAATGAGAAACAGTATAACAGTGGTGGTTTTGTCGCTGGTGGTAAGAGGGTGAGAGTGGATGATCGAAAGGCGTTAATAGGGGGAGAGAAGGCATGCAATAAGTGCGGGAGGGATCATGTAGGG
This sequence comes from Flaveria sonorensis, assembly GCA_025506505.1. NCBI lineage: Eukaryota > Viridiplantae > Streptophyta > Magnoliopsida > Asterales > Asteraceae > Flaveria > Flaveria sonorensis. Next base: position 26,129,126 of record CM046423.1, on the reverse strand, counting down.
GAATGTAAGTGGGGATCAAATCTCTGCTTCAAGTGTGGGAAGGAGGGCGACATGGAAAAGGACTATGGAGTGGTGAGGTGCTATAACTGCGGTGCGTCAGGGCATGTTAGTCGAGACTAAAAGAAGCCAAGGGTTGAGAGCTCTGGGGCAAAGAAGGGGATTAAGAAAGAGAAGGAGGGGCAGAGAGCTAAAGCCAGGGCATTTACTATGACTCGGGAGGAGGCTAGGGTGGACCCTAACGTTGTCTCAGGTACATTCCTAGTAAACCAAACTTGTGACTTCATACTTTTTGATTCTGGTGCTTGTAGGAGTTTTATTTCTATTTCCTTCTATGATAAGTTGCCTATTAAGAGTAGAAAGACTAATGAGCCCTTTGATCTAGAAACTACCATTGGTAAGTCTACTAGGATATTCGATGCGATAGAGGATTGTGATATAGAACTGGAAGGCCATAGATTCTCTGCTAGGCTGTTCATTATGAACTTAGGGGGGTTTGATGTAGTCCTCGGGATGGATTGGCTAGTAGCCTATGAGGCCAATATCATGTGTCTCAAGAAGATGATTCGATTGACCACGCCTGATTGGAGTTCGGTTACAATTTATGGTGATAGAGTTCGTACAGTCCCGAAAGTAATTTCGATGGTTGTGGTGGAGAAGTGTATGAGGCGTGGATGTGGTGCCTATCTAGCCTATGTGAAGGATGTGGATGCATCAGTACCATGGTTGTCGGATGTACCGGTTGTGCGTGACTTTCCTGACGTATTCCAGGAAGATCTATCAGGTATGCCACCTGATCGCGAGATAGAGTTCCAAATCGATCCTATACCTGGTGCCCAACCTATTATTAAGGCGCCATATCCTTTAGCTCCCTCTGAGATGAAGGAACTAATGACTCAGTTGTAAGAGTTGCTGGATAAAGGGTTCATTTGACCAAGTATTAACCCGTGGGGTGCTCCGGTCTTATTTGTGAAGGAGAAGGATAGTAGTATGAGGATGTGCATTGACTACAGTGAGCTGAACAAGTTCACTGTGAAGAACCAGTATCCCTTACTGAGGATTGATAACTTGTTCCATCAGCTCTAGGGTGCTAGTTGGTTCTCAAGGATAGACCTTCTATCGGGTTACCTTCAACTGAAGGTGAAGGAGTAGGATATCCCTAAGACAACCTTTTGTACGCGTTATGGACACTACGAGTTTCTCGTGATGTCTTTTGGTTTAACCAACGCGCCAGCTGCTTTTATAGATTTGATGAATCGGGTGTCTCGGCCCATACTAGATAAATCATTGATAGTGTTTTTTGATGACATCTTGATTTATTCGAAGAGCGAAGAAGAGCATGCTGGTCACATCCGTGAGGTGTTGGAGATGCTTAGAAGGGAAAAGCTGTACGCCAAGTTCTCCAAGTGTGCGTTCTTGTTATGCGAGGTTCAATTTTTGCGTCATGTGGTTAATCCTGAAGGAATCATCGTAGACCCGGCAAAAGTTGAGGCAGTGATGCACTGGAGATCTCCAATGATGCCATCCGAGATTCGTAGTTTCTTCGGTTTGGCAGGCTACTATAGGAGATTTATCCAAGACTTCTCTAAAGTGACGGCTCCATTGACTAAGGTGTTGTTTGTTTTTTCTGCAGCAAAACGTCTGCAGTCTGCGGACCATATCTGCAGACATCTGCAGGAGAAGAGGTGGACCAAACGTCTGCGGTTTGCAAGAAAAAGAATGTTTGTTTTCTAACATCTGCAACGTTATTATTATTATTATTTATTATTATTATTATTATTATTATTATTATTATTATTATTATTATTAAACCAAACCCACCTTTCCCAATCCCCACTTTCCCAATCCCCACATTCTTCATCTTCGTCTTCATCCATCATCTTCATCTTCATCAATCATCACTGTCTTCATCCATCATCCATCATCCATCATCTTTGTCTTCATCCATCATCACGGTCTTCATCCATCATCTCCACTGTCAGGAGCCCAATTCATCGGCGAGAACGGCACCACCATTTAGAGAATGGGTTTTCCGGTGAGAATAACGAGAACGACACCACCACCGCACCACCACACCACCACCCTCTGGTTAGAACGGCGGCGAATCAGTTGAAGATGTTGATGGTGATGGTGATAATTATGGTGGCGGAGGTCCACTATACCAGTGGACGGCATCACGCATTGTCCGAGGTTCACTATGATGATGGTGAAGTGGTGGTGTGGCAACGTTGGATGTGGTTGTGGTGGTGTCAACGTTGGATGCGGCGGTGGTGTGCCGGCGGTAGTGGTACTGGGCGGTGGTGGTAATGGGGATGGTATTTGTTGTGAAAAGAAAAGGTTTGAAGATTGTAGAAGTGATAAGACCATGTCTGCACCAAGAAGACCTCACACAGACGTTTTTTAATAAAACGTCTTCGAAAAAACAAACGCACTGCAGAGCCTTATGTCTGCGCGTGGTCTACGCGAAGCAGACATAAGAGGTCACGCAGACCTTTTTGTGAAAAATAAACACCACCTAAGTTGACCCGTAAGGATGTGAGGTTCGAATGGGGTTCCGAGCAGGAGGTTGCCTTTCAAGACTTAAAGGCAAGATTGACTCAAGCCCATGTCTTGATGTTGCTTGAATGGAATGATGACTTGGTGGTATATTCGGATGCTTCACATTCGGGCTTAGGTTGCATGTTGATGCAATGAGGGAAGGTTACAGCTTATACTTCCAGGAAGCTAAAGGTCCACAAAGTCAACTATCTTATTCATGACTTGGAGTTTTGGAGACATTATTTGTATGGGGTGAAGTGCACCATCTACACTGATCATAAGAGCTTGAAGTACTTCTTCAAGCATAAGAATCTCAATATGAGGCAAAGGAGATGGTTGGAGCTTATCAAGGATTATGATTGTAAGATCCACTACCATCCGGGCAAGGCCAACGTGGTGGCGGATGCCCTTAGCCGAAAAGAGAGACCGGAGCTGGTCCGGGTGAAGGCTTATCAGTTGGTCATGACATCCGATGTGATAAAGCAGGTTAAGGAATTTCAGGATGAAACGCTGAAAGAAGATCGCATTAACATGGTGTCAAGACTCGATCTGGGTGGATGTGAATTCCTCATTATGGAGATCTAAGAGGAAAGATCATGGATGAGCCTCATAAGACTAGATATTCAATTCATCCCGGTGCTACAAAAATGTATCAGGATATGAAGAAGGATTACTGGTGGCCGGGAATGAAGCACGACGTAGCGGAGTATGTGAGTAAGTGCCTTACTTGTCTGCAAGTGAAGGCGTGCAAGTGAAGGCGGAGCATCAGAAACAATATAGGAAGATCCAACCATTTGATATACCCAAGTGGAAATGGGAGCACATCACCATGGACATCATCATGAAGTGCCACGTACGACAAGGGGATACGATGCCATATGGGTGATAGTTGGTCATTTGACAAAGAGTGCTCATTTCTGCCGATCCGTGAAATGTATACATCTGAGAGGTTGGCGGATCTATTTATCAAGAAGATTGTAACTCGTCACGGTGTACCGGTGTCTATCGTGTTTGACCGTGACACTCGGTTTACATTAATGTTTTGGAAGAGATTTCATGATGCGATGGGGATGAGGTTACATAACAATACTGCTTATCATCCATAAACGGATGGTCAGTTAGAGGGGATGATATAGACATTGGAGGATATGCTCAGGGTGTGTGTTATCTATGTTGGAGGAAGTTGGGATGAACACTTACCATTAGTTGAGTTCTCATATAACAACAGTCATCATGCTAGTATTGGTATGCCCCCTTATGAGATGCTATATGGTATGAGGTGTAGGACGCCCGTGTGTTGGGGCGATATCGGCAGAAGGAGTTAGGGAGCATTGAGGTGATCGAGTTTACGACCAAAAAGTTGGATAAGATCAAGGTCTTTATAAAGGCAGCAAAGGATAGATTGAAGTCGTACGCCGACAAGAGACGTAGACCGATCGAATTCAAGGTGGGCGATAGAGTTATGTTAAAGGTCTCGCATTGGAAGGGGATCAGTCGGTTCAAAAAGTGAGGGAAGTTAAGCCCAAGGTATATAGGGCATTTCTGAATCATTGCTCGAGAAGGAGAGGTGGCCTTTCGATTGGAGCTACCCAGCGAGTTAAATGGAATTCATCCGACGTTCCAAGTGTCTCATCTGAGAAAGTGCTTAGCAAATGAGGATATGACCATTCCACCTGAGGACATTAATATGGATGAATGCCTCAATCATGTGGAGAAACCAGTGGCCATCATTGACAGAAAAGAGAAGCGTTTAAGGAATAAAGTGGTTTGAATTGTGCAAAAACAATGGAGACACTTAAAAGGATCCGAGTCTACATGGGAGACTGAGGAGGATATAAGGCAGTATTATCCACAGCTATTTGAGGGCTATAAAGTTTCTTGGATGAAACCTAAATAAGAGGGGTATACTTGTAATGGCCTGAAAATTTCAAAAGAAAGAAAGGCAGAAAATGTTCTCGTCGAGAACCCTAAGCAAAAAGTTAAACTGGGTATAAATAGCTGAGAACACCCGTTTGACCCCATATCGCATGAAAAGTTCTAATGGTAGAGAGAGAAAGAGGATGTATAGAGAGAGAATGTGAAGAATCAAGGTGTTTAAGGTATGTAACTCTTGTTATGTACTACGAATGGATTATTGATGAATGTAATATGTGGATATGTAGTTTTCGTTCGGCAAGATCTTTCGGGAAGGTTTTGTTGTGCTAGATCTTTAAGAGGTGAGTTTCTAGCCCCTTTTTATGCATATTTTTACATTTTAGGGCTATTATGCATACTAAAATGCTTGTTTATGCTTGGGATGTTTGTTGTTTATGGTGTTAAGCATGTTAGAATAGCCTTAGACACAATAAGTTGTGCTTAGGCGGGAAACCATTAGTTTTCGCGTGAGTAGGTAAAATCATACGGTACGAAATTTGAATCTGGTGAAGTTCTTGCATGATAGTTGTGTTTTCGTGCGATTATGCTTGATTTAATGTACAGGGTTTGACTGTGGTACGGTTCTCACGTGAAAGAATAGTTCTCGCGTGAGATGATGTCATTGTGTGGCTAAGTTTTCACATGACCTGCTGTTTATGTGTTATGTTATCTTTTCACATTTAAACGGTTTCAAAACGATATATTTTATGATATGACTTTACGTGTTATGTTATGTATATGTACGTAAAGTATTATTTAATGAAAGTGAAAGATAATGATAATGAAAAGGTGAACGTAATGAATGAATGAAAGTCTTGCAAGCAAAATGAATGGAGGTTCACAACTCATTGAGTGGGAAAGTGAAAGATGTTAATGAATGAAAGTACTAAGATGAACGATTATGAATGATGAAGAAAGATAATAAATGATTATTATCAAGATGTATGTATGATGTATGCTGATTTATAAAAGTAAAGTGTAGAGTTTAAACCTAAGAGGCTCGGGAAATCAAATCAAGATGAAGATCAAGATCAAGTCACACGAGAACCTAGAGTTACCGAGTGAAAACAGCTTCTCGGGCAACAACTACTAGAAGCGCGAGAACTGATGTTTTCGCGCAAAAACTGATGTTTTCGCGCGAGAACTTCTTTTTGTTTATAAATAGAAGTTTTGCTTTGTAATAATTAGCACTTTGATATAGATATTTTCACTTTCCTGATTTGTACTACTGTACTGTAATCGAATCAGAGATCTATTGATTTGGAAGTTTATTTACTTGATTGTGTTCATCTTTTCTATATTCAATTTTGTTACCGTGATGATTACATTCCGCATCCTCATCACAAGATCGATCTAATTGTATCGTCTTGATCCTTACAATTTGTATCAGAGCCTTGCTGCTCTACATTGATTGGTTGAAGTCTAAAGAAGTGTTTTGTAGAATTTTTTAGCATTAAACTCTCAGTTGTTCTAAGTTTTCTTCTTATTTTTGCTGAGATTGATCATTTGAAGATGTTGAAGCTTATAAACTGCATGTTCGTTGATTTGATGACCTCTTGAGTTTAAAATGAGATTAATTGAATCAATTAGAGACAATTAGAATCATATTTGAACCTAAATCACTAATTGAACACTTAATTAATCAAATTTTAATCAATTGGATAAAATATGCGGCTGAAAGACTCGAAATCTCATAGAACAATTCAGGCGAAAAGTTGTGTTTCCGTGCGAAAAGCTACGTTTCACGCGAGAAGTTGAAGATTTCGCAAGAGTTGGTTAAAAGTTTGTTACAACAGAATTAGTTCGCATGACAACTTTCAATTTTTGCACAAATCAGTTACAGAAGTTTCCACACGAGAAGTTTTACTCTGCTCGCGTGAGAACTTTGAAGATTTCACGTGATAAGTTGATCATTCGCACGAGAACCTTGGGTTTATATAATTTTTGAAGAATTTGTGAAGATTCTGACTTTCTAATTAAGAAAATGGCTAATCTAAAGCATCTTACAGCCACTTTGAATCTCAACAATGAGATTGGTACGAGCACGAAGCCACCTCGGCTGTTTAGTGAAGATGATTACCCTGATTGGACATTCAGGTTTGAGAATCATGTCATGTATACTGAACCCCAGTTGATGAGATCAATTAAGCAAGGACCATACATTCCAGTGTATACGAATGATAAGAATGAATTGATCCCAAAACCTGAACATTTGTAGGATGAAAAGGACATGAAGAAGAAACAACTGGATGATAAAGCCTATGCTGTAATCACTATGGCGCTCATGACTGAGATTGCACAGAAGTTCAAAGATTTACAAAGGCTAAAGATTTTTGGGATGCAATGGAGGAACAAATTATATGGAAGAAAGATATCAGAGAAAGCCGAAAAGATATGTTGAACCAGGAGGTTAACATGTTTAATCATATACTGGGTGAGACTTTGGAAGCTCAAATGTCTATGTTTGTGAAACTATTTACTAAGATGAAAAGTGCAGGAATCACCTTGGAGAATATAGCAGTTAACAAAAAGCTGTTGAATTCTCTACCGTATAGCTAGACCAGCAATTGCACAACCATAAAAAGAACCAAGGATCTGTTCACTTTAACACTCAGTGATCTCATCTCTGCCATCAAGTCTTATGATATGGATGATAAGCAGAGGACTGCCAACAACATAAAGTCAATGGGAGCTGAAGCATCAGCATTGTATGCAAAAATGGCCAATAACCCAAACTATTATGTCAGCTATTCCCAACTATGTCAACAACAACAGTTAGCATCTTCTGCCCTTTCTACCATTAAAAATGAAGCCTTGTCCCAATCCTTGCCTCAACATCAAACAACTCCTCAAACTCCTTATGTCCAAGCTCCAAATTTATCCCAACCTCAAGCTTACCCACAGACTCAAGTTTCTCAACCTACACAACAAGCTTTTGTTGTTAACTCCTAACCACCCAAACAAACCATCCAAATAGCTGAAGAACATCTGGCATTATTCACTACATTCATGAACAGCTATGAAGCATTTTCAGCTGGAAGACTTAGTGCACCTAACATCTTGGTGGATGATTTGCAACAAGTTAATCCTGATGACGTTGAAGAGAATGACATTAAATACCAGATGGCTATGGTAGTGTACAGAGCTAAGAATTTTGCTAGAAGAACCGGAAGAAAAGTGTTTGGGATAAACAACTCCAGCAAGATAGGATTTGATAAGTCTAGTTTGAGGTGTTACAATTGTGATAAGCCTGGACATTTTGCCTGAGAATGTACTGAACCCAGGTCAAATCAGAGTGATCATGGAAAGAAGATGGTGACAGCGGAGATTGAAATAAAAAGTGATAAAGCAAGTTCTTCCAACAATAATAAAGCTCTAGTATCTCAGACCGAAGGTGAATATGACTTGTCTGATCATATGGAGATACTAGATATGCAGCAGTCTAATGCTTTGATAGCTGAAATTCATAATAAGGGTGAATTAGTTGAGAAGAAAGAAGAAAAGAATATATTGATAGAGTTTGTGTCTGATGATCTGCTTGAAGGAGTGTTTGGTCAAGAAGCAAAGATGATAATTGAAGAAGTGGTTGAAAATGAAATAGTTGTTGAGATTACTCCAACTCAGTTTGAAGATGTTATGGAAAAGACTATTGAGCTTGATCCAGTCAAGGTTGAAGAGTTAGATAAAGCTATAAGAGCCTCCTCCAGCTTCTTCATGTGCCAAAGAGCAAAGTGCAGTTGAGAATACTCCAACATCTATTGAAGCAGATGAACCAAAAATACAGAAGGCCTTCATGGTGAATGTGTTCCATGAAGAGACAAAGAAAAAGGAAGAAACCGATGAGGTATATATTTCTCTTTGTTAGATATGTGTAAAGAAAAGGTACAAAGATACAGAGTTCACAATGAACGTTTGATATTAGAAGTTGAAAAAATTCAATATCAAGCTCGTAAGTATAAAACTGATGAGAAAATTTTTAAAGATAAAATTGAGGGTTCGAACAAATCTATTTACCAATCAAAACTAAATCTTCATGATAAAGAATGTAACATAAAATATTTGACAAAACGCAATGATGAATTATCTTTAGAAATTAACAAACTCAATAGTGAACTCTCATCTGCAAAACTAGCTGTTGATAAATTTGAACTTTCATCCAACATGGTTGAAGGTATAATCAAGTCATAGATAACACAAAAGATTAATGGTGGCAAAAGTGGAGTGGGTTATGCTAACATTGAACCACCAATTAATCATGATTATACATCTTTACCTTCATCAATCCCAACTCATGATGAAGAAACCTATGGCTTAGGTTTTCAACTAAAAACTGACTTCATACCTTCAGTCAATATTTCATTGATTGTTGACCCTGTCACAAAAACAAAAATGAATATTAATAATGACAATTTTTTTGTAGAAAGTGTGAAGATAGATGGTTTAGTTGAAGAATGGGAGAGTGATGATGAATTAGATTCTATAGAAAATAAGAGTTGTAATGAAAAACCATCTTGTAATTCATCATCAGAGTTTAATGAATGTTTGAAAGTTTCGGTTGATTCAAAAGATTGTCCAAAATTGTCAAATAAGGATAAGAAACGAGAATCAAAATTAAACTTTAAAAACAATGAAAATAAACGAGTCACAACATCTCTGTCTGACTTGAAAAATGATTTCAAGAACAGATTTGTTTCTGTAGGCAACATTAATGATAAGGATCATATTTTTAAAGAAACAAATATAAGTTTCTTTAAAAATAAATCTTCTATTATTGCTAACAATATGAAACAAGATATGTGTAGAACAGGTTCAAAAGACACTGGTCCTAATCCAGTACAGAAGATTTATAAAGCAAAAGCTACAAATCATGCTACATCAGCATCTGTAATAAATCCAAAAGCTAGGACATTTACCTCAATTCCTCCAAAATCAACTCAAGCTAATCAACATGAGAGGAAAGGAAGAGAGGCTGTTGAGGATCAAAAGGCCAAGGACATACTATGGCCAGATTCAGTGATAACTATGGAAGTTATCCAAAATAATTCGAATAAAACATGCGAGTGTCAACTGTATATAGCAAAAGATGTTGTTATATGTGTGGAAAGCCAAATCACATGGCTAGAAATTATCGTCATCAACATCAATTGACAATCAAACAAAAAGTTTCATAATTTAATTGCAAACAATAGAAAATGTTTCTTTGTTAATGAAAATTCTAAAAGAAACTTATATCAATCAAATGTTTTTTCTAAAAATAAAACTAATTTAAACAAGGAAAAGACATAAGTAAATTCAGTTTAAGTTGATAAAAACAATTTCATCACACCACCAGTCAAACAAGTGCAAAGATAGAAAATTAAAGCAAAACTTCTAAGCCTTTTGTTGCAGAAAAATGCATTTTCAATGACAAAAGAGATATGATATTACAAAATATATCATATTTAGATGAAAACAAAGAGCTCAAGTCAACCATGGCTTGGGTTCCTAAAAATGATTAAATTTGTCCTATTGTGTAGGAACAACCAAGGCAAGCTATCAACAGTGTTTGGCATGTAGGTAGTGGTTGTTCAAGACACATGACTGGTAATATATCTTTGTTAAACAACATTCAACCATACAAAGAAAGGTACAGTGACTAATGGTGTATTAAGCTTTGAAGACGTCAATTTTGTTGAAGAACTTAAACATAATTTGCTAAGTGTCTCTCAAATTTGTGACTAAAAATATTTAACCCATTTCACTGATAAAGAATGTTTAATCTTAAAACCTGGTTTTGTAATACCTGAAGAATGGATATTATTGAGAACTCTGAGAGACAAAGACACGTATCTACTAGACATGAATGGCACACATTCATTTGTAACTGCGTCGTGTTTGTTATCTAAGGCCTCAGAAAGCGACACATTGTTATGGCATCGTCGTCTTGGTCATGTGAATGTCAAAACAATGAACAAACTGGTTAGAGGAAATCATGTTGTTGGATTACCAGTGAAAGAATTTCATTTAATAGAACATTGTTTGTCATGTTCTAAAGGCAAACAACAAAAACTTCCTCATAAACCAGTTGCTCATACACAAATTGATTCTATTCTTCCATTATTACATAAGGATTTATTTGGTTCTGTAAGGGTTTTGAGTTTAGGACGTCATGCATATTGTTTTGTTATTACTGAAGATTTTTCTAGATTTACATGGGTTTTATTTTTAGCAACCAAAGATGAAACTCCTCTTTTGCTAATGAAATTGATGACACTTGTGGAAAATCAAATGGACAAGACCATAAAATGCATACGGAGTGATAATGGAACCGAATTCTGCAATCGTATCTTAAATGAGTTTTTGATTCAAAGGGAATAGCTAGACAATAGAGTTCTGTAAGAACTCCACAACAAAATGGAGTAGCTGAAAGACGTAACAGAACTTTAATTGAAGAAGCTAGAACTATGTTATCAGTAGCCAAATTACCATCATTCTTTTGGGCTGAAGCTGTTAACACTGCATGTTATGTTCAGAATCGTGTTTTCATCAACAAACAAAAAAAGATGACTCCTTATGAAATCATTTTCAAACATAAACCCAAAGTCAAATATTTCAAAACTTTTGGATGTTGTTGTACTCTGCTAAACACGTCTGATAATAAATCAAAATTTGATGAAAAAGCAGATGATTGTTATTTTATTGGTAATTTAGCCAACAAAGTAGCATATCGGGTTTATAATAAAAGAACTAAACAAGTTATTGAGTCATTTGATATTGATTGGCACGAATCTAATAAAACAGATGCATGTTCTGCTCCTTCGTGGGTTTATGATTATGCTTCTTTATTTGAAACATTTAATCAAAGATCTGTTGTTTCTATAGCTGATCCATCTTTGACATCCTTAATTCAATATATCTTTGCTGATGATGTTGCTGATGATGTTGGATCTACATCTTCTCAACCTAAAGGAATATCTTCAGATGTACTTCATCTTCTAATGCTGCAGCTGTTCCACATTCTGTTTCTCAAACAGATTCATCTTATCTGGATACAGTTGTTAAACAAGAACCACAAAGTTTTTATCAGAGTTCATCTTCTACATTAAGTGATCCAATTGATACTATTCAAGTACCATTTGAAGTTCTTTCTACTGGTGATGATAATCTAGATGAAGAAATTGTTAATCTAACAGAAGGAGGGAACACTATTGAAGAGCCTGTTGGTCATATGTCTAATTTAGATAAAGTTATCTCTGAAGATGATATTCCACAGCTGAGAGTTCATAGAAACCATCCAACAGAAGCAATTATCGGTCCATTATCCCAAGGCGTCAGAACTTGAAGTTAATCAGGAGCAATAAATACATGTCTATATTCATGTTTTCTATCTTAAATAGCGCCGAAGAATATTGAAATGGCATTGAAAGAAAATAGTTTGGTAGAGGCAATGTAAGACGAGCTGATGCAATTCAAAAAGCTAAATGTTTGGCATCTGTGTGAATTACCAAAGGGTAAGTTGCCAATCGGCATGAAATGGATTTTCAAAAACAAGACGGATGAATTGGATGTGATAGTCCGCAACAAGGCCAGACTTGTTGTAAAAGGATTCTATCAAATCGAAGGTCTTGATTATGAAGAAGTATAAACTCCAATTGCAAGACTAGAAGCTATACGAATTTTCTAGCATATGCTTCATACAAGAAATTCAACGTTTATCAAATGGATGTGAAAACTGCGTTTTTGTATGGCGAAATAAAGGAATAAACCTATGTTAGTCAACCACCAGGTTTTGAAGATCCTGATCATCCTGATTATGTTTACACGTTAGACAAAGCACTTTATGGTTTACATTAAGCACCTCGAGCTTGGTATGCCACTCTCACTGAACATTTGCTTGCAAATGGTTATACAAGAGGTGCTATTGATCAAACTTTATTCATAAGGAAGACAGGTGATGATCTGATTCTAGTTCAAGTTTATGTTGATGATATTATCTTTGGGTCTACCAATGATGACTTGTGTAAAGAGTTTGAGGCGGTTATGAAGAAGAAATTTAAGATGAGTGCTCTTGGAGAAATGATGTTTTTCTTGGGTATTCAAGTTAAACAAGATGAGAAAGAAATACTGTTACATCGAGAAAAGTATATTCACAGTATCCTGGATAAGTACAAATTCCAAAACTCCAAGACAGCTCCTACTCCAATATCTTATCGTCCTACTTTGACTCCAGATCTCACAGGAGAAGATGTTGATCAACACATGTTTTGATCAATGATTGGATCCTTGATGTATCCACAGCAGTCCGGACATCATGTTTCCTGTTTGTCAGTGTGAACATTATCAAAGTAATCCAAAGGAATCTCACATAAAAGCTGTCAATAGAATTTTTAAGTATGTTAAGGGTCAACCCATACCTGGTCTTTGGTATCCAAAAAATTCTGATTTCAATTTATTTGCTTATACTGATAGTGATTATGCAGGATGTAACTTGGACAGGAAGTCCACTACTGTCGGTTGACAATTTATTGGCAATAGGTTGATTTCTTGGCAATGTAAGAAACAACAGACAGTATCCACTTCAACTGCAAAGGATCTGGATTCAACAATAACTTCTTGATTATGGCCTTATTATTTATGATACTAAAATCTATTGTGATAATACTATAGTTTTGAACATTGTGAAGAATCCTATTCACCACTCTAAGACTAAACACATCGACATCCGAATGCATTTTATCTGTGACTGTTTTGAAAGGAAGCTTATCCATTTAGAGTCAATTTCTACAGATGACAACATTGCTGATTTATTCACTAAGGCGTTTGATCATTCCAGATTTGACTTTTTAGTTAAATCTTTGGGCATGATTAACTTTGGTTAATACTTATTCTTACACACTTTTCAAAATAATATTTTTCTTTGTTTGTTAAAATTATTATTTTTCTATCTAGATAATCAAAATTTTAGGGGTATAAAATTTGAAAATACAAAAATATTTTGTTCTTAGGGGGAGTAAAAAGATAGAAGAAAATTACTAAAAGATTTTGGTTATAAAATTTGAGAAAAATTAAGTTTTCAAGTGTACATAGGAAATGATATTACATTTCTTGATTTTGAATCGTTGCATCCTAAGGCTTACAAGAAACTGACTTGGATTATGTTTGATATGTTGATAGGCTGGATATTCAAGTATGAAAAGCACTATGTTCTGAGATGCACTGAAAGTAACTTTCTATGACTGAAGTGGGTAACTCATCAAGGTTTTGTGTACCTCTGACTCCATGCTAAAACAGACTGAGAGTTATAGTCTAGTCATCCTCAAGTTAGTTACTTTCTGATTTAGATTCTTTCAGATATAGAATATATATGTAACCACTAAAAACAAATGAAAAACAAAATACAAAGAGAAAAACAAACAAAATGAGCAAAAAGAAGCCTAAAAGGCCATATAGGAATACAAGATGCCAATGAGCACATTAATAAAAGATATGACAAAAACATACATACTATATGATAAATATTTTTCTTTTTGGGAATATGTTCTGACACAGAAGGCAAAATCAAAAGATGGGGGCATGTAAGTCCGACTTGGCTTGTAAGTCCTAAACGTCTTGCGAGGGCAAAAAAATAATTCTGACTGGCTGTTAAATAAGTCCTAAAACTTGTTAATATTCTGTGTTTAGAAATGTTTTTCAGGCTAGTTATGCTCATAATAGATATTATATTAGAAAATTCATTCTGAAAAGGCTGATCAGATGTGAAAGGTTTAAGTCAAATTGAGGTGACTTGAAATCTCGAAAGTGTCTTGAAGTTGGATAAGGTTCTACATGATTTTTGATTGTGGGACACACTACAGACATATAATTTAATCAAAACATTGTAAAATCACAGCTATGTGTCTAAGTAAACTTGAAGTCTAAGCTTAAATTGGACTCAATATATTGGCAATCAACATAACCAATTTTATTTATAATAAAGCTGGATGATGGTAATGATCAATTTCTAAGACATATGATCCTATACTTGAGAATTTATCCAAAATATTTAAGTTAATTAGTATAAGTTTTGAGTCAAATTGATTTGTGTTAACAATGAATTTTGTTTACTTGTTTAGTTTTCGCTTTAGTTTTTGTTCTACAAAATGTTCAAAATTAAGTGTGTTAGAATGATTATAAACACTTAGTTGAACATAATCATTTTTCATAACAAATCATAAATCTCAATAAGTTCATTAAAATTTGAAAAATTAAAAATTAAAAAGTTAAATTTTTTCAAGAAATTAGAACTTATCGCGCGAAAGTTTAAAATTTCAAGAATTTTTTTTCTCTAAGTGTTGATTTTATTTTTCTTAATTCTGAAATGTTTTTATTCATTCCTGAGTACTGATGTTATTGCTTAATGTTTCAGATGGCTCGGTCTATGGTTTTCAATAAGAACCATAATGCCATAGCTTTTCTTGGGGATTTAACTGAAGATAAAGCTCTGTTTCGATCATTGATAGACGCGGTGAAGTCTTCACGTATATTATGCCATATATGCATGTCCTAACATCTATACGGACGTCATTAATCAGTTCTGTCTATTGACAGCCAATGAGATAGATGAAGATGGTGAACCCTGTATTACTGCCACTATCAAAGGCAAGA
Organism: Flaveria sonorensis; assembly: GCA_025506505.1. NCBI lineage: Eukaryota > Viridiplantae > Streptophyta > Magnoliopsida > Asterales > Asteraceae > Flaveria > Flaveria sonorensis. The sequence continues at coordinate 26,114,054 of CM046423.1, read as the reverse complement.
GGGTTGTGATTACTGCAGAGGTGATAAATAGTGTGCTATTACTTAAGGATGTACCAAATGCACCTGTGAAGATAGATGATGATGCTATCAAGGATTGTTTGATACTTATGGGTTACATTCATAGATACCCATCTCTGGAGAAGAAGTATCTTTCACCCTTTTGGAAGTACTTGTTTCACGTTGTCATCCATTGCCTTAGCAATCTTAAGGCAGGCATGGATAGTTTGAGTGCTGTATTCGGATCCTTTCTGATATCACTTGTTGATGATTTACCATATAGCATATCCAACGCTATATTTTCTGAGATGCAGAAGAATGTGATTGCGACGGCTGGAAGGAAGTTTATCATGTACCCGAGGTTCATACAGATGATTGTTAATGCTGCTCATCCTGAGATAGCTAGCTATACCTGATTCACCCAAGTATGTTGTCATGACGATGAAGAAAGATATCTTCACATATTTAATGGGAGCACGAGGGAATGCGTGGGATGGTTCATATTTTGCTAAGTTGGGAAGATTTGTAGATGATTTTAGAGTTGAAGATAGACCACAAGCGACTGATTCTTCTCATATTCATAGAGATGTCACATCTGGTGCATCTACATCTACTGCTCAGGCTGCTGAAGCTGATACAGCTGGTCCATCTACGAGTACTGCACCTGAAGCACCCGAGAGTGCTCAGGCGGCTACCAGATCTACAGTTGATAGTAGTGGGAGTGAGACTGATAGCCACCAGATAGGGAATGTACCCTATGTATTACAGGAACCTCCCAGAGTGCGAGAAGCACCAGCCAAACGCACTATTGAGGAGCGTGATTCTGATTCCATTCCTAAGAAGACTCCAATGACTAGAGGGAGGAGAAAGAGGATGGCAAGGAGAGCAGGTGATAGTCCTCATGGTAGGGGTAGAGGATGTGGTTTGTTGAGGAGACATCAGACCCCAGTGACCACTGAGCCGATTATAGAGGAGACTACTATTACAGAGACTCCTGTAACAGAGAGTGAGGCAACACCAACTGTGCAAACTGAGGTGCCCACTACTACTGCTGACATTTTGAGGACCCCTCCAAGAGATCAGGGGGTGGATGAGATGATTGGGATGGAAGATTTCCTAAGCACACCTTTCGAGTTTAGACAGGGTGCTAGTACATCTGCTAGTTTACCTACATATATTACATTGGAGGAGAGTGTTTGGAATTTAGAAGGGGAGATGTTTGAGAAGACTAAAGTGATAGATGATCTGCAGAGACAGTTGATTGATAGAGATGAGAGGATTACAAATCTTGAACAACAATAAGCTTTCATTTTTAGCTATGTTTAGATTCTGGAGTAAAATTTCTGGGACTTCACTTCAGGTGGTTTATCTCAGTTCACAAATCAAGGAACCATTGAAGTTGGAGAATGTAGCGGACAACAAACTACTGGTCCTGAACCTGTGATAGACCCAATTATTCCTACAAAGCATCATGTTGATCATGTTGTTCAGGAAAGGACAACAGAGACTGTTGAAGCTGTTTAAGAGTCACCATCTGCTGATATTCATATGACTACTGAGGACCAGCCTGTAGTTTTTACTGGAGAGGTGTTTGTTGTGCCTGAACATATAATGCCTATCCAAAACCCAGTTGATGATGAAGATGAAGGATTAGATTTGATTGATTATGATTCATCTGAGGATGATGATGATGATGATAATGGTGATGATGGTAATGGGGGAAATGATGATGATGATAATAGTGGTAACGATGATGATGATAAGGGTGGTGATGTGGGGTCAGCTGCTACAGGTAATGCTGGAACATCAGGTACTGACAATGTCTCTGGACCAAGTCCTGATGATTTAGTTGATTACACACCTTTAGACCCGGAAACTGAGGCTTCCTATGAAAAGGAATTCTATACATTCCAGCAAAGTCTTAATGCTGAGGAGACGGAAGAAGAGTTTGGTGCATTTGATGATCTAGAAGAGGGTTTTGAGTACACTGATATATTCGAAAACAGTCAAAAATACTTGTTTTCTGATACTTTGATTGAAGAAGGTGAGATTGTGGGGGAGTCGAGCAACACACATACGACTGATGAGATAGTAAATGTTATCGGCCAAAGTGTTGTGCGTCAGGTAGGTAACCTAACAGTTAGTGCTCCTTCTCCCCCAACTTATATTCATACGCTGAGGCATTCCAAGCCTTTCACAAGGTACAGAAACTCAGAACCTATCATTAGTTGGGCGTACGATCAGGAAAAGAAGATTTATGTTGTAAAGCGAAAGGGCGGAGCAATAGAGTACTTCGAAAATGAGCACGACTTTCATACGCTCAGAGCATCATATTTATATGCTATGGGCCGTGTCCCGTTCTTTAACTCGAGTAACTATAGTAAAGCTAATTGGATCAGGAATATGATATATAGACAAAGCCAAACCAACTACAAAGACTTTAAGACAGCCAAATCAAAAGTTATTGAAGATGAGACCAGGATGGTCCCAAACATGAACAAGCCAATAAAGATAAGGGTTTATAGACATCCAAGATATGCTAAGAAGATTCCTATTCATGCTCCTGTGCCAATTAACAGCCTGCCTAAGCTAAAGGGGTGGAGTTGTGAAAAGGATAGTGGTCATGCAATGATTAAGTGTGAAGATAAAGAGTTCCATATCATCGACCCTGTGGATCTGCTACAATTTGATAAAGAAGATTTGATGAAGCTGTAGGCATGTCCAATTACAGCTGATGAATCTGTACACTTCATAGCGGCACAGTTCGGTTGGATGATTACGAAGGCCCTGGACAAAAAGATGTATGCATATAGGGGCAGTTATCAGGTTCCAGACGTGGACTTCTAACAGCATTAATTTACCGAGCCTAGGGGGAGATTGTAGGGGTTGAACCTAAGAGGCTCGGGAAATCAAATCAAGATGAATATCAAGATCAAGTCACGCGAGAACCTAGAGTTGTCGCGCGAAAATAGCTTCTCGCGCGACAACTACTAGTCACGCGAGAACTGATGTTTTCGCGCGAGAACTTCTTTTTGTTTATAAATAGAAGTTTTGCTTTGTAATAGTTAGCACTTTGATAGAGATATTTTCACTTTCCTAATTTGTACTACTGTACTGTAATCGAATCAGAGATATATTGATTTGAAAGTTTATTTACTTGATTGTGTTCATCCTTTCTATATTCAATCTTGTTACCATGATGATTACATTCCGCATTCTCATCACGAGATTGATCTAATTGTATCGTCTTGATCCTTACATAAAGAAAATGTTTAAACGAAAGTAAAGTGTTTTATTATAAAAAAACTAGAACTCACTCAGTGTTGCTGACTTTTGTATGCATAATAGTTAGCAGGTAATTGGTGATGCTAAGGAGGTGCAGGCATGGACGTGAAAGCTACTGGGATACTTCAAGTCAGGCATCCATGTTTTTGGAAACAATATTGTATTAATACAAGTTTTGATATGTAAAAAAATGGGAAGATATTTTGACATTAGTTTAATTATTAATGAAAAGTTATATTTTCCGTTACGAATGTTATGTTTTAAATGTTTTACGCTATGAATGTCCAACTATGAGCGTCCCAAGAATGAGGCCTTACAGCTTTTATCATTGATTATTGTATTTCCACTACAATGAACATATAAATCATTCAATATATTCGATCCTTATTGATTATAACCCAGTTAACATTTTAACTTCTTAACATTTTAACTTCTTATCAGTTTTGTATGGTTTGTTGTAACCAATAGTAATACACATTCGTGGTATGCTGTAATATGTAAAGGTTAGTGGCTATAGCATGCCATTGATCCTAAATCTACAATAGGCATTCATGATTTATTATAATATTTAGCTTTCATAGTATAAACACTCACACTTGTATAGTTTTGTGTTAGCTGTTTTACACACTTGTTATATGATGACAACTTTTGTAATTAGTCAAATATGACCAAGCGAATACATTGAAAGAACTTTCTTGAGTTATTTACATTCAAGTATTGCAATATGTATGTTTGTTACAAGTGATTAATAAAGATTTCTACTTTTGTTATCTACTGATTTATAGAAGTTTTTGTTTATTCCGATCTAATAACTCCCTTCAATGAGCAAGTTGGTGAAGACGCTACGTGGTATTCATTTTTATATAACTTTTTGAATGTTACTAAAAACATCCAAGATTAGTATCTTTATATAAAGTTAGTAACAAATTGTCTTTTTGTTCTATTACAGTTTTGTTGTTTTATTTAAGCTTCACCTTATATATATATATATATATATATATATATATATATATATATATATATATATATATATATATATATATATATATATATATATATATATATATATATATATATATATATATATATATATATATATGTATATGTATATGTATATGTATATGTATATGTATATGTATATGTGTTTGTGTAATGTTTAGAATACAAAGTGTATCTTTTTTGTACAGAGCATATAAAATGGGATGAAATACCATGAAATAGGGATTTACATTTACGTGATAATTATTATGAAAGAACGGTGGAATAATCAAATAAACAAATCTAATCTGCACGCAAGAATGATCAATGACCCGATTTCATACACTTTTTATGAAAACTAAAATCAACTATATATACATATATATGTGTATGTATGTGTAATTTAAATGTAATGCAAGTATAATAGAATATACATTTTATTTTGTTTTCTATATATACATATAGATAGTCATCATTGCATAGGAAATAACACCCTTGTAAACAACGTTTTCTTCCACTCTCTCTCTCCTTAATCCTTATTCCTGTTCCTAATTCCATAATGCAAATAATGAAAGCTCAAGAAGAGGCAACAAGCATCAGTGGTAAGTTTTCTTTTGTTTATAGACAATAATGCAATTATTATTTGTACTTTGCTAGTTAAAATAAATAGATTGCATGATGTTGTGAATATATTTTGATTGATTTTGATAAAAATTTAATTGTTATATTAGTTACTAGTTGCTTACATAGGAAGAGTCGAATAGTAATTACCACAACTCATAACTTTTCCTTCCATTTTAGCAGTATAATTTTACATACCTCTTATTTAAAGAAGTCAAATCACTAATCAATTGGTTGATCACAAGTAACATTTATTTAAGAGTTAGTTACACAATTACTCTTTATGGTTTGTCAAAATTAACATGTTCAGATATTAATAGTTTAATGTAATATTTGATGTTTGTGTTTTAGTTATTGTATTTGACTTTCATCTTCTATTAGAATTTATGTTAAGTTCGAGTAATATTATTAGTTTTTTATATTTAGAGGATTATGTGATTACTATATTCTAGTTATATATACATAACATTTGTGTTCCTTACTTATTTTTTATATTTCACGAACTGTTTGTGTATTCAACATAAAATGTTAAAACTATAAAATACCACAAAATCATATATATATATATATATATATATATATATATATATATATATATATATATATATATATATATATATATATATATATATATATAATGGCAATTTGTTGTATAAAGTGGATATTTCATGAAAAGTACACAAAATATTACTCAAGAATCAACGTTACGGGATTAAATTTAGACGCAACGGGTGAAATTACTAACACAAAGTTTGAATTATCAGGCAATATTGAAATTATCACGTTAGAGGTAATGTTGTATAATAATAGCATCTTTGAGTGATAATTTCACGCTATTGTAATTACCTAATAATTTCAATATCAATTTGAACACTTTGACTGAAAAAATTGACATTTTATAAAAAACTCTATATATATATACACACACACATACATACATACATATATGTATACAAACATACACACATATATGGTAAGGTTCAAAGGATAACCCTATGTTATCGTAATAATCCATCATGATCAACCAAAATCACTATTTGTTTATGTTGGGATACCTTTATTATACATATGCAACATTATATTCTATTATGTAAGTACAAACATATGTTTCTTTTTTGTACATGTAAGTGTAACTAGCACCATCTTTACTTTTTTACACTTGTAAATTTACACATATACATATAAGACCATGATCTTCTATATATGTAATAATATTTTCCCAACATAAAAAATCATGTTTGATTGATCTTGATGGGTTATCACAAGCTATCACAAAAATACTGAGTTATCATTTGTTCTCTGTGCTCTATACGTATATATACACACACATATATACATATGTGAGTGTTTGTATGTGTGCGAGCGCACCCGCGTCCGCACTCACATGTAAAGTCAAAACCAGATGTTTCTCAACCCATCTAAATCAGCTTGACCCCCCTAACTACCACCACGAGCATTGCTCCTTCTCTAAGATTTATTCACTTAACCACAATGAAAACCCCTAAAATTCAAATTTTAGTAAATATAAATTCTTAATTAATTTCCATAAACATTTTGGAAATCGACATCCTTTAATGCTCAGGATAGTAAAAATGATGACACGCCTTCCAAAAAAAGTAAAAATGATGACAATGGGTTTTAATACCAAGAAACACCCACATCTATTTCTTGAAATCAAACGATGATTTGATATCACTTCTGATAAAAGAACAAATTCTTGATTTCTTTTATATTATTTGGCAAACTTCCTTTTTTAAAATTTTTGATTTCTTTATATATTTGTATCAACACAAATTTAGCTGAGCAACGACTAACCAAACATATATGTAAGTGAACCGACAAATCAAAGAAATAGTTAGGTGCAATCATTTAAAGGTACGCGCAAGTTTCGGTCAATAGGGTAAGAGGCATAAAAACTACCACTTGTGAAAAAGAAAGACGAATCAACAAAAACCGTAAGTAATCGACTCAAAGCTATTAGGGTTGGAGGTGGTTCAAAAGGGTGTGTAATGGTGGGGTGGGCGGTAGCACTGCTTCATGTAGCGTAAATGGCTAACTTTTGGTTATTAAATGAAGTGGTAGTAAGCTTTCTTTCATATGAAGAGAGAGTGAGTTAATTACATATAACTTAGAGTAAATTACCATTTGCATGCCTGACGTTTTTCTATTTTAACCGTTTGCATTCCTATAGTTTTAAAGCCTCGATTTGCCCCCTATTGTTTAATTCTTCTCTCCATTTGAGTCCAAAGCCTGACGCCGTTAGATCTGTCTGTTAGTTTTCTGTAAATTGACAAAAATACCCTTAATCCCCACTTTATTAAAACCCACCCCATATTTGATATGACTAACATCATCATCATCATCAACTTTACCTCCACCCACCATCTCTCTCTCTCTATCATCTCTATCGCTCTCTCTCTTACCCTGTAATCAACAGCCACCGCCACCGCTAGGTCAAAGCCACCACCACCATCGTCACTCACCATGTAACCTGACCACCATCGTCACCACCGCCATATCACAACCACCATCATCACCATCGCTACTACATTCCACCTGTCACTATGTTCCCTCCAACTTCCTATCGCCACTACTTTACGATTTTGGATTATCGAGGTTGGAGGTTGAACTGGAGGAGCTCGGTTTTGATTTGTTCATTCAGGATGTATTGGGAACTCTCTCTAGAGGAGCCATCGGAGTGTCGCCGGCTATTGGAACTCCGGTCGAGAGTAACACGCCTAATGAGGTTGATTTCACTCTTGCTCTACAAGTTTCTTCTTCTACACCGATCAATAGTAGGTGGTTTGTAGTAATCTGAAAAGGCTAGGGTTTACAAGTGAAAAAGGAAAGGATCTTAACGTAGATGTTTAGGTCAAAATTTTGATAAAAATCAGATTACGGTTAAAAAATCAAATTATGATACTTTTAATGCTTCTGATGATCATAATGCCTGTAAGAAACAATGGGTGAAAGATTGGTTGTGGAAGTAGGATGGTAATGATGAGCTTTCTTCCAAAGATTATGTTCGTGAATGGTTGGAAGTCAGATCTGCCCGTCGTCGGAGAACGATGAAGGTTTGGTGGCTAGTGGGGATGGTTGGCGGTGATAGTCAGGCTGGTGGGTGTTGTTGGCGGTGGTGGTGATGGTTCAGATGATAATGGTGAATGATGGTAAGATGATAGTAAATGGGAATGGACGGAATTATGAAAATTAAAAAAATATATATATTATTAAAAAAGTGACAAAAATACCCTTAAAATAAACAAATGATGTGGGGCCTGTTAACATACTTGACTAACACCGTTAGTCATTTAAATTCAAATGATTACATAATAAAAACATTAGTAATACAAATGGTTAAATTTATAAACGTCAGGTATGCTAATTGAGACTTTATAACAATAGGGATCCAAACAGTTAAAATAGACAAACGTCAGGGATGCAAATGGTAATTTACTCTATAACTTATTTTTAGTTTGTAATGAGAGAAAAACCCCACGTATTACATTGGTTGAATGAAAAACATTAAACTAAATAGTTAGCAATTAAGATTTAAAAGCCCATATGTGGAGCTAGTTTCTTTACTTTGGTCCCAGATTTCTTTTTCTTATGCCTTTTAATTTTTTAGAATACTTAAAAAATTAATAAAATGAAATATTGATTTTAAAAAATATAATTGTTTACTTAACATCTGAAAATTATGCTTTTTTATTTTTAAAATAGCTAAAAAAATTTAAAAATATGAAAACTTGATTTCAAAAATATAACTATTTTGTTTTGAGCAGCAAATGATTGTTTTTATAAATTTTCTTATTTAATAAGATAAAGATATGAGAAAACATATTGTTTTGAGTGCTAGAAATGGGTAATGTGTACTTTCACTAATTTATATATAGCATAGTATAGATTTTATATATATATATATATATATATATATATATATATATATATATATATATATATATATATATATCATTTAAACAACGAATCATCATCTTAGAGTTGTTGTTTTGTTAAGATGTGCGAGGACAGAAAAATTAAAATTATAGTCCATGTTGTAAGATTATATTAGAAGGCTGATACAACCAAAGAAGCCAAAACAACCAAGAAGCTTCCTGCATGCATGCACTGATGTACAAGGTAGAAGTTACTTCGAAAGTTTTACACTCATCACGGAAGTTATTCCAAGTGTAAAATCTTTCGAAGCCAAAAACCAAATCTTCCGAAGCCAAAGATGAAGTCTTCTGAAGCTTCAAAGACCAAGTCTTCTGAAGCCAATGAAGTGAAGACTGATTTCTTCCGAAGATAGAGAGGACATGCTTTCTCTGATCTACTTTTCCATAAAGCTAACTTACTTCCCGCTGCGACTCTGATGACTCACCAATTTATACAAGTTGGTGAAAAGGTCCATGATTTAGTAAACTATAGATTATGGTCTTGAGTTTGTAACTTCCTACTTTGTACCTTTTATCCTTTTTATAATATATTAGGATGTGATCTATAGCATGTCATAGTCACTAGTCAAAAGGCAATCTGTCTTTTGACTTTACATTGATCTTGTTGTATAGATTAATGTTTCAGCTTCCTTGTATTTCTTTTTATGCTTTGTAACACTTGTAAAAGAACTTGAGAGCAATATACAGCATTCTTGAAAACCATATTACTCTGTTTTTGTTCATACTTCTGTCTCATTGTTTACTTGTGTTCTTAGTATCATTTACATAAACCCGGTTCCCCATTTGATTTGTTAAGTGTTCTAACACTCTCCTCATTACGAGACTGATTGAATTGACCATCGCTTAACCGGTCCCGCAATTGGTATCAGTGCTTTTCCAGGCTCTTGATTGTAAGATCTCACCATCTTAAATCCCTTCAGTTTTACAAAACACTTAACAACTCAAATGTTAGCTATCAAAAAGGCTGATATGGAAACCGGTACTGTGACAAAGTCTCCACTGATCACTCCTGATGACTTTGATACTTGGTGCCAAAGAATGGAAGTCTTCATCAAGTCTCAAGACTCCAGGATGTGGGGATCTGTTGTCTCTGGACCTCATGTACCATCCACCTCTTCAGCTACTACTAGTGGTGGTATGTTACCAAAGGAAGTGGCTAACTATTCTGAAGAAGACTGGAAGAAGATAGACATAGATCAGAAGGCCATGACCACCCTTCAAACTGCTCTTCCAAACTCTATCTACAGAGGCTTCAAGATGTGCAAGACGGCCAAGCAGCTATGGGATGCACTGAAGCTTATGTATGAGGGGTCAAATGAAGGAAAAGAGAATAAGAAGGACCTTTTGAAGTAGCAGTTTGAGAACTTCACCTTTAAGGCAGGTGAAACCATGACTCAATAATACTTCAGATATGTTGAGATTATGGATACTATAATGGATGTTCGAGTAACTCTTGAGAACATAGACATTATGAGGAAGTTTATGTCCTCTCTTCCCAGACAATGGACACACTATTGTGTGGTCATTAAGAGGACTGAGAACCTCAAGACCCTTACTCTCACTGAGTTGTATGGTATCCTCAGTGGCTACCAGATAGAGATGAACATGCAAAATCCATCGGGTAACTCCAACAATCAGTAGAGTTCAGCCCTTCATGTGGTTGAAAGGGATTGCAGAGAACCATAGCATCATCTCATCTGCTATCTTAACAACTCATAAAAGGGTCCTTTCATCACCTTCCTGGAGACACCAAGAGAGAGCTACACCCAAGGAAGCCCATTCTAAGAGACAAGCTCTTCACAAGCCTTTGCGTCTGCTGATGAAAGCACAGGCAACTTTCTCTTTACCCTTGAAGACCTGGGCTGTGTCCATCCAGATGATCTGAAGTATATGGATATAGTCCAACAGATGGCTCTTCTCACTCATAAAGCCAAGAAGTTTTACAAGAGGACAGGGAGGAGGTTTCCTAGCAATGCAACCAGTGGAAAGTTTGGGCTGGAAAAAGCAAAGTGAAGTGTTACAACTATAACCAAATAGGAAACTTTTCTAGAGAGTACAAGGCACCTAGAACAAGTGTTGGCGAAGCATAAACCAGACCAAACTACACTGATGGAGCTCCCTATAATGAGAAGCCCAAGTAGCAAGCTACAGTTGTTGCTGAAGAAGGAGGCTTTGATTGGAGCTTTCAGGTTGAGGATGCATCTCCAAACCAAGCACTGATGGCAGATCATGAAGAAGCCAAGGTATTGGAACATCTTTGTACACCTGAATGTATTGCTAAAGTTAACAGATATAGGTCCTATAACTTAGAGATGAGAACTGATCTTGAGTCCTTAAACATTTTAAAAGCTTATTTCAAAAGAGCTAAAATGATTACAAACTTAAAATACAAGATTTAAAGAAAACCATTTCAACTCTTAAGCATGAACACATCATTTACAGGACTCAGATCAAAGATCTCATCACTAAGTTAACTGAATGCCAGGTTGAGCTTGTGATCAGCAAAGCCAGGGCAAAAAGTGTGTTCTTGAAGAAGAGACCTTCAAGAACATGATATCCTCATCCTTGCATGCAAAAGTTTGTTATCAGAATAAGCAAGGACTGGGATCTATTGAGATAGCTCCTTCACACACTCTATTATCTGTAAGATCTCCATGGTGTGGAACTTATGAAGATGAGCTTCCCCTCATAGACCACATAGATGAAGAGGATGAATAGGAGATAGTGAAGGATGATTCTAAGATGAGTAAAGAAGATCATCCTAACAAATGTCACTATTCTCCTATGGAGAGAAAAGAATCTGGGATGACCAAGTCTAAGAAGAAGAACTTGATCAGAAAGCAAAGATAAAATCAAAGAAGCCTCAAGGGATCAAAGCCACTTTCAACTCTAAACAGATTCAAGTGTTCATCTTTTGCAGGATTTGAAGTGGTGAAGGCTAAAGACTTAACTATAAACTCTACTACCAGGAGTTCTAGTTCATGTCCAACTTATTCTAGCAAAGAGAAGAAGGCTAATAAGTTGTGTACCACTACTACACATCTTGAACCATCTAGTTACAAGAGCAAGCCTTACCCTAAGAAGCTTGCTGCATCATCAGTGAAGATGAAGATGGAGGTGGAAAGTGATCAAGTTCAGACTTTCTCTTAAAATAAGACTCTTAAAAAGAAGCAAATAGATTGCATCATGTGTGGTAGTACTTCTTATCTTGCTAAAGATTGTATCTATAATCCTAAAAGTAATGTCCACATGATCAAAAAGAAAACTTTTGAGAATAAGAAATAAAAACTAGCATTGGAAGGAAAATTCTTTCCTTTCGGAAGCTCCAAGGTGAAAAAGAAGACAAGCGAAAACTTGCCTTTGGAAGAAAAATTGGTCTCGGAAGAAAGGAATGCTTCTAAAGTACTGAAGCCAGCTGTAGAGAAAGCAAGATCTTCCAAAGGTCCAGTCTCCAAAACATCCAAAGTTGTCAAAACTTCCCAAGTATTGAAGGTCAAGTCAAATCTTTTGAAGATTGTATGGAAGATGAAGGAAGACCAAGTGACTAAAATTTCTTCATCAACAACAGCTAATGATCCTCAAAGCTTGAACATATGATCACTTACTGTTACATTGCCTTCAAATCACTTTGATAAGCCTAAGACCAATAAGGCTTGGGTTTCCAAATATAACTAAACATTTCCTTTTGTGCAGGAACAACTAAAGACCAATAGGAATGTATGGATCATTAATAGTGGTTGTTCCAGGCACATGACAGGCAATGGCGCCTTACTTTAAAATTTTGAGAAAATTGATAGAAGGCCAGTTGCTTTTGGAGGAGTTGCTGGAGGTTACATTACTGGAAGGGGCAAGGTCACAAATGGTAAGCTCAACATTGTAAAGGTAAACTTTGTCAAAGAGCTTGGGTACAATCTACAGAGTGTATCCTAAGTTTTTGATCAGAGACACAACATGCTTTCTACTGAGCATGAGTGCATTGTTATCAATCCCTAGGTGGTCATTCCTCAAGAGCATATCTTGCTCAGAGCCCCCAGGAAAGGGAACATGTACAAGATGGATCTACAGGAAACATCTCCCTCAGGAGAAGTTTCTTGCTTTCTATCTAAAGCAAATAATGATGAGTCTTTCCTGTGGCATAAAAGAATGTGCCATGTAAACTTTAAAAACATAAATAAATTAATTAAGAATGATTTGGTAACTAGAATGCCAAAGAAAGAGTTTACAAGTGATGACCACTATGTTGCATGCCGGAAAGGGAAGCAACACAAAGTGTCTCACAAGCCAAAGGAAAAGAACTCTATCACTACTCCCCTACACTTATTACATATGGATCTTTTTGGCCCTACCAGTGTAATGAGTTTAGAAAGGACCTCATATTGTTTGGTGATCACAGATGACTTCATATGATTCACTTGGGTCTTTTTCCTTAGAACTAAGGTTGAGACTCCTGAGATCTTGAAGAAATTCATTCTAAAATTTGAGAATCAATGTGATCACAAGGTCAAGATCATAAGATGCGATCAAGGAATAGAATTTAAGAACTAAATCCTTGATTCATTTTGTGATGAAAAAGGTATTACAAAATAGTATAATGCTCCCAGGACTCCTTAGCAAAATAGTGTTGCTGAGAGGAGAAACAGAATACTTATTGAGGCTGCAATAACCATGTTGTCTGACTCTAAACTACGCATCACCTTCTGGGCAGAGGTAGTCAACAAAGCCTGCTATGTGTAGAACATAGTTTTAGTGGTTAAGACTCATGGTAAGACTCCTTATGAGCTGTGGCATAAAAGGAGACCATTTATTGGTTTCCTCAGGTCAGTTGGATGTCCTTGCACCATCTTGAATACCAAAGATCAGGTAACCAAATTTGCTGAGAAATCATATGATGGACACTTTATTGGATACTCTTCCCAAGCTAAGGCTTATAGAATATACAATCTCAGAACTAGATTAGTTGACGAGTCAGCCAATGTGTCCTTCAATGAGCACACTCCTAGTGTGAAAGGTTTTGGTCCTGATTGGCTATTTGATCTTGATTTCGTTACCAACTATTTTAACAAATCTTGTGAGAATGTTTCAGGATCTACAGGTAACTTATCAACAGGAGATCTTGACCCAAGATTTGAGCTAACAAGACCAAGCAAGCATACTACCTTAGCTCCAGTGGTAACTAACTCTACAAGTGAAGATCCTATCAGCACAAACATGAAAAATTCAGCTCATACATCTGATATGCCTACAAATTCTAGCTTAAAGGTTCAAAACTCAAGTGAAGGAGCTTAAAATGTAGGAGGAAATGGAAGTGGTGATAGTGTTCAAGAATTTCTTGATGCTGATAACCACTCCATAAAAGACAACATAAATGATGTCATACACTCATTGGATCAAGCCTCTCTTGATAAGTGTGCTGATGTGGTGGGTGATACTCCATTTCTAGATAAGAATTTCTCGAATTTAGATCTTTCCAATCAATTTGCTATGATCCCTCAACTCATGATCCACAAGTCACACCCCACCATAAACATCATTCGAAATGTTTATACAGGGGTGAGAATAAGAGCACAAACCCATGACAAAAATGTTTGTCTATGTTCTTGTTTCTTGTCCCAGATACAGCCAAAGAAAGTTGATTAGACTATAAAGGATAGAAGTTGGGTTGAAACAATGCAAGAGGAGCTGCTTCAATTCAAAAGACAAAAGGTTTGGAACTTATGTTCTCTTCTTTAGGGGAAGACTACCATAGGAACCAAGTGGGTTTTTAGAAACAAAAAGGATGTTAGAGGACTTGTCATCAAGAATAAGGCCAGACTAGTTGTTCAAGGATACACACAAGAAGAGGGAATTGACTACACAGATGTTTTTGCTCTTGTGGCAAGATTTGAAGCTGTAAGAATATTCTTGGCTTTTGCGGCATCCAAGGATTTCAAAGTCTACCAACTTGATGTCAAGTGTGCTTTTCTATATGGGGTGATTGATGAAGAAGTGTATGTCAAACAACCACCTGGCTTTGTAGACCTAGATCATCCTGATTATGTCTGCACGCTTGATAAAGCTCTTTATGGGTTGCACCAAGCTCCAAGAAAGTGGTATTAGACATTATCTCAGTATCTCTATCAACAAAGATACAAGAGGGGTACTATAGATGGAACTCTCTTCATCAAAGGAACAGGAAATGACTTAATACCGGTTCAAGTATATGTAGATGATATTATCTTCAGGTCAACTAATTCAAAGCTCTGCAAAGACTTTGAGAGGCTGATGAAAAATAGATTTGAAATAAGTGCCATGGGCGAACTCAATTTCTTTCTATGAATTCAAGTGAAGCAAGTTGATAATGGCATCTTCATAAGTCAGTCAAAGTATGTACAAGACATACTTAAAAGATTCAACATGACTGATTGTAAGGTTACCAAGACACCCATAGCAAGAAACCACTCCCTTGGACCTGATCTTGAGGGAGAGTGTTTGGATGAACATCCCTACAGGGCTATGATTGGGTCTCTTATGTATCTCACAGCCAGCAGGCCTAATATCATGTTTGCTACATGCATCTATGCAAGATATCAAGTCAACCCTAAGATGTCACACCTGGTTTTTGTCAAGGGGATTCTTAGATATCACAAAGGTGCTCCCAAGCTTGGCCTTTGGTATCCAAAGAATTCTGACTTCAATCTGTATGCCTATACAAATAGTGACTATAGTGGTTGCAACATGACTGCAAAGTCTACATCTAGGGGATGTCAATTCCTTGGTGGAAGGATAGTCTCTTCGTAATGCAAGAAACAATCTTGTGTGTCTGCATCAACTGCTAAAGCTCAATACATTGCTGTTGTAAGCTGCTGTGCTCAAGTGCTTTGGATTCAAAATCAGATGTTGGACTATGGATTCAACTTCAAAGAGACTCCCATTCACATAGGCAATAACATTGCTATCTCTATTACAGAGAATCCTGTGCAGCACTCAAGGACAAAACACATCAACATCACGTATCATTTGATTAGAGATAATTTTGAAAAAGGATTATCAAACTAGTCAAAGTTAACACAAATGAATAATATGTTGATCTGTTTAGTAAAGCTTTTGATAAACAGAGATTAAAATATCTTGTATCAGCTGTTGGGATGATTAACTTTGAGTAGATTTTCTTAAACTTAAATCAATTTTATTTCTAAAAACTTGTGTCTCCTAAGTTGTCTATTTTATCATCTTCAAAAGCCCAGTTTATTTTGAAAGAAAATCTTTAAAATGATATTCCTTAGATTTTTGAAAATTTTTCCAAACATATTTTCTTTCAGAAGATTTCAAGTTGTCTTCGGAAGAACATTATGTCTTCAAGTCAAATAACTACTTATAAGAAATTTACCTTCGGAAGAAATTCTGAGATATCTTTCGAAAATTAAATATGCTTCTAAGTACATACATGTATTTGAAGGACAATTTTCTTCCGAAAGCAATTAAGTCTCGGAAGATTTATTCACTTTAGAATAAAACCCCAAGTCTTAATCTCTTCCGAAACCAAACATGTCTCAGAGTAAAAATTCTCTAAGTATTTTCCTCCCGAATCAAAATTTTTACAAACCTTAGGAATATCTTCCGAAGCCAAAATTGGCATCGGAAGCTTTTTCTTAAAACTTCCGAAGACAAAATTACCTTCGAAAGATTTTCAACTTCCAAGAAAACTAACTTTTTGGGAACTTTTTAGAGGTGGGACCAACATTCGGATTTCAAAGTTTATTCTTTTGCAATAACTTTGTCTCAAATCCATTTCATATATATTCTCTCAATGGTTCCCCCTTTTTTCACTATCTTCTTCATCTGCATTTTCACTAATCTAAATTCACCCACAAACCAACTTTGTTCTTGTCTTCCTTCATAGTACAACTACCTCAAATGGCTATCCCTGACCGCAAAAACCAACCTGATTTCTCTACGTATCTTCACAGGCAACATAATCAAGTTGCTCTATTATACTCTGAGAATGATCCTGGTTTCTGAGAGGTTTGCTGTTTCCTTTCATTGTCAAACTACTTCACCTCCCTCACCATTGATCATCCACTCTATGAGGATCAGCTTTTGGAATTTTGGAGGACCTGCCAAGAGGTCACCATGGATTGGGAGAAGGCACTGTCTGCTATAGTGTAGGGGAGGACAATCTTCATCACTCCAACCTCCATAAACACTCACCTTCAGCTGGATGATGTAAAAAGTGATTTGTCCTTTCTAAAATTGGGACAGGAAAAGCCCGACATCTTCAAGACTATGAGGAAGCCAACTATTGGCTTCTCAGGGGTAGAAACAGCCATTGTCACAAAAATATTAGAGCTTATTACCCAAAGTTATAACCTAGCAGCACTAGCTAGTGTTGAACCCACACCTTATACTTATCAACCACTAATACAGCTAAAAAATAACCATCACCTACCAAAGAAAATCTAAACGAACCCTTGCATATGCTACCCAGTTTATGTAGGCCCCTATATCATCACCCATATAAGAGGAAATGGAAATTGGAGCTCCTATTTCTCCTAAGGAGCAAACCACTCCCATCTCACCAATGATCAGTGCTAAGGTTCCTCATGCTCAGCCTGATGAGTTCACAACCCCCGCAGCCTTAAGCCTTCACTCAGAGTCTTAAAACTCTAGTGAACTACCTTCAAGGGACAGTTACCATCCCCAGCCTCTTGTTCTAAACCAACCAATCCCAAACCTTGAATTCTATGATGATAAAGACATAGGCTTTAGTGAGTATCATGAGTCTCTCTTCTCCACCCCTAATCAAGGAGAGATGAGTACTCCTATTTTTTCCATGTCTAGCCCACATCATCCACCTGTTACTGAGGTGGATTTCCCTGAACCTGTTCAAGAGGTCCATGTGGAAGAGGCTGTCACTTTAGCCAGTGACTACATCATTAAGACCTTAACCATGGAAACCCAGCCCGTTGACACTACACTTGAAGCTGTCATGGTGCAGGGGAAATCCAGTAGCCAAGAACAAAGTGTTGGTGATGAGGAAGAAGACCTTAGTCCTATTCTCTCATCCCCCATGATTCTTTTGATGAAGATGAGGGGAGTCTGAAACTAAAGGTCCAAAAACTGACAAAAACATGCACCTATTTAGTCTCAAAGATAAGTCACTTGGAATCTCAGGCGACTGTCTTACAAAGGACGGTCAATGACCAGCAACTTGAGATCACCGATCTCAAGGGCAAGATAGCTGAGAGACCACTCAGGAGAACTCTACCATGTCCACAACAACCTATGGATGTGACAGACACAACCCCAAGCTCACATATGCAAGAAGGTGATGCTACCAAAAAGGAGGAGAAAGTCCAAACAATCATACAACCTAGGAGTTCTTCATAGAGTATGGACTTTGAGGATTCATCACCCTTACTTGCAATTGTCCATACTCAACAACCTCCTCAAGTCTACATTGATGTTGACTTACTCATACAAAGTTTGTTTGAGGAGGGTATTCCTAGAGCTATGCCTACCCCATCTCCTCACTCTGAGAATCCAATATGACACTGATAGAAGAGCTCTAGTCATCTCTAGATCTTAGGGTCAACATGAATTTTTCAACTTTTTCAACTTGAGCTTCTATGAGAGCATCCATCTGATTGATCTTCTACTTGTCAACCCAAGTTAAAACAGACAAGCTGCAAGATTAGCGGATAGGATCAAGAAAGGGTGTTTAAAGAATACAAGCTGAGGTTAAGACTATATAGATAGAGGCTAGCAGGTAAGACTTTTGGTCAACTGGATGTTGGTGGACCCTAAGATTAGCTTCAAACGGGAAGCCTTGACTGAAGGCCCAGAAGTTGAACCTCTGAACCTTGAGACAGGAACTTCTTCAGCACCTATTACCTTTAGTAAGGCAATAGCTGGTGAAGGTGCTTTACCACCTCTCTCTGGCCAGATCTTGACTGTTGAATCAAGCAATGACGGCCAAAGCACTCTCCACCCTGAGTCACCAAGGCCTATGAGTGACAAAGGGAAAAGGAAACTGACTTCTGAGGAGATTAAGGAGGAGGAAAGAGAGAGGAAGAGAAACTACAATATGGATAAACTACAAAGTTCAAGAGGGTCTCCAAGCTTCATGGAAGCTGCCATCAGGGCTGCCCCCAGGCCAGATACTCAGGATAATGAGTTGAGGGCAGCTAGGATAAACTACATAGGGACCAGAAACTACAATGTGGATGAACTACTCTCTCTCCTCTTAAATGAACTAAATGAACTGGTTGACAAGGAGTTGTCAAAGGAGAGAAAGGAGGCAGTGGATGCAGCATTGCTCCTCAAAAACATGGTAGAAAGAAGACAAAAAAGGCTCTACGAGCATGCTCCTACCCTCTCCTCAGTTCAAGAAAGTCCTGAGACAGAGGCAGTGGCAACTGCACAACCTCAGGTAGACAAAGAAGCTGATAGACTGAACATGATCAACTATCTGATTGTCGCGGGACTCTATCAGGCATCTGCTCTTCTTCCCTTATCATATGAGTATAGTGAATTTGAGTATCTCAAGTAGCTAGAGCAACAAGTCATCAAGGAACAAAAGGCTGCTAAGAGAAAACTAAAGGAAGAAGCTACAAAGTCAAGAGCCATCATCATAAAGAGTCAAAAGAAGGTTGTTAATAGGCAGAGGATGATGAGCTTCTTGAAGCTGTATGGATTCTCCGGAAGGAGGCTTGGTCCAATTTCTCTATCCACTATGGATGAGCACATCAGGGTGATCAAGCAAAAGATTAAGAAGGGAGAACTTGTTGACTTGCATTCTCCACCAAGTCCAGCTCAACCTGAAGTTGAGGTCAAGGTTGAACCCCCTGAGACAACACAACCTAGACCTAGAGCTGAATCTCAACCAACTTCATCTTCTGATCCATAGTGGGGTCCTCTTCACTCTCCTTCTGAACCTGTGAGAGAAAAGAACCCAATAGAGAGAGACACAGTAGAACGACCTGGTGCTAAAGACAAGTCCTCTAAGTTAAAGAGTTCAAAGAAGAGGAAAAGGATGGCCATGAAGAGTGTTTCCAAGAAGAAGACCAAGGAATCCACCTCTACACTTCACGATGAGTCAGAGCATCCTGAGGTAGTGCAAGATGAAGTTGCTCAACCCATACTAACTCAAGTAGAGCCTCTTGCAACTGGAAGACCCATCTTGTCCTGGACTTTTGCTGCTAGTCTAGACAGGTGGTATGCCATCAGAGATCAAGGAGGTCAAGATGTCTATTTCTCGCAAGACATGCTTGATCTTCCTCTACATGATCTCCATGACATGAGAAGATATTATAAGAGTCTAAGGGATCTTGACCAGATGATGAAGAAAGGTATGGTCTTAATCCTAATAAGGTACTGTCAATATTTGAATAACTTCTCTGTTTTGGTAGCATCAGCCTAGGGGGAGTTTGTAAGGTTATATTAGAAGTATGATGCAACCAAAGAAGCAAAAACAACCAAGGAGCTTCCTACATGCATGCACTGATGTACAAGGTAAAAGTTACTTTGAAATTTTTACACTCATCACAGAAATTATTCCAAGTGTAAAATCTTCCGAAGCCAAAGACCAAATCTTCCGAAACCAAAGATGAAGTCTTCCGAAGCTTCAAAGACATAGTCTTCAGAAGCGAATGAAGTGAAGATTGTTTTCTTCCGAAGATAGAGAGGACATGCTTTCTCTGATCTACTCTTCCATAAAGCTAACTTACTTTCCGCTGCAACTCTAATGACTCACCAATTTATACAAGTTAGCGAAAAGGTCCATGCTTTAGTAAACTATAGATTATGGTCATGAGTCTGTAACTTCCTACTCTGCACCTTTAATCCTTTTTATAATATATTAGGATATGAGCTATGATATGTCATAGTCATTAATTAAAAGGCAATCTGCCTTTTGACTTTACATTGATCTTGTTGTCTAGATTAATGTTTCCAGCTGGCCTTCAAAGTATGGCCGGTTGTAGGATATAGTATAAAGTATCTCAGGTCCTTATATTTCTTTTTAGGCTTTATACCAGTTGTAAAAGAACTTGATAACAATATACATCATTCTTGAAAACCATATTACTCTGTTCTTGTTCTTATTTCTCTCTCATTGTTTGCTTGTGTTCATAGTATCATTTACATAAACCTAGTTCCCCATTTGAGTTGTTAAGTGATCTAACATTCTCCTCATTGTGAGACTGATTGTATTGACCATCCCTTAACCGGTCCTGCACATGTCTAGAGGCAAAAAATTTGAGATTTATATTATTAAATCCTTGAGTGAACTCAATGCACGATATATATATATATAATATATATATATATATATATATATATATATATATATATATATATATATATATATATATATATATATATATATATATGGAAATTTGAAAATTTAAGAGTTGGATTTAAATTTCAAAGAAAAAACCCGAGTACATTAGGTGAAGTCATCGATTAGCACTAAGTAATATGTATATTCATTTTTACTTAGTAATAAGGATGTCCACAAGTCACAAGCATGATACCCGATGGTAATAAAATAGTATATTAAGACATAAAAATGGTAAAATGTTCATGCTTAGAAACTTGACAAGAATTACAACCAAACGTCAAGCACACTTTTTTGAAATAAGTTTATCTTAAACTAGCTAGCAAATACCGAGGATTTTAAGATGTCCCAAATAATCATGCCAAAAATATTGATGAAAAGTGAAAGTCAACATGTTAGAGGCAAGTATGGATAAAAGAATGAAGTTGGCTCAAGCTATTGAGGTGAGCTGTATAACCAGCAAAAATTGAAGCAATGAAATCGGATAAAAATAGGCAAGTGATGTTACCTTGGTCTTTATGATGGGGCGATGTCACCTGAGTTCAGAAACCATAGATCTCCATGATCTTCTAAGTTCATAACGTCCCACACCAAGTTAAGATTGCTCTAGCAGGTTAACTGTCATGAGATTAGTTTGACTAGCATGAGTATTATACAAATTGGGCTGTTAGATTGTTGTCTAAGAAGGTGATGGCTAGGCCATGAGTGGTCTAACCCAGTTGACTTGGACATGGACATGGAGGTGTGGTCCATCAGGGAGGCCAAAAACATTAAGGAAAAGAATATGGCAGCAATTAGGCATGTTTCTATTGGGGGTCTTATTAAAGTTACCTAGGCTCTACTTTGCTTAATTTTATCCTTAATTGGCCTAGGCGATAAAGTTTTTGGACCCGCCTGTATTAGTTAGCCTTAGATCTCTAGTGGGTCGATTCAGACGATTGCCATTTGGCCGATAGGTCCTATTGTCAGCCGAGGTATGTTGGTATGCAGGATGTGGCCAATGAAGTGGGGATTCGGAGGTTTTCGTAAGGGCTCCAGCTCAGAGTTTGTTTTTGAAGAAGATGGTATTGATACGAATCCATTCATGATAGGTTGTTGACTAAGCTTTAAGTACCCTAGGCTAATAAATCCACTACAATAATATGGCGTCCATCTCTACCCATTCTTCAT
Organism: Flaveria sonorensis; assembly: GCA_025506505.1. Classification (NCBI taxonomy): domain Eukaryota; kingdom Viridiplantae; phylum Streptophyta; class Magnoliopsida; order Asterales; family Asteraceae; genus Flaveria; species Flaveria sonorensis. The sequence goes on along the minus strand of CM046423.1, from coordinate 26,091,731 downwards.
ATTTCGAATTAGTCTTGGTCGGAGGCTGTGTGCCATCAATATGAGTCGTGACTTTATATCTATTGACATGAAACTGGAACAATTTCACCTAAGTGAAATAGATTACCTTCATACATCTAGAACCTTGGCTTTCTTTTAAATAATAGTCACGGTATAAATAGGGTGTGGGTTTAACTGTTTTGTTGTTGTTGCTACTTTTGAGTTTCTCTCTTGATGTGAAATTACAGCAATTATAGGTGAGAAATCAAAGGAGAGGAAAAATAGGAGTGAGCCCGATTGAAATCTTTACAACCCATGGCTTGGAGTGGTGGTATGTATTAGGGTTATGAAAGGGTATTGAGCCATGACTATAATATCATGAAAATAATTGAGATTCAAATTGAATCTCTCCTTTTATTAACAATAGATTTACACTTACAAGATATAAGAATGAAATCCTAAAGTTATTATAGAAACATAATCTTTATTAAAATATCAAAAATAATTATATTATACAATAATAATATTACAGAATATAATACAATAACATTTGCTACTACGTGTTGCTTTCTAACCTGTAAGTCATGATACCAAGGTTGTGCTTGTGTCTGGTTCTGTTGTTTACCGCATGAAGATGCCGATCACATGCAATCATGCTAATATAGCTTGTATAATATGTAATAGGCGGACTTGTAAAACATGATATAATGGTTGTTACCGTGACATGGGTAAGATGATTTAGGTCTTAACATAATCTCTGTTGATGTATAACCAGATGTAGACAGGTCAACTGAAATCCAAAATAGGGGAAGATTGACCTCCAGGGTTGTACAATACAAATGGTGGATGAAGATAACATTGTTCACTATTTTTGTATTATTAGGCCAAGCAGTTGCAACCATGCTGGGAAGACTTTACTTTAAAAAAGGAGGAAATAGTAAATGGATAGCAAGCCTTGTTCAAACTATTGGTTTCCCACTCATGTTTCCTTTAATCTGGATGTATTTACCTTCAAAACTACCCTTAAAACAACAGCAAAATACCACAGAACCTTCGTGTATTACCCTTGTGACACTCTATATGTTTCTTGGTATATTCTTGGCTGCAGACTGCATGTTATACACCTTTGGATATGACGTTCTGCCCTTATCAACCTTCTCCTTGATATGTGTGAGTCAGATCGCATTCAACGCCTTCTTTTCATACTTTTTGAACGGGCAGAAGATTACTCCATTCACTGCTAATTCGCTTGTTCTTCTTAGCCTTTCATCTGCATTACTTTTGTGCCAGAATGAATCGGATCCAACTGCAAAAAGCTCAAGAAGAAAGTATATAATTGGGTTTGTATGTACGGTTGCTGCTTCTGCAGGTATCTTTTTTTAAAACCCTTCACAGGTGAGACTAAGTGTTCTATATTTGATCAAAGTTTGTGTGACATTTAAAAGTCAAAGTTTGACTTTGTAGGCTATGGATTAATGCTTTCTATAACTCAACTCGCTTTCCAGAAGATTTTGAAATCAGAAAGCTACAAAGTTGTGTTCGATATGATCGTGTACCAATGCCTAATAGCAAGTGTAGCACTTGTGGTAGGACTGTTTGCTAGCGGTGAATGGAAGGATATAAAAGGAGAAATGGAAGGTTTCGAATCTGGCAAAGTTTCTTACGTAATGAATTTGGTATGGACCACAGTTTCATGGCAGGTTTTCTCGATCGGGTGCGTTGGTTTAATCTTTGAGGTTTCATCTTTGTTTTCTAATGTGAGTAGTATTTTAGCGATGCCGCTTGCGCCTATTTTTGGGGTAGTGTTTCTCCATGAAAAGATGTCTGGAGTGAAGGTTGTTTCAATGTTGCTGGCCATGTGGGGGTTTGTGTCGTATATCTATCAGCATTATCTCGATGACTTGAAGGAAAAGTCCAAAGCTAGAACTGTAAATCGCCAAGTTGATCTTATAGATGTGTGAATCTACCATTGTATGGTGTATTACTCGCACAAGACACTTGTTGCTTGATTATTTAACATTTAACAAGTTTTATATGTTAAGAAAGTTATCATAAGGGAAAAGTAACTTATCATAATCATACCAATTTTAGCGGATAGATAGAATTTCAAAGTATGGTTATGAAGGGGTTTGATTTATTTATACAAAATTAATTAGCATCATATGAAAATCATATAATATGGTGTTGTACCATACAAACCAAATTATGTCCATAGGTTTAGCAGAGAAAGCAATCGACTGATCTTCCTTAACATCATATCCTAGGATCCTCCATTTGGTAGTGCTAAATCAATATTTCAAATTCATTGAGCTTGGATTTTAGGATTCATCAGATTTTAGATCAGAAGTCAAAATTAAGATGGATGTATGTCTGTGAATCCAAGAAATCAAGAAATAGATAATGATATAAGATGAATTCTTTGATGTTGATATACAAATTAAAATGAAATTCATACAAGAAGTATGAAGATCAAACCCACCCAAAAAAGAATTTCTCCATGGTTTGATGATTCACACCATAAGAAAAACACATCCAAAACCATACTAGTGGGTTTCTATTTATAGTGGGCTATGAAATATTAAATTATTAGCCCTAATTTTGATTATTATATGGTCTTGAATTTGACTTTTCTTTGTTAACTTTGTATTCTATTCTTTTTCATCTATTAACCAATTTGGTCTCTGAATCCGTACAACGAGATTTTCGTTCGACTAAGAGTGTGTTTTGGTAAGCTTGATTTTATCATCTTGTTAAACCCAACAATACTCCCTTAAACTAATTCTTGATCAACTGATGTGCTGATAAAAATCACTATAGTCTCCCCCTCACCTTTACCTTCTCCTAATATATATCTGAAAATGATTAGAATCTCTTGGAATACATATATGGTATATGATATGGGTCGTATCAATTTTTAATTATAGTTCATATCACAACTTTAAGGTTTAGAACGTTTTAGGCATATGACGAGGCTTTGTGTGACATCCGTCCCCAAAATAGGTGCATTGACCATTGACATTGACCGTTGACTTTTTTTGACTTTTCGAATTTGACTATTTAACTTTTACTTGGTCTAAATATGAGCTTTGACTTGAAATTTGATCTAATGATGACTTGATCTGAGATTAGTACATTAGACGCGTGTAGACAAGCTATGTTCTAGAACTATGTACTAGTGGGCCTTGGACATGGTGACAGTAAATGTTCACCGATTTGGATATAGCATGATGGTTGCGTGCTTAAAATTGGACTAAAGACTTATAAATACAAAAGTATACATCTTACGTTAAGAATACAAACAAAAATCAAACACCAGTGGGCTTTGCCTAGAGTCTACTAAATAAACTTAACTTAATTTTAAATATGAATTAAATAATTTTATATAGCGTATAATAGCTCGTTGAAAATGTATTAACATGTTGAATTTAAAAAAGTGAAAATTGGACGATGCGTTAATCGGGGCGAGATAGAATTGGATGAGATGGGCAAAGGACCCGGGAGGCCCATTCATGGCCCCCTTAGGCCCGCAAACCCTCAAAAAGGGGACTCCCATTTGATTTTTCCTTATTATTTTCTTTTCACTACTTTTGTTCCCAAGTTTTCTCTCTAGATAAAACCCTAGCTGCCATCATACTTCTTCTTGTTCATTAATCATCATCAACATCGAGTTTGGTGTTGTTTCTTCATTCACGATTGGATTCTAGTCAAGTTTGGATCATTTACAATTTTATCGGTAAGAAAATCATTTATTTAGATGATTTTCGTCTCTATTGTTCATGTTCTTGATGATTTTCATCATCAAATATCTAAATCATCATCTAATAATAATATTTTTCTTGATATTTGGATTGAATCGCGAAGGATTGTGCCTTTCGGGTGTTGGACCTTCTATCCGGTAAAACCCTAACTCTCAATCTTTGTATATTATTGGATCCATCAAAGTTGGGTTGTAAACTTATGGGACCTGATCATAATGAACATCTTGGACTTATAGATTGCTGTTGAAAACACTAATCTTGCTTCTTGAATCGATAGACGCATTCGGAATCAAGACTATGTACCGATTAACTTATAATGTGAACCGAAAGATTAGATCTAAACTAACAATTTTGGAAGTGAAAACTTGAGATAATATAAGTCTATAATACAAGGTTTTGTTAATTAGTTCATGGAATAAATGTTCTCTAAGGTCTCGGGTCAATAATGGTTGAGGTTTGGGATGCAAAGGGACAAGATTAATAAACTAGACAACTTGCTGTCAGAAAATGAGATGTTTTGTACAAGTCATAACTCGGTCATATTAAGCCCAAATAGGTAGAAATTTTCTTCTAAAAACAAGTTAAATGAGTCCTTTTTAGTCTTTTCATTATCGTTTGGTCCTCCAAACGTGGCAAACAAAACTGAAGTTCAAAGCTGATGAATTCATGTAGAAGGTTGGTCTGTGTTCGTTAAGTCATATCTTTCTTATATTTTATCCAATTGAGATGAATCTTTTTCTGAATATTAATTTAAAGTCTTATCTTTCAAATGATACCTATTACGTGATGTTTCGTTACTGGTTTGACCTCCAAACGGTTTACGCAAACTGGTAAGCAATCAATTCTACAAGCTGAAATAGTTTGATAAACTTAAAACAAATGATTTGAAACTAAATAATCAAATAAACACAAGTTTTGTATTTAAAAGTGTTTAAAGCACTTTTTAAAATGATGAGCTAGTAATATCTATAGTTCATTGAATATGGACTAATAATTATGCATTGAAAGACGCTAATAAATTAATATAAAATGATAACTAAATCCTAAGTATGGCGAGATTAAAAGTTTAAATCTAATATTGAATCATTCTAATAGTAAAACATGTTTTCATAAGATAACAACCTTAAAAGAAGCAGAATGAAACAAAAGTTTCATGTTCGGTTTTGAATTAGAGACGTTAAAAATGATGAATCGACGTCGACTATAACCCCTAGCCTTCCAAGCTAACGATGCGGATGGGCATTATGGACTGGGCTACAAGGATTACACCCATATTGGTCATTTTTTTCTTTAGTAATCCTTTGTGATTTGTACTTTTAGTGCTTGTTTTACGTATTGTGGGATTTGGACTATACTATTTTGAGGTGAGTTTCACAGCCCCTTTTTAACATGTTTTACTTGGGGGAAAAGTTTGCTCATTGTCTTGGTATATGCTGTGTTTTAAAAATTATTTTGACTTATTGTATGTGGTTTGGGTCATGGGTTGAGTCTTGATGTTAGTTCATAAGTATGTACTTTTACTTGTACTTGACTGTCATGGAGAGGTATTGTTAGTACTAAGGGTTGACACCCTATCTTGTCATCGGTATGCTAGTTGGCCTATACGTGCCCTTGGGTGAATATAATCCGGGTAATTGATCTTGGAATGATCATAAACTTGTGTGATATTTGTGGCTGCTATGTACTCTTAATCGCATACAACTTTCTATACATGTTATACACGGCCAATTATTTGTACTTTAAACGTGTGAACTCACCAACGTTTGTTGACTTTTTAGAGCATGTCTTTTAAGGTAATGAGGCTTAGGTGCTTGGCTATGGACTTTAGACAAGACCATTCCCTTGGGAGCAATAGACAATTCATGGGACTTTTGGACTTGTTTTGGATTTGTTTGATTGTTGGATTTTAATTGTTGGATTTGTATTTGGGATTGTTTTGTGCTTGTGCTTGTTCGTTCCAGAATGGAACTTTGGATTATTTATGCGTTTATGGCGTGATGTTTTCAGACTGACTATACCTGACACATGTTCCTATGTGTCGAGCTACGTCATGACCCATTTACGGAGAATGCCTTTAGTGGTTCTCTTAGACCCCTAATGTATGACGATCCCGTCGGTCGCATCCTCGTGTTTTCGCTTCTTGCGAGGGTGTGACACTTTGCACTTCAATAAACTGCAACATAAACATGAATCAATCTTAAAAACAATTCCATTCTTTTGATCTTTGAAATAACTTGATAAATATCATTCTTTAGATAACCATTATTCTCTAGTAATTAGACATAAGTGTAAAACATGATCATAAAATATGAAGCACGTTACTTTTGAAAGAGTATTTGGTAGTTGTACAAATCCTTGAATAAATCAATGATTATGTGACCAAAGTTAACATCTGTTATTCTTTTTCAATCTTTGGAATGCTCAAAATGAATGTGCATGTTGGATGCATTCATTCGCATTCATGATATTTTCCTTATCATTAGTCATTTGTTCATCATCATTTGATTATCAACAGTTTCCTTTGAATGCATGCGATTTGCATTTGACTTGCCTAAACAATCCGAATTTGATGACCTTAAGTAACCATCCACATTGGATCTGTTACTCATCCACATTGGATTTGTTACTCATTCGCGTTGGATGTATGTTCACCTACATATACCATACAATCACATGGTCATTCACATTTGACATGTATGTAATGCATTTTTGATACTTAAATGTTCATTCAATTTGTATTAATGCTTTAGTATGTACATTTGTATTTATTGGACTCAACAAGTGCATTAAAGGATAATGCTTGCCATAATCAATCAGATGTGTTCTAACATCCAAATAATCATTTACTAACATACAAATAATATTAGCATTCATATCAAACACTAATTATTGTTTAAGTTTCTTTTTTTTCAGATTTTATAGATAAAGAAATTTTACTAAGTGTCCACGGTGGATGAAGGATTGCCCACAATGGATGTAGTTGCTGTCACAACGGATGAAGAATGAAGTCCAAGTGTAGACAGCGGATGAGCATACACACAACGGATGACAAAGTCACAGCTGATGAACAGTCCACAACGTATGTTCAATATCCATAGCTGATGAAAATTCCATAGCGGACAACAACATAGCAAACATTACAAGTGTTCACAGTGGACATCGTCCATACACAGCGAACGGTTCATTTACCATCCACAGCGGACAGCATATCATCCACAGCGGACAAATCTTCATCCACAGCGGACATCTTATAGACTTAGGATTAATTATGTAATTTGTTTTTACATAGCGGTATCTTTGTAAATGTGCAAAGTATGTAAATAGGCTATAAATAGTCGTATACCCTAATCCTTTATAAGCTTTTGAACAATTATCAGGCAAACAAATAGTTATCATTCAATCTTAGCATTCAATCATACAAACACATAATCATACACACATAATAGAGATCATATCAATAGTCATGGGTTTCAGCACTATTATTATTTGAGTATTAATTCATAACACTCGTTTTTTTATTTTGAGAGATTGAAAAAGGTCCTTGAGGATTCAACCTTTTTTTCATATCCATCAGGTGGTATCAAAGCCTTGGCTCAAATCAAACAATGGTTTTTGATCCTCTCAATCAATACAGTGATCTCTATGGTTCATTAGCTTCATATCATCCATTTCGAGCTTAAAATCCACTCAAAAACCTTTTTCTACATCATACATTCAACAAATGTTCTAAAACATGGTATAACAATTTGTTCTAGTTCATTTTGAAGAAGATTATGTGTTTTTGTTGTTAACAAAGCTCTCAAAATCATCCATACAATGTTTTCAAACATAAACATCACAAAAATCTCTAAAACCTCATCGGTTTCAAAGGATTTTTGGATAAAACAAATAGTACACGGGTACTGTTCTATCAATTTTCAACAAACAAACACTATTTTTGGGTGATTTGAATCCATTCATTGTGTTTAAAGATCATATTCGAGTTGTTCTATACTCAAATTAGGCATTAAACATCTTAAAACAACAAACCGATTGTTATTTATTCAAGTTTCCAGAAGACAAACTGTTCTAGGTTCAAACCCTAGTTCATCATTAGCACAAATCTTCAACGTCTACGAAGATTTTGTTGATTTTCATCAAAAACAAGTGAAGAAACCATTCTTCATTTGTATTTTTGAAAAAGCATTAAGTTGTCACCTTTTGATCCACAAGCCGTCATTTTAAAAACGTATTAATTGTTTTTAGGGTTTTGACTGTTGTTGACCCGAATTTATTAAAAGGGTTTTGATTGATTGACTTTTTCATTGACAGAATATTCCCTTATCATCATTGTGTCGTGACTGGCATATCATTGGAATTAATTAATTAAATTCAAATTAATTAAATTCCATTATTCAGTAACTTTAAAAGTCATCAAACAAATCAAACAAATCCTAGTGACCTTAGGATAAATGAAATTTAGCACCGAGCTAAATAATCAAACAAATTTGACTTAAACCGTTAAGTTAAAATTTAACAATCTTGTTAGATGAAGTATCAGGTTCCAACGGTGATCTTAAGCCACCTAGATTTAAGAACAAGGCTGACTTCAAGGAATCGAAAATTATGTTCAGAAACAGGATAATTTTCCAAGACTCAGATTTGTGGACTTATATAACCGAGGGACCATAGATTCTAGTGACTTTAGGTCCAGATTATAACTTATAAAAAATAGTGAGTTTAAAAAGTGTAGCTGGTGATGACTTGAAGAAAGTCAAAATGGATATGAAAGCATACAGTATTCTGGCAATGACTCTCCCATTTGAGATATTGACCAGAGTAGAAAATTTTAAAACAGCACATGAACTGTGGAAGGTTCTTAACACAATGTGCGAAGGAAATGATGAGATAAGGGAGATCAAGAAAGAAAAGTTGAGAACCCAATATGAAACTTTCCATCATGTTCAGGGTGAATCCATACCATAACAGCTTCATAGATTCATACAACTGGTGAATAAGATGATAGTTTATGGTCTCAAGTATGAATCTGTGAAGATCAACAAGAAAATGTTACACACTTTTCTAGAGAATTGGACATAATTTGTCTCTCTAATGAAGGCAACACTGGATCTGGAAGCATTTTCATTGGATGCTCTAGTTGCCAAACTAGAGGCACTAGAATTAGATGAAAAATCAAGAAACAATAGCACTGGGAGGCATGTTGAATCATACAAATTTAAAGAAATACAAACAACAGACAATGCATTCTTAAAATGCACTTGAGAAGATGAAGAAGAGGAGTTTCTTGATTCCAGTGATACTTCATTCTTTTCTACTCCTGACTCACCAAAACACAAACAGAAGTCTAAGAAGACTGGTGTTCATGCTTCACATAAAGCAACACCTCAGAGCAAACAACACCAACATGCTTCAAGTTCAAGCAAACAACATTACACAAAGACCCAAAACATACACAAGTTTTAGAAACCTATGGATACTCTCACAATCATTTTACAGAGTGAAGAGCAAAATCTCACAGCATAACAAATCATCCAACAGGATTTGGATGAGTTGCCACCAAACATGGTTGAAGAGATGGATCTTCAATGGTCTATGGTAGTGATTGCTTATAGATCAAAGAAGTTTATTCAAAGAAAAAGGGGTTGAACATTGATAAGAAGACAAAGATTGATTTTTACAAGACCAAGGTGAGATGCTACAAATGTCAACTATATGGGCATTTCTCAAGAGAATGTCAACAACCAAGGGCTGATAGAAACAACCAACAACCACAAACATCAAGTGGTTATCAAACAAACAGTCAAGTTCCATCTCCCATCACCATTCCATCAACACCAATACCAGCATAAATCACACAATACAGCCCCAATCAACACCACAAGTCCTCAGCAATGATAATCAAATAGGATGAAGAATGTGACTGGAGCATGTACAAGGCAGAGATAGAATCTCCTGACCATGCCCTCATGCATAGGTTGAGGAGAAACTGGCTGAAATCTTGAAAAAGGTAAAGGAAAATCTTTGTTCACGCATATATGAAGTCACCAGATACAGAGAGCATGCATACCAACTTTCAAAGAAAGTAAATGAAATAAACATTTTTTAAAAAAGTTTAAAATCTAAGCAAAAGCAATGTGAGAACGAAATTCTATAACTTAAAAATGATTTAGACAAACTTTTGTCTGAAGAAACTAATAGTAGCAGCTCAGGTTGAGCAACTCTCTGAATCCTTGACTCAACCTAAAACACTTCAAGCTGAACCTGAAGTGAAACTTCATAAGTTTCAGGTGAGCTATAAGAAGTTTGAAAAACTTCTTCCTCAACAAAGGCTTGTAGGACCATAGATGGGCTGTCAATGCAACAATTTCATAATGTGATGAGAGTTAGAACACTTAGCAGATCAAATAGGGAACCAGCTTAGATGAAACAAAGAACAACTAGTGAAACAACAATAATAGGAACAAGATAATAGGGTTTTCAAGAATGTTGTATATTGCTCTCAAGTTCTTACAAGTGTTACAAAGCTTAATTCTAAATATAATTACATGAGATACTTTATACTACATCCTACAGCCAGCCATACTTTGAAGGCCAGCTAGAAACACTAATCTAGAAAACAAAATCAATATAGAGTCAAAAGGCTGATTGCCTTTTGACTAGTGAATATGACATACCATAGCTCACATTCTTATCTATTACAAAAAGGATAAAAGTCTATAGTTGGAAAGTTACAGACTTAAACCTTAATCTACAGTTGGCAAAATCATTGAATTTTCACCAACTCATGTTAGTTGGTGAGTCTTCAGAGATAGCAGCGGAAACGTGTTTTAGCTTTTTGACAAAAGTAATCCGAAGCTCTACAAAGAATTTGAGAAGCTGATGAAGACTAGATTTGAAATAAGTGCCATGGGGGAACTTAATTTCTTTCTAGGAATTCAAGTGAAGCAGGTTGACAACAGAATCTTAATAAACCAGTCAAAGTATATGCAAGACATACTTACCAGATTTCATCTGACTAAGTTCAAGGTTGCTAAGACACCCATAGCCAGAAACCACTCTCTAGGACTAGATCTTGTGAGGGATAATCTGTTGATGAACATCTATTTAGGGCAATGATTGGGTCTTTTATGTACCTCATAACCAGCAGTCCTGATATCATGTTTGATGCTGGTTCAAGTTTATGTAGATGACATTATTTTTAGGTCAACTAATCCGAAGCTCTACAAAGACTATGAGAAGCTGATGAAGAATAGATTTGAAATAAGTGCCATAGGGGAACTCAATTTCTTTCTAAGCTTTCAAGTGAAGCGGGTTGACAATGGAATCTTCATAAACCGATCAAAGTATGTGCATGACATACTTACCAGATTTCATCTGACTGAGTGCAAGATTGCTAAGACACCCATAGCAAGAAACCACTCTCTAGGACCAGATCTTAAGGGGGAGTGTGTTGATGAACATCTATACAGGGCTATGATTGGGTCTCTTATGTACCTCACAGCTAGCAGGCCTGATATCATGTTTGTTATATGTATTTGTGCAAGATATCAAGCCAACCCCAAGATGTCACACCTAGTTGCTGTCAAGAGAATTCTCACATATCTCAAAGGTGCTCTCAAACTAGGACTTTGGTATCTAAAGAATTCTGACTTCAATGTGTATGTCTATACAGATTTTGACTATGGAGGCTGCAATATGACTACAAAGTCTACATGTAGGGGATGTTAATTTCTTTGTGGAAGGAGAGTCACATGGTAATGCAAGATAGAATCTTGTTTGTCTACATCAACTGCTGAAGCTGAATACATTGTTGCTTCAAGCTGCTGGGCGCAAGTGCTTTGGATTTAGAATCAGATGCTAGACTATGGATTCAACTTCAAGGAGACTCCATCCACATAGACAACAACAGTGCTATCTCTATTACACAAAATCTTGTACAATACTCAAAGACAAAGCACATCAACATCAAGTATCATTTGATTTGATATAATTTTGAAAAAGGATTGATAAAACTAGTAAAAGTTAACACTAATGAATAATATGTTAATATGTTCATAAAAGCTTTTGATGAGCAGACATATATGTATCTTGTATCAGCTATTGGGATGATTAACTTTGAGTAGATTTTCTTAAACTAAACTCAAGATTATTATTAATATGTGTGTCTTACGATGTCTATGTCATCACCATATAAGCCTAGTTTATTTTGGAAGGATCTTTTCAAAAACTTAAAATTTTGAAAATTTTTGGATATGTTTTCTTTCGGAAGACATCAAACTGTCTTCGGAATAAAATTATTTCTTCAAAACAAATAACTACTTTTGTGGATGAAATTCTGATATATCTTCCGAAGTTTATATTTTTCACCAATTACTTATATGTATTGAAGATTATTTTCTTCCGAAAGCAATTAACTATTTTTTTTCCAAAACAAAATTCTTGAAAGACTACGAAATATCTTCCGAAGCCAAATTGTCTTCGTTAAGTTTTTCTCAAACCTTCCGAAGACAAATTACATTTAGAAGATTTTAGACTTCCAAGAAAACTACCTTTTTGGGCACTTTTTCAGAGGTGGGACCAACATCTGGAAATCAAATTTTATACTTTTGCATTGACTTTGTCTCAAATCCAATCCATATAAATATACCTTCAACGGTTCCCCCACTTTCACTTTCTTCCTCACCTGCAAAAGTTCATAACCTAAATTCACCCACAAACTGCCTTTGTTCTTATCTTTCATCACTTCTAAGCTACTCAAAATGGCCAACCCTGATCCTCGAAACCAACCCAATTTTTCCATGCATTTACACAAGCAACACAACCAAGTTGCTTTGTTATCATTTGAGAAAGATCCAGGTTTCTCAGATGTTTGTCGCTTCTTATCTCTATCCAACTACCTCATGCACTTACCATTGGCCTTCCCTTTTATGAAGATTAACTTTTAGAGTTCTAGAGGACCTTCCAAGAGGTCATCTTGGATGGTGAGAAGGCACTGTCTGCCACAATGTAGCGGAAGACAATTTTCGTCACTCCATCCACCATCAACACTCATCTGAGGCTAGATGATGAAGAAGGCAATTTGTCCTTCCCCAAATCTACTATAAACAACTCATTCCGGGAGATGGGATATAAAGGGGACTACTTAGTAAGAACCTTCAAAAAGGTTAAGGTCTTATCTCAGTGGAACTACCTCCTTTATATGGTCATCCATTCTTTGTCCAGCAAACATGGAGGTTGGGACCATATTCCTGAGGACTTATCCTACAAAGTCCATGAAATGGTTCAAGGGGTCAAGTTCAGGTACTCTCAATTTGTTTATACAAGCTTGCTTGCTAACTTGGACTCCTTAGAGCATTACATCTTCCCTAGACATGTTCAACACATTCTTAACTGTGAACTGGGCTCACAGTTAAGGGAAATAGGTAATATTCTTAAACTGGGACAGATAAAGCCCGACATGTTCAAAACAATGAAAAAGCCCACTGTTGGCTTCTTAGGGGTAGAACCAGCCTTGGTCTCGAATATGTTAGAACTCATTGCTCAAGGTGACAAATTGGCAGCACTAGCCAATGTTGAACCCACACCTTCTATATCTGCACCATCTACACAGCCACAAATCACTATCACCTAGAAAAGAAAATCCAAACGAATCCCTACTCAGTCTATTCAGGTTGAGCAGGCCCTTAAATCACAAACCATGCAGGAAGAAGAAGACACTAGAGCTCTTATTTTTCTTGAGTAGCAGACCACTCCAATTACTTGTATGATCAGTGTTGAGGTTCCTCATGCTCAGCCTATTAAGCTTATCACCCCAGCCTTAAGCCTTCACTCTGAGTCTTAAAACTCTAGTGATCAACCTTCAGGGGAAAGCTACCATCTCAGCCGCTAGACCTCAACCAACCAATCCCTAACCTAGAGTTCTATGATGATAACGATATTGGTTTCAGTGAGTACCATGAGTCCCTCTTCTCCACCCCTGCTCAAGGAGAGATGAGTGCTCCTGAATCACCCATATCTAGCCCACATTATCCACCCACAACTAAGGTCGACCTCTTTAAACTTCTTCAGGAGGCCCATATGGAAGAGGCTCTCACGTTTGCAAGTGATTACATTATTAAGACCTCAACCATGGCAACCCAACCCATTGACATTTCTTTCGAATCTATCAGGGTGTAGGGGAAATCCAGCAGCCAAGAAACATAAGCTGGTGATGAGGAAGAAGACCTTGGTCCTATTCTCTCATCCCCCTATGATTCTTCTTGTGAAGATGATCAGCTACTAAAGGTGCAACAACTATAAAAAAATAGCACCTATTTAGTTTCAAAGGTGAGTCACCTAGAATCTCAGGTGGCTACCTTACAAAGAAGGGTAATTGACCAGCAACTTAAGATCACCAATCTCAAGGGCAAGTTAGCTGAGAGACCTATCCAGATGACTCAACCAGACCAACAAGAACTTGTGGATATGGTGGACCTAACCCTTAGTTATCCTGTACAAGAGTGTGATACTACCAAAAAGGGGGAGAATGTCCTACCGATAATCACGGAACCTGGGAGTGCTTTTCAGAGTATGGACATAGAAGACTCACCACCCTCACTTGTAGTTGTCCATACTCAACAACCCCCTTAGGTCCATATTAAAGTGGACTCACTCATTCAAAGCTTGTTTGAGGATGGTATAAAAGGGCTATGCCTACTCCATCTCACCCTGCTGTAAATCCAATAGTTGGATGGAGGTAAGATGCTAAAAGAAGAGCCATCGTAATCTCTAGGTCTTAGGGATAATAAGAAATCTTCAACTTCTACAACTTGAGATACTATGAGAGCACCTATTTAGTTGACCTCCCACTTGCCAATCCAAGTCAAAACAGGCAAGCTGTAAGGTTAGCTTATAGGATTCAACAAAGGGTGCTTGAAGAGTTCAACTTGAGATCCAAATTATATAGACAGAGGCTAGCAGGCAAGACTATTTATCAACTGGATGTTGAGGTGGAACCTAAGATTAGCTTCGAAGGGGAAACCTTGGCTGAAGGCCTGGTAGTTGAGCCTGTGAACCTTGAGACAAGAACTACTTCAACACCCGTTACCCTCAGTGAGGCACCAGCTAGTGAAAGTGTCTCATAGCCTCTCTCTGGCCAAAGCTCAAGTGCAGCACCAAGAAATAAAGGCCAAAGCTCTCTCCACTCTGAGTCACACAGGCCTGTGAGTGATAAAAGGAAGAAGAAAATGACCTCTGAGGAGATTGAGGAGGACATGAGAGAGAGGATGGAGAATTGCTCCTTAAGATCAAGGAAGATAGGAAGAGAAAAAGACTCTACAAAGCTCCTACCATATCCCCAGTTCAAGAAAGTCATGAGACAGAGGCTGTGGCTGTGGCTACTGAGCAACAAACTCAGGTAGGTTGGGAAAAAGACAGGCAAAAAATAATAACCTACCTGAGTGCCATAGGTCTCTATCAGGCAACAGTCCTGCTTCCCTTATCTTATGAATACATTGAGTTTGAATACCTTAATCAGCTTGAGTAACAGGTTCAAAAAGAGCAAAAAGCTACAAATAGGAAGATGAAGAAAGAGGCTGGAAGGTCAAGAGCCACCATCAGAGCAAATCTAAAGAAGTCTGCTGATAGACAAAAGATGGTGAGCATTTTGAAGCTGTATGGATTCTCCAAAAGGAGACTTGGTCCAATGTCTCTATCCACTTTGGATGAGCACATTAGAGTGATCATGCAGAAGATCAAAAGGGGTGAGCTGGTTGACATGCATTCTCTACCAAGTCAGGCTGCACCTGGAGCTGACGTGAAGGTTGAACCCTAGGAGACAACACAACCTGAACCTAGTACTGCATCATAGCCAGCTTTATCCTCTAATCCACAGCATGGTCCTGATCCTTTTCCTTCTAAACCTGTGAAGGACAAGGACCTAACTGAGAAGGACAAACAAGAAGAATCAGGTACTGCAAGATAGTCCTCTCAGTTAAAGTACAGAAAGAGGAAAAGGATGGCCATAAGATGGCACAAGAAGAAGAAGAAGTCCAAGGTACCTACCTCTGCACCTCAGGATGGGTCAAAAAGTCCTAAAGGTGCTCAAGAAGAGGCTTCGCAACAAAGTTCACTCATAGTAGAGCCTCTTGCTGCTGAGACAACCATCTTGTCTTGGGTGTTTGCTACTAACCCAAACAGATGGTATGTCACTACAGATCAAGGAGGTCAAGACATTTTCTTCTGGAAAAACATTCTTGATCTCCCTTTGCATGATCTCTATAACATGAGGAGATACTTTGAGAGTCTGAGGAATCCTGACCAACTGTTGATGAAGGGAATGTCTTATTCTGATGAGGACTATCAATAAATGAAGATCAAGACTCAAAGGTCTCTTATGTTTTTGTAGCATCAGCCTAGGGGGAGTTTGTAAGGAATACACTTAAAGGCTGATGCAAATAAAGAACAACTAAAGAGTTCTTAGCATGCATATATCAAGTACTAGGAAAGTACTTTGGAAGATTTGATATAACTCAGTGAATTATGCTAAGAATCAAATCTTTCGAAGTCAAAAGACAAATTTTTCCCGAAGCCAAAGATGAAGTCTTTCGAAGCTTCAAAGACAAAGTCTTCGAAGCCAAAGAATGATTTCTTCCAAAGACAGAGAAGACATGTTTTCTCTAACTTACTTTTGACAAAAACTGAACCACCTTTCCGCTATCATTTCTGAGGACTCACCAACCGGCATGGTTTGGTGAAATGTCCATGCTTTTGTCAATCGTAGATTAAGGTGTTGAGTCTGTAACATTCCAACTATGTACTTTTATCCTTTTTGTAATATATTAGGATGTGAGCTATGGCATGTCATAGTCACTACTCAAAAGGCAATCTGCCTTTTGACTATACATTGATCTTGTTGTCTAGATTAGTGTTTTCAATTGGCCTTCAAAGTATGGCTGGCTGTAGGATGTAGTATAAAGTATCTCAAGTACTTGTAAATAGATTTAATCTTTATAACACTTGTAAGAACTTGAGAGAAACATATAACATTCTTGAAAACCATATATGAAGCCAGGAGTCCTGCTTGAACTCTTTCCCCTTGCCATGTTCTTCCTTTCTCTCTTTTCCTCCTTAATCTCCTCAAGAGTCATCTTCCTTTTAGCTTTGTCACACACAGGCTTGTGAGACTCAAGTTGGAGAGATCTTTGGCCTTTGTTGCTTGGTTCTTCACTTAAGCGCTAGCCAGAAAGAGGGTGTGAGACACCTTTACCAACTGGTGCCTCACTAAGGGTAGTGGATGTTGAGGGTGCTGAAGCAGTTCCTATCTCAAGGTTCACAGGCTCAACTGCTGGGCCTTCAGCCAAGGTTTCCCTTTCGAAGCTAATCTTAGGGTACACCTTAACATCCAATTGACCAACAGTCTTGCCTGCTAGCCTCTATAAAGTCTTGTTCTCAGCTTGAACTCTTCAATCACCCTTTATTGAATCCTATCAGCTAACCTTGCAGCTTGCCTGTTTTGACTTGGGTTGGCAAGTGGGAGGTCAACTAGATAGGTGCTCTCATAGTATCTTAGGTTATAGAAGTTGAAGATCTCTTATTATCCTTGAGACGTAGAGAATACCAAGGCTCTCCTTTTATCATCATATCTCTATCCCACTATCGGGTTCTTAGCAGGGTGTGATGGAGCAAGCATAGCCCTTGGTATACCCTCCTCAAGTAGACTTTGTATGAGTGAGTCCATATCAATGTGGACTTGAGAAGGTTATTGAGCATGGACAACTACAAGTGAGGGTGGTGAATCCTCTATTTCCATACTCTAAGAGGAACTCCCGGGTTTTATGATTGTAAGTAAGACTTTCTCCCCCTTTTGGTAGCATCACCCTCTTACACAGGGGAGCTTTAGGCCCACCACATCCACAGGTTCTTATGGGTCTGGTTGAGTCCACTAGATAGGTCTCTCAGCTAACTTGCCTTTGAGATCGGTGATCTTAAGTCGCTATTCATTGACCCTCTTTTATAAGGTAGTCAACTGAGATTCCAGGTGACTGACCTTTGAGACTAAATAGGTGCAGGTTTTAGTCAACTGTTGCACCTTTAGTTTTAGACTCCCCTCATCTTCATTTGAAGAATCACTGGGGGATGAGAGAATAGGACCAAGGTCTTCTTCCTCATCACCAGCTTTAGGTTCTTGGCTGCTGGTTTTCCCCTGCACATTAACAACTTTAAAAGAAGTGTTAATGAGCTAGGTTGTCATGGTTGAGGTCTGAATGATGTAATCACTTGCAAAAATGAGAGCTTCTTCCATATGGGCCTCCTAAACAGGTTAAGGGAGATCCACCTCAGATGTGGGTGGATGATGTGGGCTAGACATGGTGAGTCAGGAGCACTCATCTCTCCTTGAGCAGGGGTGGAGAAGAGAGAGTCATGATACTCACTGATCCCATGTCTTCATCATCATTGAATTCAAGGATGGGTATGGGTTGATTGAGATCTAGAGGCTAAGGATGGTAGCTTTCCTCTAAAGGTTGTTCACTAGAATTTTGAGACTTTGAGTAAAGGCTTAAGGCTGGTGATGGTGTAGTGAGCTCATCAGGCTGAGCATGAGGAACCTCAGCACTGATCCTTGAAGGATGGGAGTGGTTTGCTCCTCTGGGGAAGTGGGAGCTCTAGTGTCCACTTCCTCCTGTATGGGTGAGAATATAGGGGCCTGCACAACCTGGGTAGCTTGCACAAGGGTTTTGTTTGGATTTCCTTTGGTAGCTAATGGTGATTTGTGGTTGTGTGGATGGTGCAAGTGTGTAAGGTATGGGTTTAACATTAGCTTGTGTTGCTAATTTGTCACCTTGAGCAATGAGCTCTAACATTCTTACGACTAGGGCTGTTTCTACCCCTGAGAAGCCAGTAGTTGGCTTTCTCATTGCCTTAAAGATGTCAGGCTTCATCTGTCCCAATTTAAGAACATTATCTGTTCCCCTTAATTGTGAGCCCAGTTCACAGTTAAGGATGTACTAAACATATCTAGGGAAGATGTTAAGTAGTCCAAGTTTGCAAGTAAATTAGTACAAACAAATTGTGAGTACCTGAACTTCACCCCTTGTACCAATCCATGGACTATATAGGAAAGGTCTTCAAGAATTTGATCCCAACCTCCATGTTTGTTTGATAGACAGTGAATGACAACATGGAGGAGGTACTTCCATTGGGAGGAGACCTTCCCTTTCTTGAAGGTAATTACAGAGTAATCACCCTCATAGTCTATCTGCTTGAAGGACTGGTTCATAACAGACTTTGGGAAGGACAGTTCTCCTTCTTCATCATCCAGCCTTAGATGAGTACGAATGGTGGCTAGAGTGATAAAAATTGTCCATCTCTACACTGTTGCAGACAGTGCCTTCTCCCCATCCATAATGACCTCTTGGTAGGTCGTCCAAAACTCTAAAAGCTGATCTTCATATAGTGGAGGATTTACGATGAGGGGGGTGAAGTAGTTGGATAAAGCCAAGAAACGGAAAATGTTTGAGAAGCCAGGACCTTTCTCAGACACTAACAGAGCAACCTAATTATGTTATCTATGTAGTTGCATGTAGAAATTAGGCTGGTTTCATGGATCAGGGTTGGCCATTTTGAGTAGCTTTGAGATTAATAGGGTAAGAATAAGGTCAGTTTGTGGGTGAATTTAGGTTTTGAATCTTTGTGGATGAAGGAGAATAGAGAAAAAGGGGGAACCGTTGTTTGAATATATATGGTATGGATTTTGAGACAAAGTTAATGCAAAAGGATAAACTTTGAAATCTGAATGTTGATCCTACCTCTGAAAAAGTACCAAAAAAGTTAGTTTTCTTGGAAGTCTAAATATTCCAAAGGTAATTTGTCTTTGAAAGGTTTTAGAAAACCTTTCAAAGCCAAATTTTGGCTTCGGAAGATATTCCTTAGTTTTCTAAGAATTTGCTTCGGAAGAAAATTACTTAGAGTAACTTTGCTTCCTAGATAAATTTTGCTTCGAAAGATATCAAATACCATAAATCTTATTCATAAGAAAGAATAAAAGTTTTGAGACTTAATTGCTTTTAGAAGAAAATGGTCCTCAATACACATAGTACTTGGTGAGAAAAATAAACTTCGGAAGATATATCAGGATTTCTTCCGAAGGTTAATTTCTCAGAAATACTAATTTGTTTTGAATACATAATTTTCTTCCAAAGATTACTTGATGTCTTCCGAAAGAATGTTTATTAAAATTCTCAGAATTTTAAGCGATAACATTTTGAAAAGTTTCTTCCAAAGTAAACTGGGCTTATGGTGATGATATAGACAACTTAAACTTGAGTTTAGTTTAAGAAAAAACTACCAAAATTTAATCATCCCAATAGCTGATACAAGATATTTAAATCTCTGCTCATCAAAGGCTTTTATGAATAGATCACCATATTGTTCATTTGTGTTAACTTTGACTAGTTTTATTAATCCCTTTCCAAAATTATCTCTAATCAAATGATACTTGATGTTGATGTGCTTTGTCTTTGAGTGTTGCACAGGATTATTTGTAATAGAGATAGCATTGTTGTTGTCTATGAGGATAGGAGTCTCCTTGAAGTTGAATACATAGTCTAGAATCTGATTCTAAATCCAAAGCACTTAAGCATAGCATCTTGCAGCAGCAGTGTATTCAGCTTCAGCAGTTGATGCGGATACACGGGATTGTTTCTTGCATTGCCATGAGATTATCCTTCCATAAGAAATTGACATCCCCTAGATGTTGACTTTCCAGTCATATTGCAGCCACCATAGTCACCATCTATATATGCATAAAGATTGAAGTCAGAATTCATTGGATGAGAATTCTCTTGACAGCAACCAGGCGTGACATCCTGGAGTTGGCTTGATATCTTGCACAAATACATGTAGCAAACATGATATCAGGCTTGCTAGCAGTAAGGTATATAAGTGACCCTATCATAGCCCTATATAGATGTTCATCAACACATCCCCCCCTTCAAGATCTGGTCCTAGGGAGTGGTTTCTAGCTATTGGTGTCTTACCAACCTTGCACTTAGTAATGTGAAATCAGGCAAGTATGTCCTGCACATACTTTGACTGGTTTATGAAGATTCCATTGTCAACCTGCTCCACTTGAATTTCTAGAAAGAAATTGAGTTCCCCCATGGCACTCATTTCAAATCTATTCTTCATCATCTTCTCATGAAGATTCCATTGTCAACCTGCTTCACTTGAATTTCAAGTCTTTAAAGAGCTTCGGATTAGTTGACCTAAAAATAATGTCATCTATATAAACTTGAACCTGCATCAAGTCATTTCCTTTTCCTTTGATGAAGAGTGCTCCATCAATGTCGAAAATTCGAACAACGTATGATCGAATATTGCAATCGTATTGCTGTCGTTAATCAGATATGTGATGCGGAATCTCATACACCCGTTGATAATTTCAAGTGAAGATCTATACAAGATTTAGTGTATGATGATGAATGAATGATGAACAATCAAGAACACATATTGATAAATATTTCATTCATTCATATGGATGATGATGCTATGAGATTACAAAGGGAGTTTTTAAGAAAATTCTATCTCACACACACTCAACCTAATTGTTTCTCTCACTAGACTAATTCTCTCTTGTTTGTTATTGTTAGTGCTTAATTCCTTAGCAATGCTTAGAGTATAAAATGACTACACTTAGTCTATTTATACACTTTACATAAATGAATAAAATTACATTTAAGCCCTATTGATTACACAAATATTGTTCTAAGTCTGATAAATTCTCTATTGCTGATACGTGACTGCCGGGTGCTGACGTCATTCGGGATGACTGTTGATGCTGACTGTTGACTTTGACCACAGTTGACCAAGTTTGACTTTGGTCAATTTTCTTAGTTTTGATCATATTTTCAGCATAGCTTCACCGTGTCAGTTTTGGTAATTATCATGAGATTTGACACTTAGATCAGATATCTACTGGAGAGCATGTACATTAAAGAAAGGTGGAACTATATACTCTGATCCCTCTTGAGGAAAGAAGAGCAGTAAAGACTAGAGGAAATATAAGGGAGATTATAAAGATAAAGAAGTACACGAAGAAGACTTATTTGACCTTCGAAGAGCAACTAGATAAGATTGAGGAGGAGTTGAGGAAGAAGAGGAAGAAGAAGGGTGTAGAGAAATCATCCTCCCATGCTAGAGCTGATTCCCCTTTACGGGAAAAGAGGAGTAAAAGTAAGTAGCCAGTCATTCCTAAGACTGGGCTTGCAGGAGAAGCTGGGAGGCCAAGGAGGGACATTAGATCAGACCTTGATGAGGATGTGATTTGGAATGTCAACACATCCTTATCAAATATGCTAAGCATGATAAAAACCAAGCTGATTAACTCACAGGAGAGGGAGAAACTAAGGGATTTAGACATTGATAAGATAAAGAAATTTATATGCCAACAAGATCTGATCAAAAAGTTGTTGGAAGAAGTGAGTGATCTGAGGAGGACTGCTGGTGCAACTGATGTACCAAGTGTTGAGCAGATCTGGAAAATGACTGACACATCCAAGTTCTCTTTTATTCACAAGACATCAGGAGCAGGTGTTAGTAGTGTAGGAGGATTGGGAACTGGTGGTGACCAGGTTTGAGATGTGAATCTGATTTAATGTGACTCAACTAAGATCGAATATGCTGATTGACTCAATGATAATGTAGCGGAAATATAGAATCAAAGAACATTTAATGCTGAAAATACTAATAAATGCTTTGTATATTGATATTGGTAAACAAGATATAAAATGTGTGCTAGGGTTTGTAGCACAAAACAGAAACTTCATCACTTTCATTTACCCTATACTTTTTTATTCATAGGCTGATACAATGCCTGTACAAAATGACTAAACTACCCTGACAACTATACATCAGAATACTAGTCTAAGTACAAAAGATAATTAGCATTTGTAAATTTTCATCTTCATTTACTAATAATTATTGGATCCTTATAGTTATTTGATCTTTATAATTATTTTTAGCACTTCACTTTGGAAGGTGATCCTCTTTGGGATTCTTTAGATTTTATTAATTCATCCATTTTGGATGTGTTCCATATTGAGAATCTTTTTGGATCATGACATTAGCACTTTGTGCCTGTTTCTCCAGGTCTTTGGATAACAAAACAGAGGAGAAACTGATATGGGAGAATGAGATTCATAAGGCATCATTACCTGGTGTGTTTAGGTTACTACACATACACACACTTGGATAAGCTAATACTTACTCATACATGAGATGATGGCTTCATAGTTGAATATGAGCATTAATTCATCACAGCATGTATCTTCTTTTCCAAGCTAAGCCTACCCGCATATCAGATAAGTCATGTTAGTCTTTCAAGATTTTGAAATCAGCACAGTGAATGATATAACAACTGTAATTATATCATTTCCCATTTGGAGTATATTTCAAATACTTCAACAAAAAATAACTTCTTATTGTATTTTTATAATATTTGAATGTTTTTTGCAAATTTTAATTTTACTCAAGGTTAATCATGCCAATTGATTAAACTAAGAATTCAAACCGACTAGTCTCAAATGCCTTAGCGAACAAATCAGCTAATTGATTGTCCATGTGAACCTGTATTAACTTGATTAACCCTTTTTCAGCACAGTCTCTCAAAAAGTGATATCTAATTTCAATGTGTTTGGTTTTTGAGTGCTAAACTGGGTTGTTTGTTATGAATATGGCGGCTGTGTTGTCAATGTGAATTGGTGTGTGAAAGAAGTGATAACCATAATCAAGCATCTGGTTTTGAATCCAGAGAACTTGAGGGCAACAAGCTGATGCTGCTATAGACTCAGCTTATGCTATGAAAACCGACACGTTTGTCTATTTCTTGCACTGCCAGGAGACCAGTCTGGGACTAAGAAATTGACAACCTCCATAAGTGGACTTCCAATTGAAGTTGCACCCCCCGTAGTCATTCTCTACGTAGGCAAAGAGATTGAAATCTCCCTCCTTTGGGTACCATAATGCAAGTGCAGGCTTGCCCTTGAGATATCTAAAGATCATATTACAGCGTTTACATGTAATTCCTTGGGATCTGCTTGATATCTGTCACAAACACATACACCAAACATTATGTAAGGTCTGCTTGCTGTTAAATACATGAGCGACCCTATCATTGATCGATAGTAAGTTTGATCCACTAATTTTCCATCTGAGTCTGGACCAAACTTTATTTTTGTATCCACAGGAGTTCTAATAGACTTACAATCTGCAAAATGAAATTTCTTCAACATAGAATTCTACGTATTTTGATTGATTGATGAAGATTCCATCAGCTGTCTGCTGTACTTGCAATCCTAAGAACAATGTAAGTGTTGGTCCTTCTAATCGATATAACAGTGCACTTGATTGATAAACACTAACAAATCCCACTGATAATACACATGTCAATGATATTTGTGTAAAATATAGAACAAACACTATAAAATATGGATGAACAATGATGAACACCTCAAGAACATTCAATAAACTGTTGTTTGATCTTAATTTGATTGCTAAAGATATTACAAAGTGAAAGCCCCTCCATCAACGGCTCATTCAAGCTCTCCCCAACCTAATTGTCACTAAACTATATATAGTGATAATATTCACTAATGACATATTAAGCACCTAGACTTAGACAATTAGAGAAATTAAATATAAAACATAAAAATGACTTGAACATAAATAAATATATTTTGTTGACACAGAATATATTTATTAACAATAAACTCCTAGTCATTTATATCTTCAACGACTCGTATCGGTTCTTCATCTTGAACGCGTCTGTTTGACTTTTTTGATGATTTTGACAGTGACGTGGACCTTTGTTGACTTTTACTGTGTTGATAATATAGACTATCCTTTTCAGACCTAACAATACTCCCCCTTAGTCTATCACTATCAACTCCTTGTATCATCTTCAGCTCCGAGAAGACAACCATATAACGGTCTTCAATCTCCCTCTAGATTGTTGATCTGTTACTGAAGATCTTTCATCTTACAGTATTCTCCCCCTCTTTCTATGCTCCCCCTCTACATGACATTCTTTGTGAATGATCAGGAACAACTTTTTAGCTCTCTATTCTTTAGTGCTTCAGAAGAGGCAGGAGGAGGAATCCTAGCTCGATATCTTCTTCAAACTTGAAGAACAGGTTCTCTGGTCAGGTACTTTGCTCAGCTGATGATCGGCCATCATTTGAAGCAAAAAATCTGTGACACAATCACAACCACAATCTAGCGACTGATCATTTCAATTAACAAATAAACCCGTGTTTATCTGTGTGTGCAGTTTCTCGTGAAATGCATATGAAAATGATAACATTTTAATAACATAATGTGGAAGACTTGAAATATATATATATACTTAAGCTCAAAGATTTATTTTACACCAAGAACTAATTTGATCATGAGATCACATCCTCAAGATATTCTTAAGCACAAAGATGTATTTAAACATCGACAATTCAGTGAGATCACACTGATACAGAGTCTAATCACAATTTTAAATTTTTATAGCCAAAACAATTGATGAATGATTATTGGTATATTTATCCAATTTAAACCCATGCCTTATTCTTTTCAACAAGTGATCCATAACTGATTTTATCATGTTTTAGGTTCGATTAGAGAAACTCGGGTAACTTGGTTCCCACGGACATCCGGCAAAGAACTTATCCCATCATCAGGGCTTATTGAGTAATATGATTAATGCTGCTTGATTTTCTTTTAAGTTTCAATAATGATCTTAATTTAAGAATCACAGTACCTTTATTTAGGTAACAGATGATAAGAGCTCCAGGTTTATACTTACGTATAACGGAGGAGATGATCATCTCAGCGTGCTGATGAGAGCTTCAGGTGTATACTTACGTATAACAAAGAAGATCATCACTACAGGTCAATGCTTTGGCATAGCATAGGATAGAAGCACGAAATATTCATTAGAAGTGCTAATGAGAAGCTACATTCAGGACTTGGGGATCGAAAGGGATCAAGGCAGAAGTCAGATACTCTCAACCCGTTTTTGATGAGACTTGTAACTTTGTACAGGTCGAGATGTCATGGAAATGATCCTTATCACCAAGTTCTAAAGCTTTAGTTAGGCTACAAAATCATTGTTTACTTTATTTTCAGGCTGAGCCTACCAAGCATATCATATAATGAAACTATCTATTTAAATTTTAGAATTTTTAAGTTATATAGACATCTACATCAGTTACTATCGTTTCTCATAAGTACAAGTTATGCAAACAAGCATACAAAGAAAACATACAATCATTTCTCAGTCATCCCAAATCAAGTTCTTAGTTCCCATTTCAATTATACTAGCAAAGAAAGTCTTGCAAATTATAATAGCAAAAAGATGAGAAATGAAGTATCAAGAAAGGTGCAGTGATTGCGAAGTGTGAACTGTAATAGTGCATATAAGTATCCAAAATATGGATGGGATACCAAAACCATAACCCGTTGGTTCCTCTTCAAATTTGACTGAGGAACACTCTCTGTTGGTAAACCAGATTACTAACAGTCCTCCTAAGCTATTCCTGCACTCATTACTGATTAGTTAGGGAGGGGGACCTAGGCCATCGTGGTCCTGGGAGTTTCTTTTTCATCAGTGTACATAACTTACTTTAGAACACATCCTTTTGAAAAATTATTTATCTCTTTAACTTTTTGTTTTACTCTCCAAATTTTTTTCTTTTCAATTACTTTTGATTTGAAAGAACTGAATTTGGAGATCATTTTCTTTTTAAGACCCGAAGGTTGAGATTTTGATTTTAAAACATTGTTTCTTTTCATCTTTGAATCATATGAAACCGGCTTCACATGAGAAGGTTTGGATAGATTGTTCTTCATCCAACCATTAAAAGATGTGTGTTTTTTACTTTTTGAACCAGAGAAGCAACCCATGCCCTAAGCCTGTCTTTGAAATTGAGGGCTCTTCTAAAGCATGCCTTGAAAGGCTTTTGGTTCTTTGTAGTCTCTTGTAAAGCAGGAAATGGTGGAGCCTGCTTTGTGGTTGTTATAGCTTGTCGACAACCTTGAAGCTTCTTTATTCGGATATCAGAACATTGAACTTTTTAAGGCTTTGTCGATATGGATTTCAAACTTAGCTGTGATTTGACGTGTGAAGTTCGAGGAGATGAGATCTGAACATTCTTTTGAGAACCCTTTTGTATGACTGGTGACTTGTCAAACTTGGAGACAGATTTGTGGTGAGCTTGATGGATAGCAGATGAAGATGGTGAGTGCTTATGCTGAGTTTTAAAGAGACTGCTAATTTGTTTAGCATTTGGAGATGAGAACTGTATAGTTCTTGATTCAACTTTTGGAAGCATTTGAGACTTGACAACTTTTGATGACTTAATGATTGTTTATTCATCATCTGAGATTGTCCAGTCTTGTATACACAAGTCCACTTCCAACGGATCTTGATTGATACCACTTGTTAACTTTTGATTGCCTGGTGATTCCACAGCTGTTCCTTCTTTGACAAACCTGACGGGAACAAAAAAAGGGATGTTATGTGTTTTGAAATTGTTAAAGAAGTTAAGGGAAACACCTGATAATGGATTTGAAACATCAAGGGTGGAACTATTATTTTGCTTATCAGATCCTTGTTTGATGAGTCCTAAACTTGCAGGAGAATCATATTCATCTCAAACCTCTTTCTGATTAACCCTGCTTAAACCTACATGTAGACTGTTAGTATCTACAACTTCAATTAAATCATTAGATGGATGAGGTTGAGGCATAGGAGAGTAACAATGAGTGCTAGGAGGAGGATAAACATATGAAGTTTCACCACATCCCACACCCATTTTAATTCTAGCTCCCCTTTGTTTACAGAATAGTTCTTCCTGTTTCATCCCTGATATCATCCATTTATCAAGTTTAGTTTTAAGCTTGCTAGTCTCAGATTCTGCTAATGTGACTCGTTCGCTCAAAACATTAATCTCGACATTCTTTTCTAAAAGATTTCTTTTTAAAAGATCATTTTCTTTTAAAGGTTCTCTTAGTTTGATAAAATATTTGAACTTATTGATTTTAACTTCTTTGTTTATTGGTTTTAATTCCTTTTCATTTTCTAACAATAATCTGTTAGCTTTATAAACTCCAAATAAATGAATTTTGCAGGAAGGAGAACACATGTCTTGAACAACCTCAATAAGAAGTCCTATAACTATATTTTCAGCAGCTAGGGCTTTTTCATATTGATAGACAGGAGTGTTCTCTTTGTATTCTTCCTCTTGAGCAGCTCTCTTTTTAGCTTCTTCAGCTTCACCTTCTTCTTGCTTTCCTTTATCCTGAACTTTACACCGGCTTGCACATTCACCAACATCACCAACACTCTCACCTTGAGTGTCACAACTGAATTCTTTGAAAGGATCAAAAACCTAAACAGAATCCTCATCACTGTTTACCACCTCAGCCATCAATGCATGGTTGACTTCTTTTTTAAGTTATTTGATCTCAACACTTGAAGATACACATGAATAGATTATACTCTCTTCTTTTCATATCCAAATCAAATGACTTCAGCTTGTTGATAACTTCAATGAGTTTGTAGTCAGCAAAATTTCTTTCCTGCTTTAACAATCTAACTTATGGACTCCACTGTGGAGGAAGAGAGTCCAAAAGTTTTATGACTTGTTCATGGTTCTCCAGCTGGTCATCAAACTTCTTAAGGTTGTTTGCCACCATCAGAAATTAATCAACAAAATCAGATATCTTTTCATCTATCATGGCGGCAAAAGAATCAAACCGACTTTTTGCCGATATTAGATTATCAGATTTGAAGGAATTGGAGACTTCTGAAAAAGCCATTTTTGACATTATCAGAAATCAATTTTGCTAAAATTTTAGTAATTTCGCTGGCAATTTCGCTGGTAGTTTCGCTAGTAATTTCGACAGCAGTTTCGCCTAGCAGTGGCATGTTGATGCTAGTTTCGTAGGGTAGAGTTTTGCCCGAAATTAGTTGAACTTTCATTTAGAAATCAATTTGGCAGCAATTTTGTTAGGTTGGGCATACAAACACCATGAACTTTCATTCAATTCATGTACTTTTGCAAGGACGAAGAAACCAGATTCATAAACCAAGAACTGTGTAGTTTCGTGGAAAGAACTCTAGTTTCGTCAGGCGAAACTATGTTGTTTCGCTGAATGAAGATGTAGTTTTGCTGGACGAGCTGTAGTTTTGCCCGACGTATCTGAACAGCTTTTTCAGCACGAAATCAACTGAAATTCATCCAAATCTCAATGAATTTGAGATCTGATGATTTCTAAAGCTTCCCATAACAAAATCGAGCAACCCTTAATCAATTTCCATGTCCAAAACACACAGATAGATAGCAAATGAATGGAACAACGACTTTGAACTAGAAACCAAACAAAACTCAAATAAATCAAGAGCAGAATGGCTCTGATACCAAATTGTTCATCCTTCTGATCGATATAACAGTGCAGTTGATTGATAAACACTAACAAATCCCACTGATAACACAGATGTCAATGATATTTGTGTAAAATATAGAACAAACACTATAAAATATGGATGAACAATGATAAACACCTCAAGAACATTCAATAAACCCTTGTTTGATCTGAATTTGATAGCTAAAGATATTACAAAGTGAATGCCCCTCCATCAATGGCTCATACCCTGTTTTCCCCTTGATGTTTCTAAGCAGGAGGATTCTATCCCCTCGGGACTACCAGTAGCTTCGGCAAGCTCTCCTCAACCTAATTGTCACTAAACTTTATATAGTAATAAAATTCACTAATGACATATTAAGCCCCTAGACTTAGACAATTAGAGAAATTACGTATAAAACATAAAAATGACTTAAACATTAGTAAATATATTTTGTTGACACAAAATATATTTATTAAAAATAAACTCCTAGTCATTTATATCTTCAACGACTCGTCTTGGTACTTCATCTCGAACGCGTCTGTTTGACTTTTCCGATGACTTTGACAGTGATGTTGAGCTTTGTTGACTTTGACTATGTTGATAATATAGACTATCCTTTTCAGACCTAATATTAGGCTCCCCCATTGCACTCATCTGGAACTTGGAATGCATAAGGTCTTCAAATCCTTACAAAGTTGCTTGTTTGTTGATCCAAAAATGATATCATCCATGTAGATCTAGACTAGCAACATTTCATGTTCTTTTCTTTTTCTAAACAAAGTCTGATCAATCTTTCCTCTCTCATACCCATGTACAAGAAGGAAAGATAATAGAGTCTCGTACCACTTTCGAGGGGCATGATGTAGGCCATACAAAGCTTTGTGAAGCTTGTACAACTTGTGAGGGAAATCCGGGTCCTTAAAGCCTGGTGGTTGACTCTCATAGACTTCTTTAGAGATTTTGCCATAAAGAAATGCACACTTTACATCCATTTGATACACAGTGAATTTCATAGATGCAGAGTACGCAAGAAAAAGTCTTATGGCTTCTAATCTGGCAACAGGTGCAAACACCTCATCATAATCTATTACTTCTTCTTGGGTGTATCTTTGTGCAACCAATCTTTCCTTGTTTCTGATAACAATTCCCTTGTCATCGGTCTTGTTTCTGTATAACCATCTGGTACCAATAGGGTATTGTCTTTCAGGAAGGTCTACCAACTGCCATACTTCTTGTTTCTTGAACTGGAGTAATTCTTCCAATAATGCATCGATCCAGTTGCTGTCTTGAAGAGCCTTTTTTATATTCTTGGGTATTGTTTGGCACAGAAAGCAAGAAAACAAACAGATGTTTGCAATACTTGACTTGCTTCTTGTCACTCGCTCATCTAATTCACCAATGATGCTTGACACTGGATGATTCTCATGTATCCTAGTAGTTGGTATTGAGTCATTGATTGAGCAATTAATACATCAAGATTGGAGACATTCAGATTATCTTGGCAAGAGGCACCTTCATGTTGTGATGTAGGAGAATTATGAATGTAATCAAATGCTTCACCGGCTTCAGCTTTAGCATCAACAACACTTTTAAGACTTTCATCATTTGCATTTACTTCAAATTCAACAAGCATAGTAGCTGGTTCTGGATTTCTATCCTCTGTAGATGGTTCTACTGAAGGAGTGGGTAGTGTACTAGGACCAACCATAGTTGTATTTCTTGACTAATCGGATCAGCTTGCAATGGAACATCTTTATCAGGTTGATTTTTAAAAGATGGATGAATCATTGGAAAATCATTCGTTCTCTCTACTGTTCTAGAAGATACAACTGATTGTAGGTTACCTGCATTTGACAAGTGAAACTGATCAAAAGATCTTGAAAAAGAGTCAATATCAAAGAACCAATCATGACCATTAATTGACTTAGGAAAGGAGTGCTCGGTGAATTGAAAATTTGTTGATTCATCAATAATGTTTAATCTAGGATTAAACACTCTGAAAGCCTTTGAGACAGAGGAATAACCTACAAAGAATCCCTCATCAAACTTAGGAGCAAACTTTTCTAAATGATCTCGGGTGTTTAATATTGAGACAGGACAACCAAATGACTTGAAAAATCCAATGAATGCTTTTCTATGAAAAAGAACTTCATAAGGTGTTCTGTTGTTTTCTTTAACAATCAATGTTTGATTTTGCACAAAACATATTGTGTTGACTGCTTCAGCCCAAAAGGTAAGTTGTAGCTTAGCATCTGCTAGAAATGTTCTTGCTCCTTCAATCAATATTCTGTTTCTCCTTTCAGCTACCCCATTTTGTTGAGGAGTTCTAGCTGCACTGAATTGATGACCAACACCTTTTTGTGTGCAAAATGAACTTAGATTTTCATTTTTAAACTATGTCCCATTATCACTTCTAATTGATTTACCTTTTCATCTAGTTGATTTTCAATTTTTGTGATAAAATCTTTTATTATTTGGGATGCTTCGTTTTTATGAAGTAGGAAGAACACCCATGTGAATCGTGAAAATTCATCAATATTCACCAAACAATACTGTTTCTTTCCAATACTCATGTCATGAGTTGGTCCAAAGAGATCCATATGATGTAACTTCAATGGAGTATTTGATTGTGTTCACAAGCTTTGGCTTATGGGAAGATTTATGTTGTTTTCCTTTGAGACATGCAAAACAATGGTCAATAAAATGAAATTCCTTTTGAGGTAAACCAATTACATGATTTCCTTTTACCAATCTATTCATGTTTTTGAAATTTTTTTGTGCCAAACGTCTATGCCAAATTTGTGACTCGTTAAATGATGCTTTAGACAAAAGACATGTTTCTTCTATTTTTGAGAAGAATTAAGGTTCAAGACATAGGTATTATTCTTTCTCGGTGTCTTCAAGACAACCCATTCTTTAAGAATTTGAAATCCTGGTTTTAAAATGTAGCAATGAGTGTCTATGAAATGAGTGGAATATTTCTTGTCATAGATCTGACACACACTGAGGAGATTGAAATTCAGTTGCGCGCAGTACTTCACTTTGTCAAAGCTTAGCAGTCCATTTGTTACAGATCATTCCCCAGTAATTTTTCCAGCTTGTGAGTTTCCACCGAACACTACAGTAGTTCCTTGTATATGCTTGAAGTCATGAAGGAGGGAACTATCTCTAGTCATGTGTCGGGAGCATCCACTATCCACATACCATAAGTTATTGGACCTGTATGGATGACCCTACAAGCATAAAAGAACTAGTTAGAATGTGGAACCCAAGCCATGATGGTCTTGGGTTGTTCGTTTCTATTCATTATTGTAACCTTTTAATACATGCCTCTAGGTTATGATTTTGAGGTTGATGTTTTGAAGAATTTCTGTGGAGTCCTTTTTGTTTTTATTTTATCAATTTCAACAGAGTTGTCTAAAGAGTAGTCAAATCTTTCATCCCGGTTTCTATGTAGAAATTGGGCACGTTTTTGATTTTCAGAAATCATTTTTGTTTTAATTTTTGGGTGAGAACAAAGTGATTATTTCATATTATTTCATCTTCTAAGAGCTTCAACAATACTCCCCCTAAGATTTACATTGTCTTCAGTCCACATTGAACTCTTTTGGCTCATCTTTGATCTTGAACACAAGCTTCTCTTTGTAGAGTTCCAACTCTCTCAAAGCCTTCTTGAATGCAGACTTGAACTTCTTTCAAAGATTCTATGATCTGCTCATCATTCAAGATCTCAGAAAGGACTATAGAATTTTTTTGTTGATCTTCCACCTTCATCTGGCACATGAATATGTGAATCAGCAACAACTTTGATAACTTCGAGTGAAGACTCCTCGACGATCAAATTCTCTTGTGATACCTATATATCACAAAGATTAACCGATAACAATCAAATGTTTAATGAATGAGTGTATCGGGTTCTATGTTCAGAGTGTTTGTGAGTGAATGAAGAACTGAAATCACAAGTGTTGTATTTATACAAGTGAAAATATTTAGGCGCATGAGCACTGTTGATGCGCATGAGTATGAATATTACACTAAGTATTTAGGTGCACGAGCACTATTTGTGCGCATGAGGTTTATACGCATGGGCACTGTACAAGAGCATAAGCACTGTTTAGGCGCTTGGGCGCTGTTCAGGCGCATGAGACTAGATGAAACGCCTAACACTTGGTAACTTTTCACTTCAAACGTCTAACCCTTGGAAGGATGGTGATGTTTAGGCGCATGAGCATAGATAATACGCCCAACACTTGTGCAAATTTCCGAAAATTCACCATACTCCTGAATTGGACTTAAGAGTACTGTTTAGGCGCATGAGGATACTTCCATAAGTCTTAACACTCGTAATTTTCACATCATCCATCTGAACACTAATCAAACATATTAGAATAGTTCACAGTCAATTTTCAACACTTAGTCAAAATTGTGTGACTATTATTCAAAATTTTCATTAATGACCCTCAATTTTATCATTTTTTGACATTTCAATTTTAATTTTCAAAATCAATTTCCCGTCATTTTAGTCTCTATTTAATTTTTACAAAAACAAATTATATCATTTTGTTTGCAAGAAGCTTTTCCACTGAATTTGAATTCTTTTTCAGGTTTATTTTTACATCATATCAAACACACATATGCTTGAAATTGCAGCTTTATCCTTTCATCCAAAACACTTTATTTTTCTTTATTTTTATTTCTTTTTCACATTTTGAAAATCAATTATTTTCCCTTTTTTCATTTTTACTCCCCTAAACTTTTAAGTTTTATAAACTTAGAAGTTTCTTTTTCATTGCAAGAAGAGCAACTACTCATTATTAACATGCCTGCACACAGAAAATCATACAAAAAACAAAACTAAAGCAGAATAAAAAATCTATTATATACAATTGAATCACATGCCTGCATTGAGATCATATCAGGTTAGATCAGCACATTAAAAGAAAAAAATGATGGATAGTCGTAGACAGTGATTAAATCCTGATCAAGTGTTTTCCAGGTCAGCATTTCAGCAGCAAAGGAGACACGAGATCTAAGGACAGAAAATGAGTGCTCTTGGCAAGATACTCAGCACACTTACTTTTTCAATTCTTGGATTGATTAAGGTACGATTAGATATGACATTATGTAAGTCACACTTAGACTTAGAGAGTTCAACTCTCATAAAGATCTGCAAGAAATCACCTATCTCAACTTGTTAACCTGACATATACTTATAACCAGATCTCATGTTGATATTGTGCACATTGGTATCTTTTTGCATCAAGTAAGAATATCCAGGTCTGTAATTACTTACAACAAAGGATATCTTGCCACTTCAGGCCTATGATGACTCATAACAAAGAAGTGATTAGATGCTTTAAATTAATTAGTGCTCAATGATTATTCATATCGCTACCAGGTGTGAGATTATGACATAACAAGCAATTAATTTGAGAAGTCAACACTACTCATTGGTACTAAAATGGACAAACATGAATGCATGATTGATTTTAATCACAAGA
Organism: Flaveria sonorensis; assembly: GCA_025506505.1. Taxonomy (NCBI): domain Eukaryota; kingdom Viridiplantae; phylum Streptophyta; class Magnoliopsida; order Asterales; family Asteraceae; genus Flaveria; species Flaveria sonorensis. The sequence continues at coordinate 26,057,061 of CM046423.1, read as the reverse complement.
ATTTACTTTTTCAGTATAATTGCATGAGCTTACCTGCATATCATATCTGATCACGTCATACTTTAGCAACGAGTGAATTATGCAACTAATGAAAACTAATGTATCTATTATTTCTCACAAATTACGAAGACAGATTCAGTCCTAAGCAATTAATTATCAAGAAAAATTCTATTTTTGTATTTTGTTTTATATTTTTCTCTTTTGATTTTGCAATTTTCTATTTTTGTATTTGGTTTTTCATTTTATATATAACATGCAAACATAATATATACAATCAAGCAGTTAACTTTGACAGTTTCTCTTTTAGTTTTCTCATTCAAATAAGAGAGGGTTCTTACCATTTTATGACTCAATAACTGAAAACTCAAAACCAATTTTTAAACATGGCTAATAAGTCCAACTGACTCGACCAAATATTCAAATCGACCCGGTAAAAAGGCTTTTGTAAATAGGTCAGCCAACTGTTTTTCAGTTGTGAATTAAATCAAAATGATTAAACCATTTTCAGAGTTATCTTTGAGAAAATGATATCAAATCTTGATATGTTTTGTTTTTAAGTGTTGAACATGATTAGCTGTAATAAACATAGCAGCAGTGTTATCAATGTAAATAAGAGTTTTAAGAAATTTGAACCCGTAATCCAGCAGTTGGTTTTGTAACCAAAGGATTTGAGAACATCCTGCTGAAGCAGCTATGTACTCAGCTTCTGAGGTTGAAACAGAGACATTTGTTTGTTTCCTACATTGCCATGAGACTAATCTGGGACCTAAAAACTGACAACCACCCATAGTAGATTTACGATCTTGACAACACCCCCCATAATCACTATCTGTATATCCATGTAACTCAAAGTTTCCTTCATAAGGATACCACAGTCCTATAGCCGGTTTCCTTTGAGATACCTGAATATTAATTTAACAGTGATTAGATGAGATTCCTTTGAGTCAGATTGGTACCTGGCATAGACACAAACAACATACATTATATCAGGTCTAGATGCAGTAAGATACATCAAAGAACCAATCATGGATCTGTATAAAGTTTGGTCGATAGATTTTCCTTTCAGATCAGGTTCAATCTTGTAATTTATGGCAGCTGGAGTTCTTATGGATTGACAATCTTGCAGTTTAAATTTCTTCAAGAGTTTATCAACGAATTTCTCTTGGTTGATAAAAATTCCATCTGCAGATTGCTTCACTTGAAGACCAAGGAAAAAAATTATTTCTCCCAAAGAACTCATTAAAAACCAAGACTTCATGGTTTCTTCCAATTCATTGCACAACTTTGGACTTGTAGAACCAAATATGATATCATCAACATACACTTGAGCACATAAGATATCATCAGCATCCTTCTTAATAAACAAAGTAGGATCAAATTTCCCTTGCTTGTATCCATGTTTGATCAAATGTTGTGATAACATTTCATACCAGATTCTAGGAGCTTGATGTAGACTATACAATGCTTTGCTAAGCTTGTACACATGATGAGGATATTCTGAATCATCGAAACATGGAGGTTGTTTGACATACACATCATCGGTGATTGGTCCATATAAGAAAGTACCTTTCACGTCCATTTGATACACCTTGAATTTCATGAATGATGCATAGGCCAGGAAGACACGAATTGATTCAAGTCCTGCAACTGGAGAAAATACTTCATCATAATCTATTCCTTCTTCTTGGGTGTAGCCTTATGCAACGAGTCTCACTTTGTTGCGAACAACAATTCCCTGATCGTCTGTTTTGTTTCTAAACAACCATTTTGTGCCTATGGTATTTTCTCCTTCAGGTAAATCCATAAGCTTCCACACTTCCTGTTTGCGGAATTGTAATAATTCGTCTTGCATTGCCTCAATCCAACTATTGTCCTTTAGTGCCTCGATGACATTTTAGGAACAATTTGAGATAGAAAACACGAGTATAAGCAAAGGTTTGCTTGTTCTGATTTACTTCTAGTCGTTCTCTCATTCAATGGACCGATAATCTGAGACGTTGGATGGTTCTTATGAACATGAGATGTTGGAATCACATTCACTTGAACATGAACATCCAGATTAGATTGGTTCAAGTCAGAATGCTAATGCAATAAGTTCAAAGAATGTGGATTGAAATTAGGTACTTGAGTCGGTGAGTTGATAAAATAATCAAGATTATTAGTACCAACTACATCATCATAGATCGATGACGTTCCGGACTCAGGTTGTATAATTTCAGCACCATCATTAAGAAAAGGTTGTGAAACATTTGAATTTTCTAAAACGGGATGCTCTTGAGCTTGTTGAGGCCAAAATATAGGATCTCTAACAAATGAGAAAAATGGATAATCTAGGGTTGAGTCATCCATATAATCAGAACAGAATCATCGCTGAAAGAACCGAGATCTCCTGCTTGATTTTTCTTCTCACTTGTAAATTCAAACAAGTTAGAATGAAAAGAGTTTGACAATCAGTCTAAATCAAATAGCCAAGCTGGACCATTTGCAACTGATGGAAAAGAATTTTCAAGAAATTTAACGTTGAATGTTTCAAGGATAATATTTGTCCTAGAGTTATAAACTCTATAGGCTTTTGAAACCGATGAATATCCAGCAAAAAATCCTTCATCAGATTTTGAATAAAATTTTCCTAGCTGATCACTTGAATTTAAAATCAAACTGGACAACCAAAAGATTTAAGAAAATCTATATTACGTTTCTTGCCAAACATCAACTCATAAGGAGTTTTCTGTTTATCTATCACAATCAATGAACGATTCTGCACAAAACACGCTGTGGATATAGCTTCATCCCAAAAAGTGATTGGAATTTTGGCATCCGCTAACATAGACCGTGCTGCTTCAATCAAAGTTTTGTTTTTCCTTTCAGCAACTCCATTTTGTTGTGGGGATCTAGGAGCACTGAACCGACGAGCAATACCTTTTTCTGCACAAAACATGTCAATATTAGCATTTTTAAATTCCGTTCCATTATCACTGCTAATTATTTTGACCTTTTGTTCTAATTGATTTTCAACTTTAATGATGAATTCTTTTAATAATTCAGCCATTTCAAATTTAGCATGCAAAAAGAAAACCCAAGAAAATCTTGTAAAGTCATCAATGATAACTAAACAATAAGATTTCTTTCCAATACTCCAAACATTTGTTGGTCCGAATAGGTCCATATGCAAAATCTGGAAAGGTTTGGAATTTGAGTTTATCTGTTTGGGCTTATAAGATGCTCTATGTTGCTTTCCTTTTAAACATGCTGAGCAGAGATCAGTTGTGGCAAACTTCTTTGTTAGAAGACCTACAACATGATTTCCTGATACAAGCTTGTTCATGTTCTTGAAATTGGAATGCCTGAGACATATATGCCAAAGCTAACTTTCGTCATTTGATGCTTGAGCAATTAGGCATGTTGTTTCTGTGGAAGGATCAACTACCCATTCTTTGCTAATCTGAAAACCTGGCTTCAAAATATAACAAAATGAATCATCAAATAAAACAGAATAAGATTTGTCACAAATTTGGGAAACGCTTAAAAGGTTAAAGTTTAACTATGAGCAATAGTTGACTTTATCAAAGCTGATAATCCCATTGGATACAGTTCCTTCGCCTGTTATTTTTCCTCCTGCATCACCTCCAAAAGCAACATGCGTACCATCTTTTAACTTAAATTCTTTCAGCAAGGCTTGGTTGCCTGTCATATGCCGGCTACACCCACTATCAACATACCATGTGTTAATAGGTCTTCTTGGGCGTACCTGCATTTCAGAAAGAATTAAGTTGAGTTATCAACCCAAGCCGAGATGGTCTTGGGCTTGCCAAATTTATCAACAATGGTAAACTGTTTAAAGTGATGCTTTTTCAAATCAGGCTTATTATTGACAAATTTATCAATTTCGTTTCTTACAAATTTTTGATTATCTTTGATTTGTTTTGTCCTTAAAGCATTGTAACATTTTTCAAGATCATCATCAAGATATTTCAAACCATCAGACAAAAATTTTTTTTTACCAAGCTTCCAACCATTCATTCTCATAGATCGTAGAACGAATTTTCCTTGATTATACTGCTTTGGTTTTGCAGCATAAGAATCATCATAAACAGAATCATTTCTTCGAAAAGATCTCAAGCCTAAGGAAGGCTGTTTTGTCAATCTTTGAAAACCAACACTTTGATTTCTTTAAAATTATGGATTGACATATCCACATCTTTATTGAGAATTTACATATCCATTCCTTGGCGAGTTCTTTCTGAAGTAGCAATTCTTAGTTTTGTGAGTTCTTTCATCATAATAGGTACAATATTTGTTGAAATAACAATCAGCTGTTGAATGGTTTTTCATATCACATATATGACAGTACCTGTTAAAGAAACATTCTTTAGTCTTATGATTGTACATATAACAGATTTCACAGTACCTTTGCAATTTAAACAATTTTTGATTAACTTTAGATATGGATGCCATATTTGATCCTTGTTTGGATTTAGGAGTTGAAAAGTTAATCTGTTGTTTTTTATTTGTAAATTTGTTCTTTTGAAATTTGAGTTTAGATTTTGCAACATTAACATCATTCCTCGACTCCTTAGATACAAATTGTTTATTGACAGTGGAAGACTTAGAATCTGAACCTGTTTTCAGATCAGAGTTGGATTGTAAGGCCCCGTTCCCGGGACGCTTACAGCTGAAACCGTCATTGCATAAAATATTTAAAACATACATTACTTTTGCAGCGGAATTTAAAAACTTTCATTAGTAATTAAAAACATGTCATCACATTACATCATTGTTACATTTCAAAATATGACATTATAACAAAACGTGGATGCCAGTCTCAAAACTTCCCCAGTAGCGTATGCATCCATGCCTACAACTCCTCAGCATCGACAAAATACCTGCCAACTATCATGCATAGAAAAATTCAACGACGCTGACTGAGTTCTAGTTTTATAAATAAAATACTTTACTTTCGCAAAAACAACCTTTTACTTTCGATCATGGTCACACATCATACGTTCAAATTGATAATAATTATTATTATCTTCATCATCGTTCATTCGTTCGTTCATTACATCTTTTACCATTAATCAGATCCTGTCTCATGCAATACCCCCGACTCATGTCCGAAGACCGACACAGTACCGGGGTACGCGACAAGGATGCCGTCTCTATTTGCAACACCCCCGACTCGTGTCCGAAGACTGATACTATGCCGAGGTCTGTAAACAAACCCCCGACTCATATTCGAAGACCGACACAGTACCGGGGTGAGCATCACAACCTCCTTCGGGTCAATCTCAAGGATTAGACCCCCATACGAGACATTATTAGACTCCCTTCGAGTTTATCTCAAGGATAGACTCCCCGTGTGCATCCTTTGGGTTAGCTAAACCGCACACAGTTGAACTAACAACAACATGGTCATGCACCTCCATTCAATTTGCGTGCAAGAGTTTCATTCATTCGTTACGTTCCACTTTTCATTATCATTATCTTTCACTTTGTTACATAATACTTTACGTATGCTCATTCATACATCATGCCACGTAAAGTCATAATATCATACATAACATATAATATAACGTAATACATATGCTTTGAAAACTGTTTAACGAAGAAAGATAACACATCACACACACACACATCATAAACCTCATCACATCATCATGCATACATCAACCATAAGCCATCACATCACAAGGGAACCTATCTCAACCATCTACCTCTTAAAAACCCATTGAAAATCCTATGTCCAAAATGTGGCACATGGAACATTTCAGGCGCATGAGCATGAAAACAGTCTGGGCGCATTACAACTATGCAGGCGCATGAGCCCTGCTCAGGCGCATTTCCACTATGCAGCTGCATGAGCCCTGCTTAGGCGCATCAACACTTAAGCGCATGAGCAACTATGGTTGCATGGGCACTATTCGGGCGCATGGCTAACACTTATGCGCATGACCACATTTCCTGGGAAAATGAACTACTTTTCAGGCGCATGTCCACTATTTGGGTGCATGACCTTGGGCGCATGAGGACACTTAGGCACATGAGAACTTTCTGAAATTTTCAAAGCTGCCAAAACACCCGAAACCTTTCTAAGACCATCCAAACATAGATCTAACATTCTAAGGCACTTAAAACATACTAACAACAATTCTAACCCAATAACAAGCTCTAAAACATAAACCCATAGCACAATAGTCGAACAACAAGGCATACACATTCGGTTTCTTTAAAAATGTTCACTTAGTATGCATAATAGCCCCAACACTTTAAAAATCAGTAAAAGAGGGGTTCTAGAAACTCACCTTGAATAGCCTTGAGCACTTCACTTCAGATCTAAAGCTCCCCCATGATTTTAGCACTAAAAATCCCGAAAACAAGCATCAAACACCAATAACATTGGTTAAGAAGTTGTGAATTCGGTTAAAACCGAACATATACTTAAGAAACTTACCTTTTGCAGCTTCTTCTTCCTTATTCTCTCAAAAACCAAGAGTTCTTCTTCTCTTTTCTTCTTCAGCCGAGAGCAAGATTGCAGATCCACTTTAAGTGGGCGGCCATACTCCAATTTATATTAAAATATTAGACTTTTGTGCTTTTTACACTTTTCCCCCTTCTACTAGTGTCCATATTCTTTTTTCTCTAGATACTTTTCTTTGTTCTTCTTTTAAATAAAATTCAGGGTATTACAAGTCCACCCCCCTTAAATAGTTTTCGTCCCCGAAACCTGTCGCTTCTTGAACAGTTACGGGTGATGCTGTATCACCTCTTCCTTGATCTTACACGTAGGCTTGGACTCCCTTCTGAGCCCTACTGTATTCACAAACGTGAAACCATACTTCTCTTAGCCCTCCTTTCCTTCTATCAGGAATGACCACCAGTTGCTTCTCGTAGTAGAATCCTTTATCCATCTCAGTATTCTCTAGTGGTACGATCATATCCTCATCGGTTGAGCACTTTCTTAGACAAGATACATGGAACATCAGATGACTTCCATTTAACACATCGGGTAGCTCCAGTCGACACGCCACTTCTCTTACCTGAGCAACAATTCAGATTAGTCCTTTATACCTCAATATTGACTTTACTCGCTTTCTAAATCGGGTGACCTCCTTTCCAAAACGAGGCCTTCATCATTACTTCACCGCCGTAGGTCGGCACCGAACTCTTATCGGGCGCCGTAGATTAAATCATCTTCTTGCAACACTCGGCATTTTGTCTTATAGGCTACTAGACAACTCATTCGAAGGTGTACGCCTATCCGCCTAAGTTCGTCCTGAACAGTCAAGCAGGAGACACGCGCTCTCTCAATTCTTTCATGCAATCCTCTTGGGCATCATGTATCTTAGTGGACTTACCAGTAGCAATTTCTACATCAAAGGGCTCATTGATCATTCTACTCCTAGCGAGCATCTTACCACAAAAGGCAGCAGTAATGAAACTACTACTAGTACCACAATCAAAGCATAGATGCACAAATTTAAATTATAAGAAACGTACCTGACGTCACTTCGGAGTCTACTCTAGCCTCCACCCGGTCATAGTGAATGCTCTGACCTTCATCCTCTGCTCTCCTTCCTCACACCGGAGCTTCCTGCCCTCGACTTCTTGCAGTCTCTGCTCATATGTCCAGTCTCGCCACAGTCGTAACATTTAGCCATGTCACAATCCCTCGCCCTGTGGCCCTCTCTTCCATACTGGAAGCAGACGTTCGATCCCCACATGCACTCCCCCACGTGGCCTCTACCACACTTCTTGCATACCTCTTCCCTCTCAGTTATCCTCTTCCGATCATCGAACCTCATCATCTTACCTCCAGCCACAAATTCACCATCATCATATCCCGCCTTCCGTTCCTACTCTTAACATAACGTCGCTCCTCCTCTTCATCCATTATAGCCACCGCCTTTCGCTCGTCATATAGCCTCCTCGCTAGGTCGACCACTGACCTAAATGTACCTGGCCGGGCAGCGATCAGATGTCTACGGATATCTGCTGGCAGACCTTGAATATACCTTTTGATCTTTCATGACACAGGCGTCACCTGATCTGGCACCAGCCTTGCCATCTCGTTGAACTTCATGGTGTACTGCTGGTGAGTCATCGTTCCCACCTCTAGCTGCAGGAACTCCCTCTCAACTTTGTCGAGCTCCCTATGAGGGCAAAACTCCTCAATTACCAACCTCTTCAGCTCCTTCCACCTCATCCTCCCGACTACCTTGGTACCCTTGGCTTGGACAATATTGTCCCACCAGCACAAGGCCGAGTCCATGAACGAGTGGGTAGCAAACTTCACCTTCTGATCCTTGCGGCACTCACTGATGTCAAGTACCGCTTCCAACTGTCACCTAACGTTGTGCAACAGTAAAGCTCCCATTTCCATCAAACATAGGGGGCCTAAACCTTTGGAATGCTCCATAGCTGCATCCATTCGCAGTCTCCGGCACAGCTTCCTCCTCCTCGTCATAGTCACTGGAGACAACCATGTCAACATCGGGTTGCTCCATATCCCCAGAACCTCCAACTTCACCTCCTCGCCGTCCAGTTCTCCTCCCTCCTCCTTCTCCTTCTTCTCATCGTCCCTCACAGCACGGATAACTTTAGTCACTACAGATGGCAGAATCGTCTGCATGACCTGATGAACCTCCTCGACCACCGCCTCCTTCATTGAGGCCCTCAAGTTGGCACTCTTGTCTTCACCATCCTGGTGACGAAGCTCTGGCTCTTCAGGAGCTGTCTCAGCAGTCTTGGCCCTGCTCCTCGTGACACGCGGCCTAACACCACGTCCACCATGCACTCCACCTCGGGAAGCCTCAAAAGACCTACCACGAGTCATCTAAACACTACAAGATTCAAATAGCAACACGGTCAATCAAGGTAATAGCTCGGGTTATGTCAAGTATAGTAAGTCCCTAATCACAGTGGCCAGTTGTGATTAGCCACTTACTTTACTCTTCATTCCCTAAGCATTTCCTATCCTGACTACATCAGTATCTAAATCTACACAAAAGCACACAAGCCACATAACATGCGCATAAAATACCGGTTATCATTAACTTACATAAAACTTTTACATGAAACTTTTACCTGTAGGCATGTAGCTACTAGGACTGGCATCCCTTTTCTTTAGTCCCATTCACAGTTTAAGATTAGGTTTTTGAAAATATTTACCCAATTCTCTTAAACTTTAGCTCTGATACCAACTTGTAAGGCCCCGTTCCCGGGACGCTTACAGCTGGACTGCCATTGCATAAGATATTTAAAACATACATTACTTTTACAGCGGAATTTTAAAACTTTCATTAGTAATTAAAAACATGTCTTCACATTACATCATTGTTACATTTCAAAATATGACATTATAACAAAACGTGGATGCCAGTCTCAAAACGTCCCCAGTAGCGTATGCATCAATGCCTGCAACTCCTCAACATCGACAAAATACATGCCAATTATCATGCATAGAAAAAGTCAGCGACGCTGAGTGAGTTCTAGTTTTATAATACATACACATTGATAATAATTATTATTATCTTCATCATCGTTCATTCGTTCGTTCATTACATCTTTTACCATTAATCAGATCCTGTCTCATGCAATACTCCCGACTCATGTCCGAAGACCGATATTGTGTCGGGGCCTGTAAACAAACCCCTGACTCATGTCCGAAGACTAACATGAAGGTGTGTCTGTTGCTTTGACTTTTATGAAGTTATGACTGTTGCTTGGATTGTTAATTCTTTCTTGGATTGAATTGTACACCCGGTGTGATACAAATTTTCCAGACTTGACTGATCCTGAACTTTTATGCTTCCAAATGTCTACATACACTTAGATACTATGGTATAGCTTCCACACCAACACAGTCAATTCTTTTTAATTTTATATTTTTCAAGAAAAGCAGTAACTTTACAAAGTAATTAAAATATTTTTGATATTTTGCAAATATTTCATGTTTTTGTGAGTATTTTCATTAAATTTTAATTACTCCCCTTAAAGTTTATATCCATATTAGATAAAAACTTTAATGATTTTAAAATTTTGAAAACAAAATGTTTTTGTAATTTTTTTTTGATTTTCTTATCTATTTATGAAGAGGAAGTATACCTTACTTGGGATCATATCAATCTTACCTTTCACAAGTGCAAGCAATTGTTTGTAAAATAGACATAATCATGAACATAGTGATTATAGGTATGTTTGTCCTCTTAAACTCATGCTTGGTTAATATTTTAATGCATGTGATATTTATCATGTTATAAATGGATAAAATATTCAGCATGTACCTCACACTCAGTTACATGGCAAGATCAACCACCCGCATGAAATGCATGGTAGAACTTTTTCACAACTTACATGACCAGGTCATTTAAATTATGAAATCTCATTTGGTTTTGGGTAAGGGGGATCCACATTGGGATTCTTTTACTTTGATTCTTATAATTATTTGATCTACATTGGGATTCTTTTTGGCACTTCACTTTGGAAGTTGATTCTCTTTGGGATTCTTTTGATTTTATTAATTCATCCATTTTGGATGTGTTCCATATTGAGAATCTTTTTGGATCTTGACATCAGCAGTTTGTGCCTGTTTCTCCAGGTCTTTGCATAACAAAATAGAGGAGAAACTGATGTGGGTAAATGAGATTCATAAGGCATCATTACCTGGTGTGTTTAGGTTACTACACACACACATACACACACACACACACACTTGGATAAGCAATACTTACTCATACATGAGATGATGGCTTCACAGTTGAATATGAGCTTTAGTTCATCACAACATGTATCTAATTTTCCAGGCTTAGCCTACTCGCATATCAGATATGTCATGTCAGTCTTTCAAGATTTTGAAATAAGCATAGTGAATGATATAATGACTGTAATTATATCATTTCCCATTTGGAGTATATTTGAAATACTTTAACAAAAAATAACTTCTTTTTGTATTTTTATAATATTTGAATGTTTTTTGCAAATTTTAATTTTAGTCAAGGTTAATCATGCCAATTGTTTGAACTAAGAATTCAAACCAACTAGGGTCAAATGCCTTAGTGAACAAGTCAGCTAATTGGTTGTCCGTGTGAACCTTTATCAACTTGATTAACCCTTTTTCAGCACAGACTCTCAAAAAGTGATATCTAATTTCAATGTGTTTGGTTTTAGAGTGCTGAACTGGATTGTTTGTTATGAACATGGCGGCTGTATTGTCAATGTGAATTGGTGTGAGCAAGAAGTTATAACCATATTCAAGCATCTGGTTTTGAATCCAAAGAACTTGAGAGCAACAAGCTGATGCTGTTATGTACTGAGCTTCTGCTGTGGAAACAAACATGTTTGTCTGCTTCTTGCACTGCCAGGAGACCAGTCTGGGACCAAGAAATTTACAACCTCCATAAGTGGACTTCCGATTGAAATTTCATCTCCTGTAGTCACTGTCTGTGTAGGAAAAGAGTTTGAAATCTCCCTACTTTGGGTACCATAATACAGGTGCAGGCTTGCCCTTGAGATATCTGAATATCCTCTTTACAGCATTTACATATGATTCATTAGGATCTGCTTGATATCTGGCACAAACACATACACCAAACATTAAGTCAGGTATTTCCTGCTGTTAGATACATGAGTGACCCTATCATTGATTAATAGTGAATTTGATCCACTAATTTGCCATCAGAGTCTGGACCAATCTTCATTTTGTATCCACAGCAGTTCTGATAGACTGACAATCTGCAAAATGAAATTTCTTCAACACGGATTCTATGTATTTTGATTGATTGATGAAGATTCCATCTGTTGTCTGCTGTACTTGCAATCCTAAGAAGAATGTAAACTCCTCTATTGCACTCATCTGGAACTTGGAATGCATAAGGTCTTTAAAATCCTTACAAAGTTGTTTGTTTGTTGATCGAAAAATGATATCATCCATGTAGATCTAGACTAGCAGCATTTCATGTTCTTTTCTTTTTCGGAACAAAGTCTGATCAATCTTTCCTCTATCATACCCGTGTACAAGAGGGAAAGATGATAGAGTCTCGAACCACTTTCGAGGGGCATGATGTAGGCCATACAAAGCTTTGTCAAGCTTGTATTCGAGTCACTGGTTCTCGAGCGACCTGATGTTGTCGCGCGAGAATCAGTTGTCGTGCAGCAACTTTGACTTCTCGTATAACTTGATCTTCTTCATCTTGATTTGATTTCCCAAGGCTCTAGGTTCAACCCCTACAGAAAGTTACAGACCAATGACCATAATCTATAGTTGACAAAAGCGTGGACCTTTTCACCAACTCATATAAGTTGGTGAGTCTTAAGAGTGGCGGCGGAAAGTTGTTCAGGTTTTACAAAAGCTTATTAGAGAAACCATGTCTTCTCTATCTTAAAAAGAAATCAGTCTTTGGCTTTGGAAGACTTTATCTCTGAAGCTTCGAAAGACTTCATCTTTGGCTTCAGAAGATTTTGTCATATGGCTTCGGAAGATTTTACACTCAACTTATTTCCTTTAAGTGGTGTAAAACTTCCGAAGTAACTTTATGATCCAAAATGATTCCCAGTGAGGAACACATCCTTCTTGGATGAATCATCAATAAAGTCTTTCATAGACTACATTCCTTGTGAATGAATCAAAAGAATCCCAAAGAGGATCACCTTCCAAAGTGAAGTGCAAAACAATCCTAACGTGGATCAATCAATAAGGATCAAATTGAGCATTTATACTCCTAAGTAGCTAGGTTATAAGTATTCAAACTGCTTTCTAGAATATCTTAAGGAGGGTTGATCGTAACATATAATCATCTAAATATACCCAAAACATGATAATCACCCACTTTCTAAATAAATCATCAACACCATGCATGTGTTTAAGTGAATAGCACTATCTGTAAACAACATTGTATTAGTCTATGTCTATTCTTAACTATCATTCAATCAACCCAATGAGGATTTAAGACTAGTATGATCTCATAGCATGTGATAATGATTCATGTCCAAGAATGAAAATCATACAATTTAGTTAGATAAAGTATCATCTTTCTAAAAGTTTTTCACTCATCATGCAAACCAATAAATTTGATTTTGTAATTTTCATCAAGAAATTTTCAAATTTTTGACATTTTATAAAGGTTTTTATAAAGATGCAAAAATTTAGGGGGAGAAAAATGAACATGGAAATGTGCATCATCATAAATTTTAAATTTTGAAATATTAAAATTTTGAGGATTTTAAAATTTTTAAGTTTTAAACAAAGAAAATAGTCAAGCCAAGCAAGCACTCAAAAATAGTTGGTTGATACATATACATGCATATTATTGCTTGTGAGTGATATCTTAACATCCATATATCAATCAAGTTAAAATTATAAAATTTTAACAAACAAACAATTTTTAAAAATATTTCACAAATTTTCTTAAATATGGGCAACGCATGAACAAACTCATATGCGCTACAAATACAAGCAAAAACAGAAAACCAAGTGCTCACAGTGTATGTATTAAGTTATATAGCTGATGAGCAAAATTTTTCAAAACAAACAAAAATTTTCAAAATTTTGTCAAGTGTAGACACAGCGGACACACAAACATACATCCGCTGTAGCCATAATTAACCATTAAATATGCAAAATACACCAAGTGTATATAGCGGATAAACAAACATGCATCCGCTATGCATAAATGAACATACAAAGTGTTCACAGCGCATGATCTCAGGTAAAAATATCCGTTACTAATATAGTGGTATTCCATAACACATGACCAAAATTAGTCATCTATTGTAGAAATAGTGTAATGTGTACACGGCGTATGTACACAGGTTAGCATATGTTGTACACAATCATATAAGTGTTCATAGCGCATGAATATAAGTCATCCAGTGTGAATATTCTTAAAACAATCAAAGTGCACATAGCGCATGACCAAACAGTCATCTACTGTGAACAACAAAAACAAATTCAAAGTATGCACAACGCATGAATAAACATTCATCCGCTTTGTGTACAGTGTACAGTGTACAGGTACACAGCGTATGACTATCAGTCATAAGTTATGAACATTCATTAAATACCCAAGTGTACACAGTGCATAAACAAAGAGTCATCCACTATGAACACTGTCAAAATCTTTCAAGTGTCCACAACGTACACTTGAAAAATGTACAACAAACACAATGTTCCCACAGTGCATGTGATATTCACAGCGCATGACTTAAATTTAATTTTAAGTTAACACTATTTATACAACGTATGAACACACTGTATACACAACCGACAAATGATTTGTGCGTTGTATATATAGTTCAACACTTTTAAGATTTTCATTTATCACGAGTGTGCGAGGCAAATATTAAATTTTCTAAACGTTGCTACAGTACGAACAACCATTGATCATCCATAATAATATCTATTTGATAACATCCCTGATTTTTGATTGAATAGGTATAATAACAAGCTTATAATCATCAAACAAACTGTTGATCGATTTTGATTCGAGCATTGCTAAACCCTAGTTAAACAATAAACCAAAACCAAAAATGAAATCATTCAGTGTTATAAGTGAAATCAAACATTAAATACATGTTTAATAATTGTAGGACCAGTTAAAGGATGGTCAATACAATCAGTCTCACAATAAGGAGAGTGTTAGAACACTTAACATATCTAATGGGGAACCAGGTTTATGTAAATCATACTAAGAACACAAGTAAACAATGAGAATGAACTAAGAACAAGAACAGAGTAATATGGTTTTCAAGGATGCTGTATATTGCTCTCAAGTTCTTTTACAAGTGTTACAATGCATAAAAAGAAATACATAGACCTGAGATACATTATACTACATCCTACAACCGGCCATACTTTGAAGGCCAGCTGGAAACATTAATCTAGACAATAAGATCAATGTATAGTCAAAAGGCAGATTGCCTTTTAACTAGTGACAATGACATGCCATAGCTCATATCCTAATATATTATAAAAAGGATAAAAGGTACAATGTAGGAAGTTACATACTCAAGACTATAATCTTCAGTTTACTAAAGCATTGACCTGTTCACCAACTTGTAAAAGTTGGTGAGTTATCAGAGTTGCAGCGGAAAGTAAGTCAGCTTTATGGAAAAGTAGATTAGAGAAAGCACACCCTTTCTATCTTCAGAGCAAATCAGACTTCACTTCATTGTCATCAGAAGACTTTTTCTTTGAGCTTTAGAAGACTTAATCTTTGGCTTTGGAAGATTTTTCTTTGGCTTCGGAAGATTTTACACTTAGAATAATTTATGTGATGAGTGTAACACCTCCGAAGTAACTTCTACCTTGTACATCAGTGCATGCATGCAGGAAGCTCCTTGGTTTTTTTGGCTTTTTTGGTTGCATAAGCCTTCTAATACATCCTACAAACTCCCCCTCGGCTGATGCTACAAAAAAATAGAGAAGTTATTCAGATGTTGACAGTCCTCATTAGGATTAAGACCACACCTTTCTTCATCATCTGGTCAGGATCCCTCAGAATCTTATAATATCTTCTCATGTCATGGAGATCATGTAGAGGAAGATCAAGCATGTCATGCCAGAAATAGACATATTGACATCCTTGATCTCTGATGACATACCACCTGTCTGGATTAGCAGCAAAAGTCCAGGACAAGATGGGTCTTCCAGTTGCAAGAGGCTTTACTTGAGTTGGAGTTGGTAGAGCAGCCTCTTCTTGCACTAACTCAGGATGCTCTAACATATCCGAAGGTGTAGAGGTGGATACCTTAGTCTTCTTCTTGGAAACACTCTTCATGGCCATCCTTTTCCTCCTCTTTGAAGTCTTTAACTGAGAGGACTGGTCTTCAGCACCAGGTTGTTCTACTATGTCTCTCTTAGTTGGGTTCTCTTCTCTTACAGGTTCAGAAGGATAGTGAAGAGGACCCTACTATGGATCAGAAGATGAAGTTGGCTGAGCTTCAGATCTAGGTCCAGGTTGTGTTGTCTTAGGGGGTTCAACCTTGACCTCAACTTCAGGTTAAGCTGGACTTGATAGAGAATCCAAGTCAACAAGCTCTCCCTTCTTAATCTTCTCCTTGATCACCCTGATGTGCTCATCCATAGTGGATAGAGACATTGGACCAAGCCTCCTTCCAGAGAATCCATACAGCTTCAACAAGATCATCATCTTTTGTTTGTCAGTAGACTTCTTTTGGCTCTTTTAGATGATGGCTCTTAACTTTGCAGCTTCTTCTTTTAGTTTTCTTTTAGCAGCCTTTTGTTCTTTGATGAGTTGTTGCTCCAGCTGGTTGAGATACTCAAATTCAACATACTCATATGATAAGGGAAGAAGTGTAGATGCATGATAGAGTCCTGTAGCACTCAGGTAGTTGATCATGTTCAGTCTATCAGCTTCCTTGTCTACCTGAGATGGTGTAGTTGCCACAGACTTTATCTCAGGACTTTCTAGAACTTGGTAGAGGGTAGGAGCATGCTTGTAGAGCCTTTTCTATCTCCTTTCTTCCATGTTTTTAAGGAGCAATGATGTATTCTCTGCCTCCTTTCTCTCCTTGGACAACTCCTTGTCAGCCAGTTCATTCAGTTCATCTAAGGGGAGAGAGAGAGTAATTCATCCATATTGTAGTTTCTGGTCCCCAAGTTGTTTATCCTGGCTGCCCTCAACTCATCATCCTAAGTATTTGGGCTGGGGGCAGCCCTGATGGCAGCTTCTATGAAGCCTAGAGACCCTCTTGAACTTTCTCCCCTTAGCTTCCTCTTCCTCTCTTTTTCCTCCTCTTTAATCTCCTCAGAAGTCAGTTTCCATTTCTTTTGTCTCTCACAGACCTTAGTGACTCAAGGTGGATAGAGCTTTGCCTTTATTGCTTGATTTAGCAGTCAAGCTCTGGCCAGAGAAAGGTTATGAAGCACCTTCACCAGCTGGTGCCTCACTGAGGGTAATGGGTGCTAAAGAAGTTCCTATCTCAAGGTTCACAGGTTCAATTTCTGGGCCTTCAGTCAAGGCTTCCCCTTCAAAGCTAATCTTAGGGTCCACCTCAACATCCAATTGACCAAAAGTCTTACCTACTAGCCTCTGTCTTTATAGTCTTGACCTCAGCTTGTATCTTTCATTAATCCTATCTGCTAATCTTGTAGCTTGTCTGTTTTGACTGGGCTGACAAGTGGAAGATCTATCAAATGGATGCCTCATAGAAGCTCAGGTTGAAAAAGTTGAAAATTTTCGGTTGACCTTGAGATCTAGAGATGACTAGAGCTCTTCTATCAGTGTCATACCTCCATCCTATGATTGGATTCTCAGAGTGAGGAGATGGGGTAGGCATAGCTCTAAGAATAACCTCCTCAAGCAAACTTTGTATGAGTGAGTCTGCATCCATGTAGACTTGAGGAGGTTGCTGAGTATGGACCATTACAAGTGAGAGTGGTGAATCCATAAAGTCCATACTCTGTGAAAAACTCCCAGGTTATGTGATTGTTTGGACTTTCTCCCCCTTTTTAGTAGCATCACCTACTTGCATAGGTGAGCTTGGGGTTGGGTCTGTCACATCCACAGGTTCTTGTGGACCTAGTTGATATCTCCTGAGTGGTCTTTGAGCTAACTTTCCCTTGAGATCGGTGATCGCAAGTTGTTGGTCATTAACCCTCCTTTGTATGACAGTCGTCTGAGATTCTAGGTGACTTATCTTTAAGACTAAATAGGCGCATGTTTTTGTTAGTTTTTGCACCTTTAGTTTTAGACTCCCCTCATCTTCATCAAAAGAATCATGGGGGGATGAGAGAATAGGACCAAGGTCTTCTTCCTCATCACCAGCACTTTGTTCTTGGCTGCCGGATTTCCCCTGCACCGTGATAGCTTCAAGTGAAGTATCAATGGGCTGGGTTGCCATGGTTGAGGTCTTAATGATGTAGCCAGTTGCTGATGTGAGAGCCTCTTCCATATGTAATCCTGAACAGGTTTAGGGAGATCCACCTCAGTAGTAGGTGGATCATATGGGCTAGACATATAAGAAACAAGAGTACTCATCTCTCCTTGAGCAGGGGTGGAGAAGAGAGACTTATGATACTCACTGAAATGAATGTCTTCATCATCATAGAATTCAAGGTTTGGGATTGGTTGGTTTAGATCAAGAGGCTAGGGATGGTAACTGTCCCCTGAAGGTTGTTCACTAAAGTTTTGAGACTCTGAGTGAAGGCTTAAGGATGTGGGGGTTATGAGCTCATCAGGCTGAGCATGAGGAACCTCAACACTAATCATTGGTGAGATGGGAGTGGTTTGCTCCTCAGGAGAAGTGGGAGCTCCAATGTCCACTTCCTCATGTATGGGTGATGATATAGGGGCCTGCACAAACTGAGTAGCATGTGTAGTGGTTCGTTTGGATTTTCTTTGGTAGGTGATGGTTATTTTTGGTTGTATTGGTGGTTGAAATGTAGAAGGTGTGGGTTCAATACTAGCTAGTGCTGCAAGGTTGTCACCTTGAGCAATGAGCTCTAATATTTTTGGGACAAGGGCTGTTTCTACCCCTGAGAAACCAACAGTTGGCTTCCTCATAGTCTTGAAGATGTCGGGCTTCATCTGTTTTGGAAAGGACAAATTACCTTCTACATCATCCAGTTGAAGGTGAGTGTTTTTGGAGGCTGGAGTGATAAAGATTGTCCTCCCATACACTATGGCAGACAGTGCCTTCTCCCCATCTATGGTGACCTCTTGGCTGGTCCTCCAAAATTCCAAAGGCTGATCCTCATAGAGTGTAGGATCAATGGTAAGGGAGGTGAAGTAGTTTGACAAAGAAAGAAAATGGCAAACCTTTGAGAAACCAGGATCTTTCTCAGAGTCTAACAAAGCAACTTGATTAGGTTTCCTGTGAAGATGCATGGAGAAATCGGGTTGGTTTCTGCGGTCAGAGTTAGCCATTTGAGGTAGCTTTACTATGAAGGAAGATAAGAACAAATTCGGTTTATGGGTGCATTTATGTTAGTGAAAATACAGGTGAAGAAGATAGTGAAAAGAGGGGGAACCATTGAGAGAATATATATGAAATGTATTTGAAACAAAGTTAATGCAAAAGAATAAACTTTGAAATCCGAATGTCAGTCCCACCTCTGAAAAGTGCCCAAAAAGGTAGTTTTCTTAGAAGCTGAAAATCTTTCGAAGGTAATTTTGTCTTCGGAAGTTTTAAGATAAAGCTTCCAAAGACAATTTTGGCTTCGGAAGATATTCCTAAGGTTTGTGAAAATTTTGCTTCGGAAGGAAAATACTTAGAGAATTTTCACTTCGGAGACACGTTTGGTTTCTGAAGAGATTAAGACCGGGAGTTTTATTCTAAAGAGAATAAATCTTCCGATATTTAATTTCTTCCGAAGGTAAATTTCTTATAAGTAGTTATTTAAATTGAAGACATAATGTTCTTCCGAAGACAACTTGAAATCTTCCGAAGGAAAATATGTTTTGGAAATTTTTTTCCAAAAACCTAAGGAATATCATTTTAAAGATATTCTTCCAAAATAGACTGGGCTTATAAAGCTGATAAAATAGACAACTTAGGAGACACAGGTTTTAGAAATAGAATTGATTTAAGTTTAAGAAAATCTATTCAAAGTTAATCATCCCAATAGTTGATACAACATATTTGAATCTCTGTTCATCAAAAGCTTTAGTGAATAGATCAGCATATTGTTCATTTGTGTTAACTTTGACTAGTTTGATTAATCCTTTTTCAAAATGATTTCTAATCAAATGATACCTGATGTTGATGTGTTTTGTCCTTGAGTGTTGCATAGGATTCTCTGTAATATAGATAGCACTGTTGTTTTCTATGTGAATGGGAGTCTCGTTGAAGTTGAATCTATAGTCCAGCATCTGATTTTGATCCAAAGCACTTGAGCACAGTAGCATGCAATAGCAATGTATTTAGCTTCAGTAGTTAATACAGATACACAGAATTGTTTCTTGCATTGCCAAGAGACTATCCTTTCACCAAGGAATTGACATCCCCCAGATGTAGACTTTGTAGTCATGTTGCAGCCACCATAGTCACTATTTGTATCGGCATACAGATTGAAGTCAGAATTCTTTGGATACCAAAGTCAAAGCTTGGGAGAACCTTTGAGATTTCTAAGAGTCCTCTTGATAGCAACCAGGTGTGACATCATGGGGTTGGCTTGATATCTCGTATAGATGCGTGTAGCAAACATGATATCAGGCCTCCTGGCTATGAGATACATAAGAGACCCAATCATAGCCCTGTAGAGATGTTCATCCACACACTCCACCTCAAGATCAGGTCCAAGCGAGTGGTTTCTGGCTATGGGTGTCTTAGCAACCTTACAATCAGTCATGTTGAATCTTGTAAGTATGTCTTGTACATACTTTGACTGACTTATGAAGATGCCATTGTCAACTTGCTTCACTTGAATTCCTAGAAAGAAATTGAGTTCCCCCATGGCACTCATTTCAAATCTATTCTTCATCAGCCTCTTAAAGTCTTTGCAAAGCTTTGGATTAGTTGACCCGAAGATAATATCATCTACATATACTTGAACCAGCATTAAGTCATTCCCTGTTCCTTTGATGAAGAGAGTTCCATCTATAGTACCCCTTTTGTAGCCATGTTGATAGAGATACTGAGATAGTGTCTCATATTACTTTCTTGGAGCTTGGTGTAGCCCATAAAGAGCTTTATCAAGCTTGCAAACATAATCAGGATGATCTGGGTCTGTAAAGCTAGGTGGTTGTTTGACATACACCTCTTCATCAATCACCCTATATAAGAAAGCACACTTGACATCAAGTTGGTAGACCTTGAAATCCTTGGATGCAGCAAAAGTCAGGTATATTCTTATAGCTTCAAGTTTTGTCACAGGAATAAAAACATCAATGTAGTCAATTACCTCTTCTTGTGTGTATCCTTGAACATCTAGTCTGGCCTTATTCTTGATGACAAGTCCTCTATCATCATTCTTATTTCTAAAAAGCCACTTGGTTCCTATGATAGTCTTCCCCTGAGGAAGAGGACATAGGTTCCAAACCTTTTGTCTTTTGAACTAAAGCAGCTCATCTTGCATTGTTTCAACCCAACTTCCATCCTTTAAAGCCTTATCAACTTTCTTTGGCTCTATCTGGGACAAGAAGCAAGAGTATATACAAACACTTTTGTCATGGGTTTGTCCTCTTGTTGTCACCCCTGTATTAATATTTCCAATGATGTTTATGGTGGGGTGCGACTTGTGGATCCTGAGTTGAGGGATCACAACAAGGTGACTGGAAAGATCTAAATTTGAGAGATTTAGAGAGACTTGACCCAGTGATTGTGTGACATCTTTATGTTGTCTTCTATGGAGTGGGTATCAGAATCAAGAAATTCTTCATCACTGTCACCACTTCCATTTTCTCCTACATTTAAAGCTCCTTCATATGAGTTTTATACCTCTGAGCTGGAATTTGTAGGCATCTTAGATGTATCAGCTGAATTTGTCATGTTTGTGCTGATAGGATCTTCACTTGCAAAGTTAGTTACCACTGGAGCTAAGGTAGTATGCTTGCTTGGTCTTCTTAGCTCAAATCTTAGGTCAGGATCTCCTGTTGATAAGTTACCTATAGATCCTGAAACATTCTCATAAGATTTGTCAAAACAGTTGGTAACTAAATCAAGATGAAATAGCCAATCTGGACCAGAACCTTTCACACTAGGAGTGTGCTCATTGAAGGTCATATTGGCTGACTCCTCAACTACTCTAGTCTTGAGATTGTATACTCTATACGCCTTAGCTTGGGAAGAGTATCCAATAAAGTGTCCATCATCTGATTTATCAGCAAATTTGGCTACCTGATCTTTGGTATTCAAGATGGTGCAAGGATATCCAAATGACCTGAGGAAACCAATAAATGGTCTCCTTTTGTGCCACGGCTCATAAGGAGTCTTACCATGAGTCTTAACCACTAAAACTCTATTCTACACATAGTAGGCTGTGTTGACTGCCTTTTCCTAGAAGGTGATGGGCAGTTTAGAGTCAGACAACATGGTTCTTGTAGCCTCAATAAGTGTCCCGTTTTTCCTCTCAGCAACACCATTTTGCTGAAAAGTCCTAGGAGCACTATATTGTCTTGTAATACCTTTTTCATTATAAAATGAATCAAGGATTTGGTTCTTAAATTCTGTTCCTTGATCACATCTTATGGTCTTGACCTTGTGATCACATTGATTCTCCATTTTTAGAATGAAGTTCTTTAAAATCTCAGGAGTCTCATCTTTTGCTCTAAGGAAAAAGACCCAAGTGAATCTTGTGAAGTCACCTATGATCACCAAACAATATGAGGTCCTTCCTAAACTCATTACACTGGTGGGGCCAAAGAGATCCATATGTAATAAGTGTAGGGGAGTAGTGATAAAGTTCTTTTCCTTTGGCTTGTGAGACAATTTGTGTTGCTTCCCTTTCAGGCATGCAACACAGTGGTCATCACTTGTAAACTCTTTCTTTGGCATTCCAGTTACCAAATCATTCTTAATTAATTTATTCATGTTCTTAAAGTTTACATGGTACATTCTTTTATTCCACAGGAAAGACTCATCACTATTTGCTTTAGATAGAAAGCAAGAAACTTCTCCTGAGGGAGATGTTTCTTGCAGATCCATCTTGTACATGTTCCCTTTCCTGTGGGCTCTGGGCAGGATATGCTCTTGAGGAATGACTACCCCGGGCTTGAGAACAATGCACTCATGCTAAGTAAAGAGCATGTTGTGTCTTTGATCAAAAAATTGAGATACACTTAGCAGATTGTACCCAAGCTCTTTGACAAAGTTTACCTTTTCAATGCTGAGCTTACCATTTGTGATCTTTCCCTTTCCAGTAATGTAACCTCTAGTATCTCCTCCAAAAGTAACTGGCCCTCCATCATTTTTCTCAAAATTTTGAAGTAAGGAGCCATTGCTTGTCATGTGCCTGGAACAACCACTAATAATGATTCATACATTCCTATTGGTCTTTAGTTGTTCTTGCATAAAAGGAAATGTTTAGTTATATTTGGAAACCCACGACTCATTGGTCTTGGGCTTCTTAAAGTGATTTGAAGACAAAGTAACAGTAATTGATCCTATGTTCAAGTTTTGTGGATCATTAGCTGTTGTTGATGAAGAACTTTCAGCCACTTGGTCTTCCTTCATCTTCCACACCATCTTTGGAAGATTAGACTTGACCTTCAATACTTCAGATGTTTTGACAACTTTGGAAGTTTTGGAGACTGGACCTTTGGAAGATCTTGCTTTCAATGTAGCAGGCTTCAGTACTTCGGAAGCATTCCTTTCTTCCGAGACTAACTTTTCTTCCGAAGGCAAGTTTTCACTTGTCTTCTTTTTTACCTTGGAGCTTCGGAAGGGAAAAGATTTTCCTTTCAAAGCTAGTTTTTCTTTCTTCTTCTCAGAAGTTTTCTCTTTGATCATGTGATTAGTACTTTTATTATTGTAGATGCAATCCTTAGCAAGATGAGAAGTACTACCACACATGATGCCATCCATTTGCTTCCTTCTGAGAGTCTTCTTTTGAGAGTAAGACTGAACTTGATCATTTTCCACCTCCGTCTTCATCTTTACAGATGATGCAGCAAGCTTTTTAACATGAGGCTTGCTTTTGGAGCTAGATGGTTCAGGCTGTGTAGCAGTGGTACACAGCTGACCAGCCTTCTTCTCTTTGCTAGAATAAGTTGGACATAAATTAGAACTCCTGATACTAGAGTTCATAGTTGAGTCTTCAGCCTTCACCACTTCAAATCCTACTGAGATAAACACTTGTTTCTGCTCAGAGTTGAAAGTGACCTTGATCTCTTGGGCCTTCTTTGATTTCCTTTTGTCTTTTTTGATCAAGTTCTTCCTCTTAGACTTGGTCATTCTAGATTCTTTTCTCTCCTCAAGGGAATAATAACCTTTCTTAGGATGATCTTCTTCACTCTTCTTAAAATCATCCTTCACTATCTCCTCTTCATCCTCTTCATCTATGGTGTCTATGAGGGGAAGCTCATCTTCCCAAGTTCCACACCTTGGAGATCTTACAGAAAATAGCGTGTATGGAGGAGCTATCTCAATAGATCCCAGTCCCTACTTATTCTGATAACAAACTTTTGCATGCAAGAATTTGGATATCATGTTCTTTAAGGTCTCTTCTTCAAGAACACATTTTTCTACACTGACTTTGCTGATCACAAGCTCAGCCTGGCACAGTTTACTTAGTGATGAGATCTTTGATCTGAGTCCTGTACTTGGTGTGTTCATGCTTAAGAGTTGAAATGTTTTTCTCTAAATCTTCTATTCTATGTTTGTAATCATTTTTAGCTCTTTTGAAATAAGCTTTTAAAATGTTTAAGGGCTCAAGATCAGTTCTCATCTCCAAGTTATAGGACCTATATCTGTTAACTATAGAAATACATTTAGGTGTACAAAGATGTTCCAATACCTTTGGCTTCTTCATGATCTGCCATCAGTGCTTGGTTTAGAGATGCATCCTGAACCTGAAAGCTCTAGTCAAAGCCTCCTTCTTCAACAGCAACTGCAGCTTGCTGCTTGGGCTTTTTAGTCTAAGGAGCTCCATTAGTGTAGTTTGGTCTAGTTTGTGCTTGGGCATCACTTGTTCTTGGTGCCTGCACTCTCTAGCAAAGTATCCCATTTGGTTACAGTTGTAACACTTCACTTTACTTTTGTCCAACCCAAACTTTCCAATGGGTGCATTGCTGGAAAACTTCCTCCCTGTCCTCCTGTAAAACTTTTGGCTCTGTGAGTGAGAAGAGCCATCTATTGGACTATTTCCATGTACTCCAGATTATCTGGATGGATACAGTCTAGGTTTTCAAGGGTGAAGAGAAAGTTGTATGTGCTTTCATCAGTAGACACAAAGGCTTGTGAAGAACTTGTCTCTTGGAATGGGCTTCCTTAGGTGAAGCTCTCTCTTGGTGTCTCCGAGAAGGTGATAAAAGGACCCTTTTATGATGTTGTGGTTCTTTGCAATATCTTTCAACCACATGAAGCACTGAACTTTACTAATTGTTGGAGTTACCAGATGGATTTTTCATGTTCATCTCCATCTAGTAGCCACTGAGGATACCACACAACTCAGTGAGAGTAAGGGTCTTGAGATTCTCAATCCTCTTAATAACCACACAATAGTGTGTCCATTGTCTGGGAAGAGAGGACATGAACTTCTTCACAATGTCCCTATTCTCAAGGGTTACTCCAACATCCATTAGAGTATCCATAATCTCAACAGACCTGAAGTATTATTGAGTCATGGTTTCACCTATCTTTAAGGTGAAGTTCTCAAACTACTGCTTCAAGACGTCCTTCTTGTTCTTTTTTGCTTCATTTGACTCCTCATACATAATCTTCAGTGCATCCCATAGCTGTTTGGCAGTCTTGCACTTCTTGAAGCCTCTGTAGATAGAGTTTCAAAGAGCAGTTTGGAGGGCTGTCATGGCCTTCTGATCTATGTCTATCTTCTTCTAGTCTTCTTCAGAATAGTCAGCCACTTCCTTTGGCATCATACCACCACCACCAGTAGCTGAAGAGGTGGATGGTTATGAGGTCCAGAGATAATAGATCCCCACATCCTGGAGTCTTGAGACTTGATAAAGCCTTCCATTCTTTGGCACCAAGTATCAAAGTCTTCAAGAGTGATCAGTGGATACTTTTTTCATAGTACCGGTTTCCATATCAGCCTTTGTGATAGCTGCCATTTGAGTTGTTAAGTGTTTTATGAAACTAAATGGATTTAAGATGGTGAGATCTTACAATCAAGAGCATCGAAAAGCTCTGATACCAATTGCAGGACCGGTTAAGGGATGGTCAATACAATCAGTCTCATAATGAGGAGAGTGTTAGAACACTTAACAGATCAGAAGGGGAATTGGGTTTATGTAAATGATACTAAGAACACAAGTAAACAATAAGACAGAACTAAGAACAAGAATAGAGTAATATGGTTTTCAAGGATGTTGTATATTTCTCTCAAGTTCTTTTACAAGTGTTACAAAGCACAAAAAGAAATACAAGGACCTGAGATACTTTATACTACATCCTACAGCCGGACATACTTTGAAGCCCAGCTGGAAACATTAATCTAGACAACAAGATCAATGTAAAGTCAAAAAGCAGATTGCCTTTTGACTAGTGACAATAACATGCCATAGCTCACATCCTAATATATTATAAAAATGATAAAAGGTACAAAGTAGGAAGTTACAGACTTAAGACCATAACCTACAGTTTACTAAAGCATGGACCCTTTAACCAACTTGTATAAGTTGGTGAGTGATCAGAGTTGCAGCGGAAAGTAAGTCAGCTTTATGGAAAAGTGGATCAGAGAAAGCATGTCCTCTCTGTCTTGGGAAGAAATTAGTTTTCACTTCATTGGCTTCAGAAAACTTTGCCTTTGAAGCTTTGGAAGACTTCATCTTTGGCTTTGGAAGATTTGGTCTTTCTCTTCGAAAGATTTTACACTTACAATAATTTCTATGATGAGAGTAAAACTTCCAAACTAACCTCTTCCTTATACATCAGTGCATGCATGCAGGAAGCTCTTTGTTTGTATTGGCTTCTTTGGTTGCATCAGCCTTGTAATATAACCTTACCATAATCATTGTCACATGTATTAGGTTTTTTTATTTAAGAAATTTTTATTAAGTGTTCATCAGACAGATGAATAGTCAACCTGTTCATGTCAAAAATCACTTAAAATCAACTGTTTGATCTTTAAAAATGTTGTAAATGTCATAAATTTGATATAACATATCAAACATGTTCAAAATTCATTAACAAACATATTGATAATTGATTTGGCATTAAACATAACTACATTCAATGCATACTTCAATGTGCATTAAATGAACAAGTTTGACTTAAAAAAGTCAACTGGAAATCATTGATTAATCAATTATGAGATATAATCATTGATTGTTTTGAACAAATTAACTCTTTGTTATGAATCAAACATTAACTTTGATAAAAAAACATCAAAACAGTGAGATTTGCAAGTACAAAATTGACTAAATTGACTTAATTTGATTTTTGATCAATTTCTTCAATGTCAAACTGTTCAACATGAAAAATGTCAACAAGCAAACTTTTTTGCATAGTAATGTGCTTAACAAATATGATTTATCATCTCATAACATTTCAAATCACCAGTGAACACCTAATCAAAGTTGCATCAGATTAACATCATTCATTTCAATCACTCAAGTACTAACACACATTCCTTTTTTTTGCAAATATGACGAACCTTGTGTTTGTTAGAGAACACAACCTGTGTGCATATCTAAATCCTGACTCTCCTAAGGCTGCAAACTACATGGATATGATCCATGCTATAAGACAAACGAGACTAGTACATGCAATGACTGCCAGGCCAGAGATTATAGAAGATCATATAGTCTAGTTTTGGACCAATGCTCATCTGGAGCAAATGCAAGATCAACAAGTTATGATTTCCACTATCTATGATCATCACATCACCAATTCTAAAGATGTGATTAGAAGTGTACTGCAGGGGAGAGAAAGATACTCAAGGGCCTATAAAGTTTGATGAGAACTATGTTCTCCATGTATTTAGGCGAATTAGTTACACTGGCACCATTGACAGGAAATAGATCAACAAATCATGCATGTGTGCCCAGTTCAGATTCCTCATGCACACATATCAGAAGACTATGACCAGTAGAAAGACTAGTGTTGGATCTAATAAGGCTGGTGCAACTAAAACCACACTTAGATATATTTTTATATGCTAAACAAATGGTCTTCCGAAGGGACAAGCTGCTCTTCTGAAGCTAAGTCAAGGATCTTCCGAAGCTCAAGTATGAAGAACTTCCAAAGGATGAACTTAGTCTTTGAAGACTAAGTTCTTATTTTTCCAAAGTATGTAACATAGAAGAACCAAAGACAACGTCTTCCAAAGAATAAAGTCCTGAAGACTTGCAGAAATTAAGAAGAAGTTGATTCTTCCGAAGTATAAATGGCCTCGAAAGAATTTATTCTTCCAAAGTCATTTAGCTTCAGAAGAACTAACTATGAACAAGTGGACATAAGTAATGTCTTTCTGACAGTCCGCTACCACTCTGACAGACTGTATGGTGCTTTCCCACGCCCATGTCGTTGACCATACATTATCCACTATTCGACCATTATTAGCTTAGTACAGTTGCCACTTTTAGTTGGTGACAAAAGGTAAGTCATGGACATGTCATGACTACCTAACCTAAGATATTATTATTTTATCTTAGATGTCTTACTTCTAAATAAATTAGTATTTGTCTAGTTGTAATTTCCAGCTGGTTTTCCAAGTATAGCTTGCTGTAGATAGTAGTATATATAGTTTCTCTATGTAACTTAGTAACCATGCTTGTAAGAGTCTTGTAAAAATGAGTTGAGAAGTAATATATACAAGTATCTTGAAAACCACTCGTGTGTTTTTATGTTTTCTGTATGAACTTATTCTATTACTTGTGAACTTGGTTAAGATTTTGCTTCATTAACCCGAGTGATATTAAGTGAGTTTGTGGGATTATCTTGTGTTGTGAGACAAACACCGATCCTGTAATTGGTATCATTAGGCTCTTGATTGTGAGATCTTACCATCCTAAATCACCCTTGTTTCTTTATACTCACTCACTTCACTCTAATGACTTTCTACCAGAAGTCCTCTGAGTCTGAGTTGGGAACTATGACCAAGGCTCCTACCATCACTCCTGATGATTTTAAGACCTGGTACATCCACATTGAAGGCCTTATCAAGTACCAGGATAGCCGAATATGGAGGTCTGTTAGCCATGGTCCATACAAGCCAAAAGTGGAATCTCCAGCAGGAAATGGTGCCATGATTGAGAAGGCCATTGAAGACTACTCAGATGATGACTGTAAGAGAATAGACATTGACTACAAAGCCTTGACTATTCTGCTTACTGCTATACCAAACTTTATAATGGTAGGCTTTAAGCATTGCAAGTCTGCCAAAGAACTCTTTGAGGCTTTGAAGCTGATGTACTCTGGTTCTGTTGAATCCAAGGAGTCAAAGAAATATGTTCTAAAGCAGAAGTTTGAGAACTTTAGATATATTGTTGGTGAGACCTTGAGCCAACAATGCTTCAGACACATGGACTTGATCACCTCTTTTCTGTCCATGGGAGTGATTCTTAAGAAGAGAGACATAGTAAAAAAAATTCATGAATGCTCTACCTCATGAGTGGACATTCTATTGTGTCTCAATCAAGAGAACTGAGAATCTCAACACTCTCACCATGACTGAACTAAATGGAATCCTTGATGGATACCCTATGGAGATGGAATCTCATAAAGGCCATCTGATGAACAGCATCATCAATCTTTCAGTCAGCAATGCTCTAAATGTTGCTGAAGGTTCAAGAACTCCCCAGCTCTAGTTGTACCTGAACTACATCCAATAATCATCCTCTTCTTCTGGGCCTTACATCGTATTCCCTAAGACACCCAGGTCTCAACAAGCTCATCAAAATCCTTTCCAGGATAGTTTTGCCTTTGTTTCAGGGAGTGAGCACTCTAGAGATTTTCAATTTTGTTTTGATGATCTAGAGTGTTTCAGCCAGATGATGTAGAATACATGGACATGGTCCAACAGATGGCTCTCCTGACCTACAGAGCAAAGAAGTTCTTGAAAAGAACTGGAAGGTAGTTCCCTTAGAACCCAACCAATAGAAAATTTAGGTTTGACAAGACAAGGGCCAAGTGCTACAACTGCAACAAGCTTTGTCACTTTGCAAGGGAATGAAAAGCTCCTAGATCTAATCCTGGAGCAACTCAAGCTCTCATGGTGCAAGATGTCACTCCTGCTCAAGCTCTCATGGCTGGAATTGAAGACACTAAGGTATATGAACATCTCTGTACTCTAGCCTGTATTGCTAAGGTCAAATTGTATCAGGACTACAACATGGAAATTAAATCTGATATTGAGTCTTTAAATATACCAAAATCTGATTTTAAGAGAGTAGAATTTGACTACAAACTCAAAATAGAAGAGTTAGAGAAAACTGTGTCCTTTTTAAAACATGAACATTCAAATTACAGGGCTCAAATAAAATATTTAATCTCTAAGTTGACTAAGGCTCAAGCCCAACTAGTGATAGCTGAGGCTAAAGCTAAGAAGTATGACATTGAAGAGCATAACTTCAACACCATCATTGCCTCATCCTCACACTCAAAGGTGTGTTATTAAAACAAAAGTGGCTTCGGAACCAATGAAATTGCTCCACCACACTCCTTTGTGTCTATTAGACAGTCTAGATGGGGTGTAGAGGAACAAGAGGTTCCAACTGCTGACCTATTACTCAAAGAACAGAAGAATGATGCAATAATGGAAACCACCACAAGGAAGTATAAGGTAGAAAACTTCATCCCCATAACTGATGATCAATCCTTAACCACAAAAGCTAGAAGAAACAAAATCAGGGCAACAAGAAAAACTACCAAGAAGGTGGCTGAGTCAAAGTTAAAGATAGACCCAAAGTAAAGGGGTGTATTCATATCAGCTGGATTTCAAGTGGTTGGAAATCCTAATTCAAGAAAGGATTGTAGTACCAGAAGCAACCATCTACCTGCCCTATTAAAATTATCATTGAATGCATAATCTGTGGCCTACATAACCACATGGCTAAATATTGTTACTATAATCCAGTAGCACACATTATGCATCTAATGTTAAGAAAGAAGGAGTCAAGAAGGGTTTCACATTTGGTCCTTACCATGGGGCCTAAGTGTTAAGAAAAGGAAAGTTTGTTTCCAAAGCCAAGTTGCTTTCGAAAGAAGCTTACTCTTCTGAAGGGAAACTGACTTCGAAAGACAAACAAAAGAACAAACAAAAGCTTCTAAGTGTTCCCTTGAAGCTAGAGTGCCTTCGGAAGCAAGTACTTCGAAAAGCAAACTAGCTTCGGAAGCAAAACAAAGGAACAAAAGGAATCCTTCGAAACCTTCAGAAAAGAAGACTGGTTCAGAAGAAAAGGTGGTGACAACTACTTCCGATAAGAAAGAAGCCTTGGAAGCAAGTTATTCTGCACAAGCCTCTTCAGGCTCATCAAGCATGATCAACCATAGGATGGAATGGAAGATCAAGATTGATGCTGCAACCCAATCCTCTTCTTCACAAACCATAATTGAAGCTCCAGGCATACAATTTTGTTCAATTATATCATCTGAATAGGAAAAACCCAAGACGAAAAAGGCTTGGGTTTCCAATAGAAACTAAACAGTTCACCTTATATGCAGGGACATCTACATGACAAAAATAAAAATATGTGGATTGTAGACAGTGGATGCTCCAGGCACATGACAGGGAACAGGTCTCTCTTACAACAGTTTGAACACTTTGATTGAGGTCCTGTTCAGTTTGGAGGTGAAGCCGGAGGATACATATATGGTAGAGGTAGTATATCCAATGGTAAGTTAAAATTGACAAAGTAAACTTTGTCAAATAGCTTGAACACAATCTCCTTAGTGTTTCTCAATTCTTTGATCAAAAGCACCACATGCTTTACACAGAACATGAGTGCATCATCCTCAAACCCGGGATGAAAATTCCTCAAGAATTGGTGCTTCTTAGATCTCCTAAGAGAGGGGATATGTACAAGCTGGATATGAACAAAGCTTCCCCATTGGGTGAAGTATCATGCTTTCTTTCCAAAGCAAATGGTGACGAGTCAACTCTTTGGCATAAAAGAATGTGCGATGTTAATTTTAAAACCACGAATAAATTGGTTAAAAATAATTTGGTACATGGTGTTCCTAAAAAGGAATTTATCTGTAAGGACAACTGTGTTGCCTTCCTAAAAGGAAAGCAACGTAAAGTTTCACATAAATCCAAAGAGGTTAACTCTATCACCACCCCATTACACTTGTTGCACATGGATCTGTTTGGTCCTACAAGTATAATGAGCATTGGAAGGAAATCATGTTGCCTTGTGATTGTTGATGATTTCAAAAGATTTACATGGGTTTTTTTTAAGAACTAAAGATGAAACTGCTGAAAATTTAAATTTTTTATTCTTAAAATTGAAAATCAAATAGATCACACGGTAAAAATAATTTAAAGTGATCAAGGGATGGAGTTTAAGAATCATGTTCTTGACTCATTCTGTAGCTCAAAAGGGATTGCCAGACAATATAGTGGTCCTAGAACTCCTCAACAGAATGGTGTTGCTGAAAGGAGGAACAGGACACTAATTGAGGCTATTAGAGCAATGTTAGCCGACTCAAAACTGCCCTTAACCTTTTGGGCAGAAGCAGTCAGCACTTGTTGGGTTCAACAATAGATAAACTGAAGCTTTCCAAAACACAATCAAAGCCAACTAAAGATCTCATTGTACAAGTTCAAAGACCAAGTTGATAAACAGAACAAAACAAACACAAGACAAAGTCAACATCAAGACCACAAGAAAAGTCAAAATTAGGTCATGATGTAAAAACATTATAAATAGAACCACTAGTGCTACTTTATGAAGGGGTGGTTATTGCAAAGTGTATGAGTGGCAAGTAGTTCTTAAGTGTGTGTATTTCATGCTATAAATCACCACCCAAGGAGAATTTCTCTCCTTTGGGTGGGTTTGATGTTCATCCATCTTTGTATATGTTTCTTCATTGTAATTTGTTATTCAATATCAATGAAATCATAACATTATACATTACACACACATCCTTGTTCTTCGATTCACACACTTCCACCCATCTTTAATTTTGAATACTCAGATCTGAAAATGATGAATCCTAAGATCCAAGCTCAACGTTTCTGAAATTTTTGATTTAGCAAAATGGTATCAGAGCTGTTGGTTGTTGGGTTCATGTATTTTTTAGATCTGAGTTCATCTTTAAAGATGTTTTACAACAAAGAATAAAATCATAGAAAATTGAAGAACAAGCATCTGTTCCTCAAACTATCATCTGTTCATCAATAAAATACACAGA
This sequence comes from Flaveria sonorensis, assembly GCA_025506505.1. NCBI lineage: Eukaryota > Viridiplantae > Streptophyta > Magnoliopsida > Asterales > Asteraceae > Flaveria > Flaveria sonorensis. The sequence goes on along the minus strand of CM046423.1, from coordinate 26,024,133 downwards.
ACATCAACAAATATGTTCAAAATGGGTTCGAATTGAAGATGATAAAGCATTTAACAGAAGACATTCGGTTCAACCCTTCGAACAAGAAAATCATATCCAAACCAAACCCACAAAGAACATCAAATCGATCAGAATCCTTTCGCATCAATACTTCAAAAAGGAAAATCAAATCGATGGGGCTGCTTATCCAACACTACCAATGTGCGATTCGAGCAATCTACTCGATTTCAAGAACCCCACATGATTTCGAATCAACATCTATTTGAGCAGAATAGTTAGAAGCTAAAATTGGTTCATCGATTTCGATTTTAAGACTACCACATGTTGTATTCGAGCAACCTACTCGATTGGTGCTTGAAATCGATACTCCAAGATTGATGATAGACAGGGAACACAAATGCGGTTGTTTGGTACTCCAATGAGGCTGAGTTCCAGAGTAACAACACAAATGCAGATGTGTTGTGCTTCAATGCGGCTGAGTTCGAGAATTCATAACAAATGCATGTCTTCACAAATGCGGTTGAAGTTCTTCACTAATGCAGATGAAGTCTCCACTAATGTGGATGAAGTTCCTCACTAATGCGGGTGGAATTCCACACTAATGCGGATGAAGTCATCATAAATGCGGATGAGATGCTAATTTTAAACATCAAATGCGGATGTTAAACGCATCAAATGCGGATGTAATGAGAACTAATGCGGAAGTTCTCTGCTAATGCAGATACTGCCTTGTGCACTAATGCTGATGTATTAAAATTTCATCCTGAACAAATGCTGATGTTTAAAGAAATACAGTTGTCTTGTAAAACAAATGCGGCTGTTATGTGCTTCAATACGGATGAGATTTCAACAAATGTTGTTGAAGAACAAACAAATGCTGATGTTAACTTAAAGAAATGCGGTTGTTTAAAGGACCAAATGCGGATGAGAGTTGCACTAATGCAGATTGTGCAAATTGAATGCTGATGTTTAAGTTAACAAATGCGGCTGTTGACTTAACAAATGCGGTTGTTGACTTAACAAATGCGGCTGTTGACTTAACAAATGCGGTTGTTAAACTAACAAATGCCGATGCTGACTTAACAAATGCGGATAAAGTTGTGTTGAAATGCGGATGTTAAGGAAACTAATGCTTATGCTGATTCAACTAATGCGGATGTTACAAGAACTAATGCTTATGTTGATTCAACTAAAGCGGATGTTATAAGGCAGCCAAATGCAGCTGTTGTGGATGTAAGGCTACCAAATGCGGATGTATACACATCTAAGGCGAATGTTATATCCAAATTTCAGCCTTTGTTTTAAATGATGCTGATGACATCAACAAAATGCACAACATCAACATCAACATCAACAACATCAACACCAACATCAACATCAACATCAACAACATCAACACGAACATCAACATCAATAACATCAACATCAACATCAACAACATCAACTCCAACATCAACACCAACATCAACATCAACAACATCAACACCAACATCAACATCAACATCAACAACATCAACTCCAACATCAACACCAACATTAACATCAACATCAACAACATCAACTCCAACATCAACATCAATAACATCAACATCAACAACAACATCAAAAACAAGAAATACAAGAAAGATGATGAATAGATGACTACAACAAACAAGAAAAGCAAGAAACATGATGAATACGGATGATTGCAACCGACAGGCACATCAAATTTCACATTCAACAGAAAAGAAGAAATCATCTTGATCACATAATCACTGATCCATTCAAGGATTTGTACAACTATCAGAAACTTAGTCTGAAGTACTTGAAACCATCAAGTATCAAGTTATTTCAGAGATTTAAAAAGTTGAAGTGTCTTCAAGACTGACTTATGTTCCTGATGCTGTTTATTGAAATTCAAAGCCTCATCATATGCCTAATACATCCTAATCCTTTGAGTGAGAAATGAACAAACAGTAATCCAAAAGTGATACACCTCATATCCAATACGTTAAGTATTCTCAAAGAGATTCTATCCTTTATCATAAATACATTAGGAGAAGCTTAATCTGAGGGGGAGAACTACAATGAACTATGACAGAACATCAGTTGATCAAGAAGACATGTGACAGAGAAGATCTTCAAGACAAAGTTTGGCAAGCATCAGTTTAGGGGGAGTATTGTTGGGTTCAACAATAGATAAACTAAAGCTTTCCAAAACATAATCAAAGCCAACTGAAGATCTCATTGTACAAGTTCAGAGACCATGTTGATAAATAGAACAAAACAAACACAAGACAAAGTCAACAAGACAAAGTCAACATCAAGACCACAAGAAAAGTCAAAATTAGGTCATGATGTAAAAACATTATAAATAGAACCACTAGTCCTACTTTGTGAAGGGGTGGTTATTGCAAAGTGTGTGAGTGGGTAGTAGTTATTAAGTGTGTGTATTTCATGGTGTAAATCACCACCCAAGGAGAATTTCTCTCTTTTGGGTGGGTTTGATGTTCATCCATCTTTGTATATTTTTCTTCATTGTAATTTGTTATTCAATATCAATGAAATCATAACATTATACATTACACACATATCCTTGTTCTTTGATTCACACACTTCCATCCATCTTTAATTTTGAATTCTCAGATCTGAAAATGATGAATCCTAAGATCCAAGCTCAACATTTCTGAAATTTTTGATTTAGCAGCATTGCATGTTATATGCAGAACAGGGTTCTTATAGTTAACCCACCTGGAAAAACACCTTATGAGCTATGGAACAAGAGGCCACCGTTCATTGGCTTTCTTAGGTCCTTTGGCAGTAGATGTACCATCCTTAACACAAAAGACAATTTAGCAAAATTCGCTAAAAAATCTGATGATGTTATCTTTGTTGGATATTCCTCAACCTCTATTGCATATAGAGTGTATAATATCAAAAATCAACAATTTGAGCAGTCATCCAACATTATTGTTAATGAGCACACACCTTGTGTTAAGGGAAATGGTCCTGAATATATCTTCAATTTAGAATTGTTTCCAAACTATTCTAAACCATCTTGTGAGAACGTTTCAACTGGAACAGGAATTCAAGGTGACCCCTACGATGATCAAATATTTGAGTTACCAAGACTTATTCTAGCTTCTCCAAGAAGAAATGAACTTGAAGCTCCTTCAACTGAAAATCCCAAAAGCTTGAATATCCCAGGAAACGATTGAGCTTCATCAAGTTGTCAGCCAACTGAGCCTCATAACTCAACAGCTGACAACTCAAGTACTCAACGCTAAGCTGATGAAGACAGTGACCATGAGGAACAGGAAATTGTTGATGTTGCTTCTCAGCAAAATACCATTGATGCTGTCACATATTCATTGAATCAGTCCTCATGGAATGAATGTGAGACATCAGCTAGTGATGATGTTTAAAATCCTGAGTAGAATATTTCAAACTTGGATCTATCTATGCAACTAGATGTGATTCCTAGGCTCAGGATACACAACACTCATCCAGCTGAGAACATCATTGGGGATGTCTCAGAAGGTGTGAAAACATGAAGTTAGACCCACAATGGGAATGTCTGCTTGTACTTGTGCTTTCTCTCTCAAATGGAACCAAAAAAGGTTGAAGAAGCCCTTAAAGACAACAATTGGATAGAAGCAATACAAGAGGTGTTGTTTTAATTCAAGAGGCAAAAAGTATGGAACTTTTTTCCATTGCCACCTGGTCAGGTTCCTATTGGTAAAATGTGGGTATATAGAAACAAAAGAGATGATAAAGGTTTGATCATCAAGAACAAAGCTAGACATGTTGCTCAAGCATACACATAGGAGGAAGGTATAGATTACACAGATATGTTTGCACCAGTTACAAGACTTGAGGCTGTGTAAATCTTTCTTGCTTTTGTTGCATACAAGAACTTCACAGTCCATCAACTTGATGTGAAATGTGCATTTCTGCATGGGGATATCGACAGAGAAGTCTATGTGTGCCAGCCACCTGGATTTGAAGACCCACAACATCCCAACTATGTGTGTAAACTTGATAAAGCTCTTTATGGGTTACATCAGGCACCTAGGATGTGGTATGAGACATTGTCTCAGTTCCTTCTTAAGAATGGCTATACCAGAAGCATAATAGACAAAACCTTATTCATAAGGAAGTCTGGGAAGGATATGATGATTGTACAAATCTATGTTGATGACATCATATTTGGTTCCTCAAATGACCAAATGTGTAAAGACTTTAAGAGCATCATGAGGAAGAAGTTTGAAATGAGTTCCATAAGAAAGATGGATTTCTTCCTAGGAATTCAGGTGAAGCAGATCGAAGAAGAGTTCTTTATCAATGAATCTAAGTATGCCAAAGATATCTTAAAGAGATTTGAGATGACATATTGTAAGTCAGCCAAGATACCTATACCCAGAAATCACAATCTTAGTCCTGATTCCGAGAGGAGGATACTAATCACCATCGGTACAGGGAAATTATTGGATCTTTGATGTATCTCACTACAAGTAGACCTGATATCATGTTTGCAACATGCATTTGTGCAAGTTATCAGCTTCTCCAAAGGTGTCTCACCTAATTGCTGCCAAAAGAATTCTGGGATACCTAAAAGGAGCTCCTAAATTGGGTCTTTGGTATCCTAAGAATAGTAATTTTAACCTCTATGGTTACACTGACAGTGATTATGGTGGCTGCAATATCAACAAGAAATCAACATCGGGAGGATGTCAATTTCTTAGTGGAAGGATTATCTCTTGGCAATGTAAGAAGCAATCATTTGTATCCACATCAACTGCTAAAGCTGCGTATATTATTGCTGCGAGCTGTTGTGCTCAACTGATTTGGATTCAGAATCAGATGCTGGATTATGGTTTTAACTTCATGGAGAATACTATCCACATAGACATCAAGAGTGCCATTTTAATCACAGAAAATCCAGTCAAGCACTCCAAGACAAAACACATTGACATCAGGTATCACTTCATTCAAGGTATTCACGAGAAAAATCTAATCAAGCTAGTCAAAGTCAATTATAACAAAATGCTGACTTGTTCACAAAAGCCTTTGATGAACAAAGATTAAAATATTTAATCACAGCTATTGTGATGATTAACATTTACTAGTCTTTCTCTTGTGAAAACCTTTTAAAATGTGTCTTGTCTATGTTGTCTAAATACAATCTAAGCCCTGTTGCCAGAAAGTTTTTCAAAATTGTAAAAATTTTCTTAGTAAGAAATCTTCAGATAAGAATTTTACCCTGAGAAGAGTTTTACATAACTCTTCCGATAAAACTCTTCCGAGGGTAAAATTCCTTCAAGAACACTCTCTTCTGAAGATTTTTTGGCCTCGGAAGATATTTTGACTATCAGTCAAAATGTTTTCTGAAGCTTATTAACTTTAATTTTGGAAAACATTTATTATTCTCGAATGCAAATATGGTTGTAAACCAATGTTTGCCTTCGGAAGAAAATCTTCGGAAACAAACTCGTTTGACTTCACAAGAGTTTTAACTCTCGGAAGAAATTTTACTTTGCAACGGAAATCTTTGGGCCCACACGATTTTACTGTAGAGATTGTGTCAGAAAAACAGTAATTAGCCGGAATTTAACGTCTTTTTAATCATATCATTTGCCGCCTACATCCACTTGGACTTCAAACCATCTTTTCATCTATCGTTTCTCTTTATCCAATGGATTTTTCCCACCATACAAAATTACCAGATGTTTCTCTTTCTTACTTTTCTTTACCGTTCATCGATACCCCAAGATTTCATTATTCATCTTGTTCATCCTGCTTTTGCAATTTTCCCGCTTCAATCAAATAGTTTCCATCTGAACAATGGCCTTGAATCCCCAACACAACGATGTCGCCATCCTTGACTCTTCAAGGGATGCCGATTTTGCCTCTATCATCCAGTTTCTTTCTCAATCAACATACTTTACTACCCTTACTGTTAACCCCACCATCTACTCAAACCATATGGCCGAATTCTAGGCCGATGGTTGAAGCGAAACCATCAACGATGAAAGGGTCATTAGATCAAGGGTCTATGGACAGGAGATCATCATTAGTGAAACAACCATCAAGGAGCATCTGGAACTCCATAATGAAGGCGCCTCGACAGAATTCCCAAAGTCCGATTTGGAGGAAACCTACACTCAAATAGGGTATGGAGGAGATGTGAGCAGATCTACAGTCTACAAGTTCAACTTCTCCTACAACTGGAAGTTCCTGCTTCACATTGTCCTGCACAGCCTATCCAACAAATCAGGGGGATGGGATCAAATTCCCTATGATCTGGGCTGCCTAGTCCATAGGTTGGTAAAAGGCCTTCGATTCAACTACTCAAGGTTTGTGATAAATAATTTGAGTTGCAATCTCACCAGAGATCCATTCTATATGTATCCTCGGTTCATTTAACACATTATCAATTGTGAGTTGGACCGGGATAAACTACAATTTGCTCATGTTTTACTGGTCCCTCACATGAAGCCTGGCATCTTCAAGACTTTTAAGAAGGTGTCCACCAACTTTACTAGAAGATTCACCAATCTCCTTCCAGGTGTGCTTGAACCAATGGCTCATGGTGACATCCCTGCACGCCCAGCAGGTGATGAACCCCCACCAGACACCACCATGACACTACCATCCACATCTTCACACCCAATAAAAATTACATACCAAAGATTCCCCAAAAAAATCCTTGATCAATCTACTGTGATTGGTCGAGTTCCATCTGTTCAATCCAAAAAGCCTAGAGTGGAATCCAGTGCTCCCACTTAGTTAGAGGTCCGACCAGCCTCCACAATTGACCTCAATATCAGTGTTGAGTCTCTTCAGTCTCAACCTGATGAGCCTATTACCCAAGCCATAAGCCCTCAGGGTGAGTCTCAACACTCTCCTAAGTAGCCAAAAAGGAATAGCCATATCATTGGCTCAACCGCTATTGTAGAAAAGCTATTAGGTGCAAACCAAGATCCCAGGTCAATAGATATAACCTATGTATCCTTTCTTAACCTTTTGAGCTGACCTGATGAGGATATCATGTTTTATCATGGCCATGATGTTGATCTACCTCACCTCTCTCTAGATCAATTGAGTCCCAGGGAACCTCTGATATCTAGCCCACATCAGTAAGACTAAACTGAGGTGAGTCCAACCGGAGTGGAGGTGATTCATGTAGATACAACTGCTACTACTGAGAGTGTTTCAATAGCCTCACAGGATAGTGGTAACATCAGTCAGACTATATCTACAGCAACCTTGCCCATTGATGCCTCTGAAAGAGACATCAATATGCAAGGGTATCCAGAGCGCCAAGATACCACAGCTAGTGATAAGGATGAACATACTAGGTATGTTATCCCATCTATCGATGATTCTTCAAAATAAGATGAGTGTAGTCTGCAACTCACCATCAAAGACCTAATTTCCAAAGTCACCAATCTTGAATCAAAGGTTGAGACTTTAGAAAATAGGTCTGCCACTCAGCAACTTGAGATTGAAAATATCAATGCTCAACTAGCTAACAAACAGATTAAGAAGTCTGTTAGGCAAGTACATAGTTAAGTTTCTTTGAGTTCTTCCTCTAGCTCATCTACTTCTTATAGTGATGCTACCAAAAAGGGGGAGAATTTATAGAAACAAAGACATGATGAGGAGATATCTGCTCACAGTCATGAGGAGATATGAACTCAAGTGGAACCCCATACTGCCATTTCATCTTTCTACCCCAAATAGCAATGACTTGTAGCCATCTTTCCTCAACCACCTCCCATTTCAGTTTAAGTGGACCCAGGGATGCTTATCGACCTTAACAAATTTTTAACCCAGTTTCTGATAAGCTCCTCGCTTGAACAACCCTCATGTGATCTTGCCATTACTTACTTTAGGGCTGAAGAGCTTCAAAGGTTGACTGTATCATTTACGTTTGAGGAGGAAGTTGCTCAATCTAAGGTCTTTGTTGAACCCAAGATTGACTTCGAAAGGGATACACAAACTGATGGCCCAGCAACTGACTCAAGAGGGACAGATAGTGTAGTTCCTGTTACTTTCGAGGCTGTGAGAACAACTTCCAAAGTGGAAGCTCAAGCTTCGGAAGCACTTCTATTCACTTCCAAAGCTTTGGAAATTACTTTCGAAGCTAAAGTCCAAGCTCTGGAAGGAATTATAGAGTTGTCCTCTGTGTCTGATGAACTGCTGGTTATAGAAGCTATTCTTGATCTAGCTTCCAAAGTCAACAGTGAGGACTTTCTTTAAACCCCTCTCAAGCCAACACCACAAGATCAATCTCCAAAACCCCAACCTAAATCCTCAAAACCAGAGTCTCCAAAGGCTGAATCTTCCTCTGATCCTAAAAGGAAGAGAAATCTCACTGTTGAAGAGCTTCTAGAGGAGGAAAGGTAGAGAAGCTAAGAAAGAAAGGAAAAGTTGATACTGTGAAGTTGCTTGCAGCAAGCACCAAAGCAGCAGCAGCACCTCGTTAAAGTATCAACAATCAAAAAAGGGTTGGAGATCATTGACATACTCATTAGCCTGGGAGTAGAATATGAATAAATGCTTCTTTTCCCACTTGATGAGCTTATGGAGCTTGAGAAAGAAACCTTGCTGTAGAAAAAAAGAGAAGAGGCAGCAAGGTTAGCCAAAGAGGAGGAGAAAAGGAAAAGGGAGGAGGAAGCAAAGGCTGAGGACAGGGAGGAAAATATATCCTTTCTCTGTAAGAGAGGCTATACAAAGGAGGAGTTGACCCCTCATGATTATGATATGATTGTGTTTCATTTCTACAAAGAAACTGAGGAGATAAACAAAGAAAGAAAGAAGGCTGCAATGGAAAGGCTAAGGGAGAAGAAGAAGAAGAAATAAGAAGAAGCTATACTTGCTTCTACCAAGATGGTGGGTTATAAGAAATGGATGAAAACCTACCTTAAAGCCCATGGCTTCACTGGCAGGCAAGTAGGCCCCATGTCAGAGAAGACCCTACAGCGATATGTCAGCGACATAAAGGCTGACATTCGCTTAGGAAGAAGGCAAGAGGTACCTTGGAAACAAAGCCCTCAGAAGATAGCACCCAAACGCAAACCACATCCAACAAAGCCACTTCCCACATCTTCACCCTTCCCCATCAAAACAAAACCACCCACTGAACCCTCAACTCCCAAACCCACACCATCAGACATTCCCACACCTTCACCCCCTATCTCTAAACAGCCTCCACCTCCACCTGTCCTTAAACCCAAAACACAACCTAGAACCCAATCTCAACCCAAACAATCTTCTGAACCTTCCAAGGCCCTATCCTTAGAAGAATTTAAGGTGATCTAAAGGAAGCTAATCAACTACATAACCTTGAACAACATCTCTTATGAGGAAAAGTCAATTAAACTAAAATACATTAATGGCTCTTCCTGTTTCCTCATAAGAGATGCATTCCTTGATCTGCGTAGGGGAACATTGGACCAAGCTCTCCAGCTTTTAGCCGTCAACTATGATACTCTTATAGAAAAGGAGAAGAAGTTAAGGAGAAGGTTGGTGACTCTGCTGGACACCAGAAAAGGGAATATGCTACCAACCAGCCCCTTCGCTCCCTGAAGCTCAATTGTCCAGTGGAGGTTCGATGAATCTACTCAAAGCTTCATATTGCAAAGGGAGAATGGTCAAATAACCAGACTTGACATATCCACTCTACTACACTCAAGAAGATTTGATATTGCTGAGTTAGTAGAGAGACCATTCTCCAACCCCTCCATCTCTAAGATTGCTACTCATATAAGAAATCATCTGAGTAACATTCATTTCAACGAAATGAATCTAAAAGCACAGGCTGAAGTGGAAAGAGAAACCATCAAGGGAAAAACATTCCTGCAAATGGTTGAGGGTCCAACTTCAGAACCAATAGTAGATGGGAATATGACTATGGTTCTCATCAACTAACTCTTTTCAGAGGGGCACAACAGAGGAGACATGTCATCCATAGTGACCAACTGGATCAACTATCCATGGTTGACTTGTATAACATCCTCTCCACTGCATCAGGAAGGAAAATAGAGACAGACAAATACCTTCTTTCCCTGGTGCTGAAGACTTATAGGAGAAGAAATAAGTGAGGTTTTGGTAGCATCAGCCTAGTTGGAGTATTATTAGATCTAATGAGCCTAGTGCAACCAAAACCACACTTAGATATATTTTGATATGCTAAACAAATGGTCTTCCGAAGGAACAAGCTGCTCTTCCAAAGCTAAGTCAAATATCTTACGAAGCTTAAGTATGTAGAACTTCCGAAGGAAGAACTTAGTCTTTAGAGACTAAGTTCTTACTTTATTGAAGTATGCAACTTAGAAGATCCAAAGACAAAGTCTTCCGAAGAATAAAGTTCTGAAGACTTGCAGAATGTTATCCTGAGGATTCCAGGTCAAGGAGATCCTCACATGTTGTTTCAAAATGTTATTCATCAAGATCCCATCATCCAACTAGTTCCTGTCATACAACAAGAAGTACCTATCATTCCAGAATCAAAACCCAATCAAGAAGAAGCTCAAGAAGAAGAGTAGTTCCATTTTTACCAACACATACCATCTCCACCACAACCCTTAATTATCTAACCAACAAACATTCTCATCTCTATTAAGTGATATTAATGCTACAATGGGTGAACATGCATCTTATCAAGAGAAGGTAGGAACATCTTCTATGCATGAAGCAGAGCAAGAAGAAAAGAGTGTACATTATGAGCAAACAGAAACTAAAGAACAAGTAAGTGAAATACAAACTGAAGAAGAAATTAAGTATTCCAATAGCTTGAACCATCAAAGCATCTAGCATCATTATCATCTCAACAACCTCTGAAAACTTATGAAAGAAAATGGAGAAGATTATACCTTACTACTCTAAACAAAGGAAAAGAAAAGGAATCACATCCATTGAAGCTGTTGAAGGAAAAAGCAGAATCAATAGATGAAGATAAGTTCAAGCAACAGGAAGCAGAGTTTGTCAATTTAAAGAAGGTGAAATTGACAAAACACTTGATCAACCACAAGAACCTATCATCATTCTTTCTAATTTTAAAGAAGAAGATGATAACACTCAAGAAGAGATTAAGAATATCATGACTTGCTACCTGATGATTCAAAAACCCTTATGGGAATTGAGCTTGCAACTAGAGGTTTCCCATATGATTTATTCATTCATCTTAACCTGTCTAAGGTTAAAGATTTACTCAAAGACTTTCAAGAAGTTATGAAGAATGAAAGTGAGCAAACATACAGGAGATTCAAAGAGATCAAAAACCAGCAGGATTTCTAGAAGAACTTACAAAAGGATCCTCAAATTGATAAGATGACAAACTCCGAGATCAAAAGCTAGTTGAGTCACACAAGAATGCCTTAAAGGTAATATGTTGGTAGATCATTATCTCAGATTAAAGAGCTTGCAAGTGGTATTTATAAGAACATGCTCATTAATGCCTTAAAGCCTCAAATCATCAGACCTCATAGCAGCTTTTTTATTCATTTATCATCAAGCTCCTCCAGAGCTTCACCAAATAAAAGAGCCTAGACAGTTTATGTCACACAAGTTATGGCTTGAAGGGAATGAAGTGAGGGAGATGATAAATGCCAACACCAACTTTGTGAAGCTTTATGATAGAATCACACTAACAGCCTCAGCTGGTGAGAAAAAGATTATTGCTTGGAAGTATAATGAGGTGTGGGATGCAGTGTTGATCAAGAGAGTATCTGGCCTTTTCCACTACTTATCATTCATCTCCTAACTGGGACACTTTCTTATGAAGATAGACTTGACTTGATGCAGTTGAGGATGGTGACCACACAAGCTATCCAAGGGGTTCTAACTTCTATCATATCATGAGATCATACATGAATATATAGCATCATGAGCTGAAACTGAAAGCAGACAGAGAACACAAACTCCATATAGCTAAGCTAAGGAGAGAACAGAAATCAGCTCTTAAACAACATTAAAAGGGTTAAGAAAAGGTAGAACACCTTGATAGTGAGCTTCTTAATTGAGTTAGCTATCCACTCACACCAACAGACCTTATACTTATCATGAAGAAGATTAATGGAAATCAATACAACCATCCAATCACCTGATGGTTCTATGATGAGAATCATTTTAAAGTGATGTTGGAGAAAACGTTAGAAGGGAAAGAGGCATCAGACATTAGATTATTTGATCCTATGCAGACTAAACTTTTGCATCCATCATATGTATCATTTTTGAAGACAAAGTCATCCCTGCCATTAAAGATGTCTTGTGTAAGGGTGACTATTGCTAATTTATACATATGCTTAGGATCTTAGGCACAGTATATATGAATGATACATTGAAGCAAAGATTAGAGACTAATAAGCAATGACTGACACACGTTGATGGTATAACAAGCCTGAAGATCTCAGATAACAACAATCTAGACGTTTTGAAGGGTGATCATGTTGTAACCACTCTGGTTAGCAATATTGAAGTACAAATCCTGGATCAATCAACCCTTGAACAAATGTTTTAGCTTCTAATCATTTACAAGTATGATGATCTGATTAATGGAGTTTAATACTTCATAGAGCATATTGTAAACTGCCTAAATGCTTTGAAAGTTATACCTTTAGCTGATCAAGTGAAAGAGGCCGAAAAGGATCAGATAACTAAGAAGGATGTTGAAGAATTAAACAAAGCTACTTGTAAAGTGAAAAAGAATGCAGATAAAGCAAGCCCTTCCTACTCTTAAAGGTTCAATAATATTCAAACAAACAAAATGAATACCAAACATAAATTTCTAACCATACATAACATTCAGAACATCAAGAATTCCTTATTAACATCATTCAATCAAATAGAATAATATCCATGCAAGTGAAAATTCATACAAGCAAACATGTGAAACATAACAAACAAAGCAATCGGATTACACATGTGTAATCAGTAAAATTAGTTAATCATTCAATCATTCAAAATCAAACATTATCAAACACATCATGTCTAACAAACAAAATCACTAACAATCAAACATAAAGATTGGCAGCATCATCCTTAGGGGGAGTATTCTTGGATTCAACAAGTGCTTTAAAGGATAATGCTTTCCATAATCAATCAAATGTATACTAATATCCAAACAATCATTTACTAACATACAAACAATATTAACATTCATATCAAACACTAATTATTATTTAAATTTCTTTTTCAGATTTTGTAAATAAAGAAATTTTGCTAAGTGTCCACAGCGGATGAAGGATTGCCCACAACAGATGCAGTAGCAGTCATAACGAATGAAGAATGAAGTCCAAGAGTAGATAGTGGATAAGCATACACAAACAAATGACCAAGTCATGTCTAATGAACTATCCACAATGTATGTTCAACATCCATAGTGGATTAACATTCCATAATGGATAACAACATAGCAAACATTACAGTGTTCATAGCGGACATCATCCATACATAGCGGACAGTTCATTTACCATCCACAGTAGACAGCATATCATCCACAGCTAACAAATCATCATCCACAGTGGACAGCTTATAGACTTAGGATTAATTATGTAATTTGATTTTACATAATGGTATCTTTGTGTATGTACATAGGCTATAAATAGTGGTATAACCTAATCCTTTGTAAGCTCTTAAACAATTATTAATCAAACAAGCAGAAATCATTCAATCTTAGCATTCAGTCATACAAACACACAATCATACAGAAACAATAAATATCATATCAATAATCATGGTTTCCATAGTATGATTACTTGAGTATTGATGCATAATACTCTTGTTGTTATTTTGAGAGATTGAAAAAGGTCCTTGGGGGATTCAACCTGTTATTAATTTGAAACAAACCCAAATCCATTTGTATTTGATACTTCAATCCCTTTGTAGGACCGGTTATGGTTATGCAACAGTTTCACAAGGTGGAGAATACAATACTTAACATATCAAATAAAGAACCAGGCAAATGAAACAAAGAATAATGGTAAGAACACAAGAACAAACAAGTATTTGTTTTTAAGGATGATGTATATTGCTCTCAAGTGTTTTACAATTATTACAAGGCTTAGTTCTAAGGACTGGTTACATGAGACACTTTATACTATATACTTAATGTAAAGTCAAAAGACAGATTTCCTTTTGACTAGTGACTATAACATGCCATAGCTCACATCCTACTATATTACAAAAAAGATAAAAGTATAAGAGTGGAAAGTTAAAGATATAGACACCATATTCTACAGTTGAAAAAAGTATAGAGATGATCACCAACTTGTATAAGTTGGTGAGTCATTAGAGATGGCAGCAAAAAATGGTTTAGCTTTTGTAAAAAGTAATGTCAGAGAAAGCATGTCTTCTTTGTCTTTGGAAGAATTCAGTCTTCAAGCTTCAGAAGACTCTGTCTTGAAGCTTCAGAAGACTTTATCTTTGGCTTCGAAATATTTCTGTCTTTGGCTTTGGAAGATTTGACACTTAGTGAATTTTCCTTTGCGTATTGTCAAATCTTCCCAAGTAACTTCTTTGTATTTCAGAATGCATGCTAAGAGATCTTTGGTTAGCATCAGCCTCTAAGATAACTCTTACAAACTCCCCCTAGGCTGATGCTACCAAAACTTAAGAAAGATTATATGCCTTGATCTGATCTTCACTTGTTTACTGCCATCATCAGAACCAAAGCCATTCCTCTCTTCATTAGTTGGTCTAGATTCTTCAAGCTCTCATAGTACCTCCTTATGTTTAAGAGATAATTATATGACATACTATCTATATGGGTTTGGTGAGTAAGCCAAGGACAGGATGGGTCTCTCAACAGCAAGTGGCTCTATATTGCAGTTAGTTGAAGAGCCTCTTCTTGTTCACCCTTAGGATGTTCTGACTCATCCTGAGGTCCAGAGGTGGATACCTTGGACTTCTTATTCTTCTTCTTTAAGTCCCTTCTGATGGCCATCCTTTTTCTCTTTCTATACTTCAACTGAGAATGTTGGTCTTGATCACCAGGTGTTCCTTCTTTATCCTTCTCAGTTTGGTCCTTTTCGTTCACAAGTTTAAAAGAAGGTTCAAGACCCTGCTATGGGTTAAAAGATAAGGCTGGCTATGAATTAGCACTAGGTCCAGGTTGTGTTATCTCTTGGGGTTCAACCTTGACCTCAGCTTCAGGTGCAGCTTGACTTGGTAGAGAATGCAAGTCTAAAAGCTCACCCCTCTTGAACTTCTGCTTGATTGCCCTAATGTCCTCATCTATTATAGATAGAGACATTAGACCAAGCAGCCTTTCGAAGAACACATACAGCATCAAGAAGCTCGCCATCTTTAGTCTGTCTTTAGACTTCTTCTGATTAGCTCTGATGGTGGCTCTTGACTTTGAAGCTTCCTCCTTCATCTTTCACATAGCAGCTTTCTTTTCTTTCAAGACTTTTTATTCAAGCTACTAGAGGTATTCAAATTCAATGTACTCATAAGATAGAGGGAGTAGAGCTGAAGCCTGATAGAGTCCTATGGCACTTACGTAGGTTTTCATGTTTTGTTTGTCTTGTTCCCTACCTACTTGAGTTTCTTCTTCAACAGCCATAGACTCCACTTCAGGCCTTTCTTGAACTGGAGAGAGAACAAGGGCTTTATACAGTTTTCTTCATTTTCTTTCTTCTTTGATCTTGAGGAGCAATTCAGCAGCCTTAGCCTCATTCCTCTTTTTTAACACTTTAGTGTCAGCCAATTCATTCAATTCTTCCAAGGGAAGAGAGATCAATTCATCTATATTATAATTCCTAGACCCTAGATAATTCAATCTGGTTGCCCTTAACTCATCTTCTTGAGTATTTGGCCTGGGGGCAGCCCTGATTACAACTTGCATGAAGCTGGGGGTCTCTCTCATCCTCTTTTCCCTTGCCTTCCTCTTACTCTCCCTCTTCTACTCCTCAATCTCCTTTGAGGTTAACACCTTTTTTCATTTTCAAGCACTGGCCTATATGACTCAGGGGGAGAGAGCTTTGTCTTTCTTGAGCTAGTTCTGCACTTGAACTCAAGCCAGGGAGAGGCTGTGAGACACTTTCATCAACTGGTGTCTCACTGAGGGTAATGGGTGCTACAGGAGTTGTAGTCTCAAGGTTCACAGGTTCTTTAGCTAGGCCTTCAACTGAGGTTTCCCCTTTGAAGCTAATCTTAGGGTCTGCCTCAATATCTAGTTGACCAACTATTTATCCTCCTAGCCTCTATCTATATAAACTAGTTCTTCTCTTGAACTCCATAAAGACCCTCAGCTGAATCTTCTCAGCTAACCTACCAGCTTGCTTGTTTTGGCTAGGGTTGGCAAGTGTAACACACCGAATTTTATTTAAAAGAAGAGGAAGGGAAAGTAAATAGGAAGAAAAGATAATGGACATAAGTGCAGGGGGGTAAAGTGTACAAAGTACAAAACCTTATTATTTTAAGGTTTTAAAGAGCCTGACTGCCCACTACCTTTTTCCACCCACCATTCTTGGCTGAAAAGAAGAAGAAAAGAAAAGATCCTGGTTCTAGAGAGAGAAAGGAAGAAGAAGCTGTGAAAGGTGAGTTTCCTTGAACTTATGTTCGATTTCAGCTGGGTTTTTGTGTTCTAGACCGAGAATCTTGGTGTTTAGTGCTTGTTTTCATGGGTTATAGGAGCCGAATTCGTAGGTGGAAGTGTGTTGCTAGAAGATTTTCTAAGTTTTGGGGCTGTTATGCGTACCGAGTAAAAGATTTTTAAAAACTACCATGTGTTTCAGTATGTTGTTCGACTGATGTTCTGTATTTGTATGTTTTAGAGTTTGTGTATGGGTTAGGCATGATGTTTAGCATGTTTAAGTGCCTTTAGTATGATAGATCTATGTTAGAAAGTGTTAGATTGGTGTTCGGGTGTTGTTTGTAGCATAGATAATAATTTCTAAATGTTCTCATGCGCCTACTGCTAAATGACTAAGTGTTGATCATGCGCCCAAGGTCATGCGCCCAAATAGTAGTCATGCGCCCAGAAGTGTTGCTCATGCGCCTAAGTAAATGGTCATGCACCCGAATAGTGCTAATGCGCCTGAAATTGTTCCTGCACCTAGGTGTTAATGCGCCTAAACAGGGCTCATGCGCCTGCATAGTGGAAAAGCGCCTAAGCAAGGCTCATGCGCCTGCATAGTGCTAAAGCGCCCAGGATGTTTTTACTTAGAATTTTTATTCTCATGCGCTTGAAATGTTCAAATGTGCTTCATCTTGGAATTAGGATTTTATGAGGATTTTATGAGGTAGTTGGTTGAGATAGGTTCTGTTATGATATGATTGTTGTTGTTGTGTGTGTGATCTTTCCATGTTTAAACGGTTTTCAAAACTTATGTATTATGTTATGACTTTACATGTGAGGCTGGCATCGACATTTTGACATGTTATTGTATTTTGTTATGTAAATGAATGATGTAATGTAATGAAATGGCATGTTTTAATTATAAATGAATGTTTTTGAATTCCGCTGCAAAAGTAATGTATGTTTTAAAATGTTTTATGCTATGACGGTCCAATTTGTAAGTGTTCCGGAAACGGGGCCTTACAAGTTGATGTATGAATGAATGAACGTAAAGTATTATGACTTTACGTGGTATGATGTATGAATGAATGAACGTAAAGTATTATGTAACAAAGTGAAAGATAATGATAATGAAAGTGGAATGTAACAAATGAATGAAAGCCTTGCAAGCAAATGGAAGGGAGGTGCATGACCATGTTGTCGTTAGCTTAACTGTGTGCGGTTTAGCTAACCCGAAGGATGCATACAGGGAGCCTATCGTTGAGATAGACTCGAAGGGAGTTCAATCATTGAGATTGACTAGAAGGGAGTGTAATCATTGAGATTGACTCAGAAGGAGTTCAATCATTGAGATTGACTCGAAGGGAGTGAAATCATTGAGATTGACTCGAAGGTAGTTCAATCCTTAAGATTAACTCGAAGGGGATCCTTATCACATACCCTGGTACTGTCTTCGTTAGGAGACGGGGGGTATTGCATGTGACAGGATCCATATGAAGGTGTATGATAATAATGAATGAAAGAAGGAATGAATGTACGGTAATGAAGATAATAAAAATTATTAGCATTATTTACGTATGTTGTGTGGCCACGAACAAATGCAAAGTTTTGGTTTTCAAAGAAAGTAAAGTATTTTATTTATAAAACAAGAACTCACTCATGGTCACTGACTTTTTGTATGCATAATAGTTGGCAGGTATTTTGTTGATGCTGAGGAGTTGCAGGCATGGATGCATAAGCTACTGGGAGCGTTTTGAGGCTGGCATCCATATTTTGACATGTTATTGTATTTTGTTATGTAAATGAATGATGTAATATAATGAAATGGCATGTTTTAATTATAAATGAAAGTTTTTGAATTCCACTGCAAAAGTAATGTATGTTTTAAAATGTTTTTTGCTATGACGGTCCAATTTGTAAGTGTTCCGGAAACGGGGCCTTAAAAGTTGGTATCAGAGCCAAAGTTTAAGAGAATTGGGTAAATATTTTCAAAAACCTAATCTTAAACTGAGAATGGGACAAAAAGGAAAGGGATGCCAGTCCTAGTAGCTACATGCCTGCAAGTAAAAGTTTTATGTAAGGGTTTTATGTAAGTTAATGTTAACCGGTATTATGTGTGCATGTTATGTGGCTTGTGTGCTCTGTGTAAATTTAGATACTATGTAGTCAGGATAGGGAATGCTTGGGGAATTAAGAGTAAAGTAAGTGGCTAATTGTAATTAGGGACTTACAATACTTAATATAATCTGAGCTATTACCTTGAATGACCGTGTTGGTGTTTGAATCTTGTAGTGTTTTGAGATGGCTAGTGGTAGGTCTTCTGAGGCTTCATGAGGTGGTGGTCGTGGTGTTAGCGCGTGTCACGAGGAGCAGGGCTAAGACTGCTGAGACGGCTCCTGAAGAGCCAGAGCTTCGTCACAAGGACGGTGAGGATGGGAGTGCTAATATGAGAGCCTCAATGAAGGAGGCAGTAGCAGAGGAAGTCCATCAGGTCATGTAGACGATTCTGCCAACCATAGTGACCGAGGTCATTAGAGCTGTGAAAGAGGATGAGAAGAAGGAGAGTGAGAAGAGGAAGACCAATAGACGAGGAGGCGAGGAAGGAGGTTTAAGGGGAAGGGAGCAATCAGAGACCGATATGGTTGTCTCCAGTGACGATGAGTATGAGGAGGAAGCTGTGCAGGAGAATGCGAAGGGATGCAGCTATGGAGCATTCCAAAGGTGTAGGCCCCCTATGTTTGATGGGAATGGGAGTGCGGCTGCTGCCCATCGTTGGGTAAGGGAGATGGAGGCGGTACTAGACATTAGCGAGTGCCGCGAGGATCAGAAGGTGAAGTTTGCTACCCACTCGTTTGTGGACTCGGCCTTGTGCTGGTGGGACAACACTGTCCAAACTGAGGGTACCAGGGCAATCGGAAGGATGAGGTGGAAGGAGCTGAAGAGGTTGGTAATTGAGGAATTTTGCCCTCGTAGGGAGCTTGACAAAGTTGAGAGAGAGTTCCTGCAGTTGGAGGTGGGAACGATGACGCACTAACAGTATACAATGAAGTTCAATGAGATGGCAAGGCTGGTGCCAGATCAGGTGATGCCTGTGTCACAAAAGATCAAGAGGTACATTCAAGGTCTGCCAGCAGATATCCGCAGACATCTGGTCGCTGCTCGGCCAAGCACGTTTAGGTCGGTGGTCGATTTGGCAGGGAGGTTGTACGACAAGCGAGAGGTGGTGGCGATAACGGACGAAGAAGAGGAGCGGGGCTATGTTAGGAATGGGAGTGGAAGACGGGATGATGATGGTGGATTTGAGGCTGGTGGTAAGAATGTGAGGATAGATGATCGAAGGATGATAACCGGGGAAGTGAGGGAATGCAAGAAAAGTGGGAAAGGGCATGTGGGGGAATGTAAGCGGGGATCGAATCTCTGCTTTCAATGCAGGAAGGAGGGCCACCTGGCAAGGGATTGTCACGCGATGAGATGCTACAGGTGTGGTGAATGTGGACACAGGAGCAGAGACTGCACGAAGTCAAGGGCTGAGAGTTTCGAGGCAAGGGAAAGGGTTCAAAATGAGGAGAACAGAGGATGAAGGTTAGAGCATTTGCCCTGACCGGGAGGAGGCTAGAGCGGACTTTGACTTGATGTCAGGTACGCATCTGGTAATTTAAATTTGTGCATCTATGCTTTGATTGTGATGCTAGTAGTAGTTTCGTTCCTACTACCTTTGTGTTAAGTTGCACGCTAGGAGTAGGAAGATCGATGAGCCTTTGATGTAGAAATTACTATTGGTAAGTCCACTAGGTTACCTGATGCCCTAGAGGATGGCGCGATAGAAGTGAGAGAGCGCGTGTTTCCTGCTAGACTGTTCAGGACAGACTTAAGTGGATAGGCGTACACCTTAAGATGAATTGGCTAGCAGCCTATGAGGCAAACACCGAGTGTTGTAAGAAGGTGGTTTAATCAACCGCGCCCCACAAGAGATCGGTGCCGACCTTCGACAATAGAATAATGATGAAGGCCTCACCTTGGAAAGGGGATCACCCGAATCAGAAATCAAGGAAAGCTAATACCGAGGTATATAGGGCTATTCCAAATAGAAGTAGCGTATTGACTGGAGCTACCCGACGAGTTAAGTGAGATTCATCTGACATTCCATGTATCTCATCTGAGAAAGTGCTCCATCAATGAGAATATGATCGTGCCACTAGAGGATACCGAGATGGATGAACGACCTAACTACGAGGAGCAACTGGTGGCCATTTCTGATAGAAGGAAGAGAAGGGCTAAGGAGAATGGTGGTTTCACTTGTGCAAGTACAGTGGAGCCCAGAAGGGGAACAAGCCTACGTATAAGATCAAGGAAGAGATGAGACAGCATTACTCGCGACTGTTCGAGAAGCGACAGGTTTCGAGGACGAAACCTATTTAAGGGGGGTGGACTTGTAACACCCTGAATTTTATTTAAAAGAAGAGGAAGGGAAAGTAAATAGGAAGAAAAGATAATGGACACAAGTGCAGCGGGGTAAAGTGTACAAAGTATAAAACCTTATTATTTTAAGGTTTTAAAGAGCATGGTTGCCCACTACCTTTTTCCACCCACCATTCTCGGCTGAAAAGAAGAAGAGAAGAAAAGATCCTGATTCTAGAGAGAGAGAGGAAGAAGAAGCTGTGAAGGGTGAGTTTCCTTGAACTTATGTTCGGTTTCAGCAGGGTTTTTGAGTTCTAGACCGAGAATCTTGGTGTTTGGTGCTTGTTTTCATGGGTTTTAGGAGCTGAATTCGTAGGTGGACGTGTGTTGCTCGAAGATTTGCTATAGGTGAGTTTCTAGGACCCCTCTTTTACTGATTTTCTATGTTTTGGGGCTGTTATGCATATCGAGTAAAAGATTTTTAAAAACTACAGTTTGTTTCAGCATGTTGTTCGACTGATGTTCTGTATATGTATGTTTTAGAGTTTGTTTATGGGTTAGGCATGATGTTTAGCATGTTTAAGTGCCTTTAGTATGATAGATATGTGTTAGGAAGTGTTAGATTGGTGTTCGGGTGTTGTTTGTAGAATAGATAATAATTTCTAAATGTTCTCATGCGCCTACTGCTAAATGACTAAGTGTTGGTCATGCGCCCAAGGTCATGCGCCCAAATAGTAGTCATGCACCCAGAAGTGTTGCTCATGCACCTAAGTAAAAGGTCATGCACCCCAATAGTGCTAATGCGCCTAAAATTGTTCCTGCGCCTAAGTGTTAATGCGCCTAAGCAGGGCTCATGCGCCTACATAGTGGAAAAGCACCTAAGCAGGGCACATGAGTCTGCATAGTGCTAAAGCGCCCAGGTTGTTTTTACTTAGAATTTTTATGCTCATGCACCTGGAATGTTCAAATGTGCTTCATCTTAGAATTAGGATGTTCTGAGGATTTTATGAGTTAGTTGGTTGAGATAGGTTCTGTTATGATGTGATTGTTGCTGTTGTATGTGTTATCTTTCCATGTTTAAATGGTTTTCAAAATGTATGTATTATGTTATGACTTTACGTGGTATGATGTATGAATGAATGAATGTGAAGTATTATGTAACGAAGTGAAAGATAACGATAATGAAAAGTGGAACGTCACGAATGAATGAAAGCCTTGCAAGCAAATTGAAGGGAGGTGCACAACCATGTTGTCGTTAGCTCAACTGTGTGTAGTTTAGCTAACCCGAAGGATGCACACGGGGAGCCTATCCTTGAGATAGACTCGAAGGGAGTTCAATCATTGAGATTGACTCGAAGGGAGTGCAATCATTGAGATTGACTCGAAGGGAGTTCAATCATTGAGATTGACTCGAATGGAGTGAAATCATTAAGATTGACTCGAAGGGAGTTCAATCCTTGAGATTGACTCGAAGGGGATCCTTGTCGCGTACCCTTGTACAGTCTTTGTTAGGAGACAGGGGTATTGCATGTGACAGGATCCATATGAAGGTGTATGATAATAATGAATGAAAGAAGGAATGAATGAACGGTAATGAAGATAATAATAATTATTAGCAATGTGTACGTATGTTGTGTGACGATGAACGAATGCAAAGTTTTGGTTTTCAAAGAAAGTAAAGTATTTTATTTATAAAACTAGAACTCACTCAGCATCACTGAATTTTTGTATGCATAATAGTTGGCAGGTATTTTGTTGATGCTGAGGAGTTGCAGGCATGGATGCATAAGCTACTGGGAGCGTTTTGAGGCTGGCATCCATATTTTGACTTGTTATTGTATTTTGTTATGTAAATGAATGATGTAATTAATCAAATGGCATGTTTTAATTATAAATGAAAGTTTTTGAATTTCGCTGCAAAAGTAATGGAAGTTTTAAAATGTTTTATGCTACGACGGTCCAATTTGTAAGTGTTCCGGAAATGGGGCCTTACACAAGTGGTAGGTCAAACAGAGGAAAGCCTTCATAGAATCTCAAAGTTTGGAAGTTGAACACTTCTTGTTAACCTTGATATCTAGAATGCAACAGGGCTCTTCTATCATTGTCATACCTCTATCCTACTATTGGATTGTCAGAAAGATGGATGGAGGTGACATAGACCTTGGTACACCCTACTCAAATAGACTTTAAACAATGGCATCCATATTGATGTAGGCCTGAGGAGGTTGTTGAGTCTAGACAATGGCAAGTGAGGGTGGTGAGTCCTCAATGTCCATACTCTGGGCACTACTCCTAAGTTTTGTGGCTGTGGTGATTGTCTCCCCCTTTTAGGTAGCATCACCTACTTGTATAGGTGAGCTGGAGGTTACATCCACCATATCCAAAGATTCTTGTGGACTTGGTTGAGCACGCCTTGTAGGCCTTTCAACATCGGTGATCTCATGTTGCTAATTAAGGACATGCCTTTGTAAGGTAGCCACTTGAGATTTTAGGTGACTAACCTTAGAAACCAAATAAGTGCATGTTTTTGTCAGTTTTTGTCAGTTTTTGCACCTTTAGTTGCATACTCACTTCATCTTTATCAGAAGAATCACGGGGGGTGAGAGTACATGACCGAAGTTATCTCCCTCACCACCTGATATTGTTTCTTGGTCTATGGATTTCCCATGCTTAATGACAGCTTCATAAGAAGTACCAAGGATCTGGGTTGCCATGGTTGAGGTCTTAAAGATGTAATTACTTGCAAAAGTGAGAGCCTCTTCCACATGGACCTCCTAAACTTGTTCCAAAAGGTCCACCTTAGTCAGAGGTGAATGATGTGGGCTAGATATACGAGTAGCAGGAGCACTCATCTCTTCTTGAACAGGGGAGGAGAAGAAAGACTCATGGTACTCACTGAATCCCATATCCTCATCATCATAGAATTGTACATTAGGGATTGGTTGATTGAGGTCCAATGGCTGGGGATGGTAACTGTCCCCTGAAGGTTGTTCATCTGAGTTTTGAGACTCAGGATGAAGGCTTGAGGCTGGGGTAATGAGCTCATTAGGCTTATCATGAGTAACCTCAACACTGATCATTGAATGAATGGGAGTGGTATGCTCCTCAGGAGAAGTGGAAGCTCTTGGTTCCACTTCCTCCTGCTTTGTTGAGTATATGGGGGCTTGTTCAATCTGAATAGACTAAGCATGGGTTGGTTTGGATTTTCTCTGGTAGGTGATGGTTATTTATGGCTGTAGGGGTGATGAAGATGAAGAAGATGTGGGTTCAATATTGGCTGATGTTGTGAAGTTGTCACCTTGAGCAGGGAGCTCTAACATTTTTGGCACAAGGGCTGTTTTTACCCCAGAAAAAGCAACAATGGTTTTCCTCATTATTTTGAAGATGTTGGGCTTCATCTGTCCAAATTTAAAATCATTACATATTCCCCTTAGCTGTGAGCCCAATTCACAGTTGAGAATGTGCTGGACATATCTAGGGAACATGTAATATTCTAATAAATCTAAGTTAGCAAGTAAATTTGTGTATTAATTACATATGCATCCTCATTAATTTAGCAGCCGCATTAATTACATATGCACCCTTATTTGTGCATGTATATTAATTCGGTTGCATGTCTTGGAACAGTCGCATTTGGTTTGAATGTCACATAGACATCTGGATTCATATGCCTAACATACATCCCATATTCATGCCATATGTAATCAAACCAGTCTCATTAAATGACTCATGCATAGCCATGCATCCGCATCATCGGAATTAGTTCTTAAGTTGGTTCCATTTGTCTTTATATGAGTTTGTAAAACTGTTGCAACCTCATTAAGATGATCTTCCGCATTTAGTGATCACTGTACATCAAAATTGTACCATGCATGCGCATTTTATGAGTTTATCATACTCTTATACAAAATCATCTGTATTTATAAGTCTGGTAAATTTAGTCGCATTCATTATGGAAAACATCTGTATTTGGTTTGAAGTGTATCTACATTAACTCATGTTGCTTTTCATGTTCGATTAATCAAATCATTATTTGAATCCATTATCATGCGATTATTTTCATATTTTTCGTAATTGAGCATATGATTGATTAAAATTGCTGAAATCGATGATTCTACTACAATTTCTTCTTAATTTGTGCATTATGAAATCAATCATGACCATTAATTTCTGATTTTATGAATGGAAAAGAACAGTAGTGATGAACAAATGATTCTTTTCAAATTTTAATACTGGCCTAGTTCAATTGCATTGACTATTGAATAGATCATCACTAAACTGATTAATCATCTTCGATTCGTACCAAATTTGAATAGATTCACTAATTTTTTCTTCATTTTGTGATGAACAGATAGGGTTTTCTTCAATTTTGATGAACAACGACTTGTTCTTCATTTTTCTTCTTTTCTTCTTTGTTCTTGACATCATAAAATTGAAATGAGATCTAAAACATAGATTAATCCAGCAACCAACAGCTCTAATACCATTTTGCTAAATCAATATTTCAGATTCATTGAGCTTGCATATTAGGATTCATCATGTTGAAGATTAAAAGTCAAAATTAAGATGGGTGTATTAATGTGTTGGATCGGGTTAAGGACTTAACAAGACTTTTCTGTTTGATTAACAAATGCGGAATCTAAGTTAATTGTTTTACTTAACAAACACATGTACTTTGAGTAATAATATAGACACAAGATTTTCTTTCAAAGTATACACTTGATTAATCTTTGCTAAGTATAAATTGTTACAATTAGCAGATAAACAAGTGGGCTAACAAACTAACTTCAAAACTATACATCTGAGATGTATTTATACTATGAAAGCTAAACGTAAAGAATAAATCACTTTACATCTATTCCCCGGTTCAGGAAATGGTATGTATAGCGCAGATAAACAATCGACATATCAGAAGTCAACTGCTTCAGTACTATGTTTTCTTCAAAAGGTAGAACATAACGACCGCCAATGTACTTCGGTACAGACAATCTTGTCTAATGTTGTAGTTGATCAGCAGCTCATCCATTTGAGTGTAGATCAGCAGTCAATTAGTACTTCATCTGTTTCAATGCTGATAGGTAGTGGTTCAGCACTTGGCAGAACTCAACAGTTGAAAGGCAGTGCTGAATTCTTGAGTTTTTCGTAACTTCATCCTCTTTATGAATCAACAAATTCCGCCTAGGATGATGCTACCAAAACACTTTCTTATCCCTCAAGCATCTTTAATAGCAACAGCTCATACATGTATCCGCTTCTATCTCTTGAGAGGTTGTCAAGAGGTAGGCTGACCAACTCCTTCATGTTGTACCAAGATAGTCTAAAAAGAGCATAGTCTTTGACTTCAGTTTTGCAGGCACCAGCAAAGGTCAGACAGAAGGAGTTGGTTGAGGAATTATAACTCCAACGGATGATTGGATCATGAATGCCCAATGGAGTCGCATGTAGAACATCTTCTTTGTCTCAACTTTGTTCTACTTAAACTCTGTTCCTAATCTCAGCTTGAGAATAAAAGCCACTTCTTTGTCTCTACTTTGTTCTACTTCAATTTTGTTCCTAATCTCATCTTGAGAATAAAAGCCATTGATTTGTACTTATCTGGCGTCCTTTTATATTCCTTGATCAAGGTGAACGTCTTCTGTACATCTTCAGAGTTGAGCTTCAGAACTTCTAGCTCAGTTAGGAAGAAACATTTGGACTTGTTCTTTCTCTCAATGAAGTATCTCTCAGCCTTTAAGTTATATCCCAGTTGATAATGGTTGTAACATTACCCTCTGGGTCTTCTTCTTGGTTAGATTCCGAGAGTTTGTCTTCATCAGTTTGTTCAGGATTTTCCAAATCTTTTCTTACACTTTTGGCAGCTGTGGTGATGACCACTTCATCTACCGATTGATGACTGGCTTTCTATTGGATGTTCAATAACAATAGAAATGGCAAATAATATATGCATAATTTGTTTATTATATGTTTATTAAACGTTCTAACTAGTCAACTTTAACACCTTCACATCCTAACACGTTTTACAAAGTTTATATAATGTTACTTTAACCCCCTTAGATTTTTAAAGTTTCGGGTTTACTTGTCGGTACGAGTAGGGTCAAATACAACACGTCTACTTGCATATTTTTATGTACGGTTTGAGATAATCTATGTTTCGACGTTACCTATGTTTTGACGGTATAACAAGTCAGGTCGGTTTTTAGTCAATACATTATCACGTCACATTTGCATTTGCGTTTTGATATTTGGGATCATTGTAGAATTTCCCACGCAACGTGTGGGTTGGAAAAACCTAGTTATATAAAATTGTAACTTTAAGATTGAAGTATACTATTAATGAAGTATATTAGGATTGACGTATATTAATTTTTCAGTGTAACATGACAATCTCATCAGTATTACTTACAAAGATCGATCATTTTACTTTAGTTTCAGTTCTTTAAGAACATGACAGAAGAGAGAAAGCACCTGACAGAAGAGAGAGAGCACATAAAAAGATTCAAACGAGAAATCTTTAAATGATCATAGAAATTGTAGCTTTAAGAGCTAGCATTCTCCGACCGATGAGGGATTAGTTAGGACTCTTTCCCCCTGCCCGGATGCGAACCGCAAAACTTGGCAACTACAGACAAGACAGCTATGATCAGAGTTATGGGGGCGTTTGAACTAAAAGACTCCGCATTTCCCTTCTCGGCTCATTGGGGAGTAGTGCCCCCAAGCGAACAGCCATGTCCAACGACCGACGTGGCACCATACCCAGGAAACATGTATGGAGAGCTGTTTTTTTGTTTGATTTTTTGGTTTTATTTTCGGAAGGGTTTCCGGTTGGAGTTGTGAGATTTTATCTCCCCCTCCCCGAGACGCATGCAAAATATTCTCTATTTATAATCTAATCTTTTATCATATAAAAATTCTCACATATTTGGGTATACATACTTAATTTTAAAAGTTAATTATTTGCTTGTGTTTCTTTTAATTTATTTGTTTTTTCTTCAATTTATTTTTACGTGTCACCTATTCTTTTTGTTTTTAGTCAGTTATTTGCATCTTGATATGAATGGTATTTAAAATCAAACTGTGTTAATTATATTCTTTTATTTTGAGATTCAATTTGTTTTTCCTTTTAATACTATTGGCGTATATTATTTACGAAAGTTTATCGTTGCAACATGTTTAATTGTATTGAACATTTAACGTCTGCTTTTTATAGTTTACTATCCTCGCTACAATGCACATATTTGTTTATTTGTTAATATCAAAAACTTAAATTTAATAAGAAAAATGAATGCAATAACTAATGTATAATCAAACAAAACTATCTAGTAAAACAATTTAGGAATACGTGTAGTGTCGTTCATGATCACTATTTTCAGAACCGGACCAAACTGCCTAGTTGTACCCGGAACATATCATAGAAATCTGCTTATACCAATTTGTTCCGTTTTAAGTTGAACATGCCGGTTACCGGTCGGACCGGTGAACCGATTGAATCGGACCGAGTGGTCGGACATGTAATCAATTTTTTCCCTATAAAACTTTAACTTTTTGTTAATTTAGTATTCTAAAATCCATTATTCATATAGGGTCGGGTCATTTTGATAACAACCTTTTTTTAATAAAAACTCTATGAACCAATATTAGACACACATTGATCACATGACAGTCACATGTCATTTTTACTTTTTTTCATAAAGTGTTTGTAATTTTTTTTTTCACGACATTATTTTTTCAAAAACATTTTACCATTAAATTTTAGTATTTTCTTATCTTTACAACGTGTACCATACTGATATAATTAAAAAAAAAAATCATTCACCCGTTATTTACACATATGTAAATCTAGTTATACACATGTGTAATACCGGATTTACAGACGTATAAATCTAGTATTACACATGTGTAAAACGAATTTCCTAAAAAAAAAAGTTTTTTTTATTTTTATAAACCTTTTATTATTTTCTTTATGAAAGAGGGAAATAAGAAAGCATTTTTGTGTTTTTATTTTCTTTATTTATATATTATTTTTTATTTTATATTTTTTTTATGTTTTCGGTAATTACCATTTTGCCAATTAAAACTTGTGGCTCACATTGATTTATAGAGTTCTCATTTGAATCATTCTATATAAAAATATATATATATATATATATATATATATATATATATATATATATATATATATATATATATATATATATATATATATAAAATGCAAATCTAAGTTTATATTTTTTTAAAAATGAAAATCTAAAATCAAAACATATATTAGTTTAGTATTTTAATGTTTTTTTTTTAATTAGAGATACTATAAATAGTTCTGGTTTCTATTATTTATAACGTAATTTTGTTTTTAAATCTGGTTCAAGCGATAAAGTGGTAAGGTGACTTGTTTGTTTTCGGGTACGGTTTAGAAAAAAATCATTCATTTTAACTGTTAATACTTATTACCTAAATTTGTTAAGCAACGATAAGTGTTATTTAGGTTTTATTTTTATTCTACATTTGAATTATTTTTAAGACGACTGTGTTGTTGTTTTCTCCTTGAGATAATATTTTTACCATCACATTATTTCGGTTACGTGAAAAGGAAAGATCGGAAGAGTCGTCCAACTTGCAGCCAAATGTCAGGACCATGAAATTTAGTCATCAGGAAGAGTTCAAATGCGAATATTATACATCTTTAGAAACACGTCGGACTTAACTCTTTGCTTGTTGTTCTCTTACTTACTCAATTGTGGGGGTCCCTCGGGTGTCTGATCCGATCAGTTTCGTGATGAAGAGAATTCCGATCTTCCAGTAAGAAAGGTGTCTTCATTATACGTAATGATAAAAACTTTTTAGTAAATTACACAAATGGTCATGTGGATTTAATCTTTGAATTCTAAAAATTTCAGATTTAGTTTCAGACATTCTAATTTTCTTTCATCCATAGTCTTTAAGTTTGATAGTAAATAGTTAGTAATGTCAAATTGGATAAAAAGACAACTTTAACCCAAGAACCATCCATGTAATTAGCATATTAACTCATTGTTCATCTTTATCCATATAATTACAATAAAAATCATTATTTTTTCTTTCTATTTTTCAATTAAAAAAGATTTTTAATATCTTAATCATTACTTTTTCTCTATTTTCCACTCACACCCACTTAAAATATATTAAAAATATTATAGGGTTTTGAACAGTGTTCCAAAAAATACAATATTAAAGAGTAAATTTTCATATCCCTTATTGACAACCACTTATAACCATACCATATAATATAGGGAATACAGTCATATAAATTTAGAGAACAGACTGTGAATGCTTAGTATAATATATAAATAAAGATATATCTTTTTTCAATGTTTTTTATTTTTATTTAAGTTTATTATTTCATTATTATTATGTTTATTATTAAACAAATACATGAGAAATTCAAAGATTAAATATGTTTTTTAAAATGTCTTTAAGAGAATGTTCTGTGTTTTTAACCGTCTTTCGTAAACCGATAGTTTTTTTAAACCATCTTTTTCAAAACTATTCGCTTTTTTTAAACATCTTTATTAAAATTGTTTAGTTTTTCTAAATGTTAGTTTTTTAATCGTTCTTTTGTAAGCTTATATTAAAGCGTTTGGTTTTTAAATGCGTTTTTTTTAACCTTTCATTTTTAGACGTTTTTAAACTGTTCGGTTATAAACACCTTTTATAAATCCATTTGGTATGTATTTCTTAAAACCATTTAGTTTGATTAAAACTACTTTTAAAACTGTTTGGTTTTTGAAACATCAATCTTAAAACCATCTAGTTTTATTAAACGCCTTTCTTATAACCAAATTGTTTAGAAAAAGTTTAATAATCGTATGGCTTTAAAAAAAACGTTTTAAAAAACCAAGCAGTTTTAAAATAGATGTTTGGAAAGCCGAACATTATAAGAATGAAATTTAAAAATGCACGGTTTTAATGATGTTTTGCAAGATTTTAAAATCATTTAAAAACACTTTTGTAAAATAATGATTTAACTGATGTATAAAAAAAGGTCTTTAAAAAGTCATTTAAGAGGAATGGGTTATAATACGTATAAAAACTTAAAAAAAAAAAAAAAAACAAAAAAAAAACAAAAAAAAAAACTTTGTAAAAGAATGATTTTGAACGCAAGATTTAAAAAGTCAAACAAGTTTTATAAAGAAGTAAAATAAACATAAGTTTTTTTTTTAAAAAAACAATACGTGCATGGCTTTTAAGAAATTTGTTTAAGATACTTAAACGATTTTAGGAAGAGGGTTGAAAAACCAAACATGTTTAAGAAAAGTTTTATATCTGTATTTAAAATGGGTTTTTTTAAATAATATGCATCATTATATTTAAATAATAAAATTAAAAATAAATAAAAAACTTTGGGAAACAAAAAATATAAATTTTATATGTGTGCGTGTTGTGTGTATAATTTAAAAAAAAACAAAGTATACGGATGGTAATGTGTAAAATAGTCATTTTGACAATTGAATATCACTAATTGTTAAGTATACAAATCAGAGATCATAAACGAAAGAGAAATATAATGTAAAGGATCATATGCGTAATTTTTAAACTATAGGGATCAAATCCAAACTTTTAATAAGACCATAGAGACCGGCCTTGTAATTTACTCGTTTTTTAAACGGCTAATTTTATCATTGATGGATAACTATACTATCTGATCATCTCTGTTACTCTAAAACTGAACCTTGGAGTGATAACTTGGCACGTCCTCATAGGAATCTCGTTCATTAGTCAGTTCCCATCAATCCCGAATTTGAGAGAGCCCGCAATAGGAAACCCATCTTCGATGAGAAACTTTCTGACTCAACCTGGTAACTTTTTTTATTATTATTTTATTACAGGCGAGACTTGAAACCTGAATCTCATCTATTTTAATATAGTCTTGAGGCTGATACCTCATCTTAACCATTTGAGCCGAGGTTCATTAGCACGTAAACATATATAATTATTCACGCAACATCAAACACGTTTTAAGCCTGGCTTTTGTTCATAGAGCTAGTGATAACGTGTTGCTAATTGCACCATAGTCTACGATATCCTACTTTATAAAATTCATTATAAATGCAATAATTCTATAATTATTAGATGGTAATTCCATGTAAGGCACCATTCCCGAGAAGCCTCACAACTGGTCATTCATAGCATAAAACATTAATAATTTAACATTTGCAGCGGAAAACATAATTTTCATTAACACTATAATGGTATCAAAAGGTCGTGTCATTTCCTTTAAATCAAAAATTGTATCAATACAGTGTCATTCCCAAAAATATGGATGCCAGACTTGAACTATCCCAGTAACTTCTATGTCCATGACTGCACCTCCTCTTCATCAACAATTACCTGCAAACTATTATGCATACAAAAGTCAGCGACGCTGAGTGAGTTCTAGCTTTTATAATAAAATACTTTACTTTCGTTCAAATATTTTCTTATTTTCGTACATGAGCATATATCATACATACATCTTGATAATATTCAATTATTATCTTTCATCATCGTTTATCCTTTCGTTCTTTCATCATTATCTTTCACTGTAATGGATCAATGCCATGTGCTAAAACCCCAACATTGTGCAGAATTTGGTACTGTGCCGAGACTTATAAATAAACCCCCATACATTATGCACGAAGCTAACTACACTACCGGGGTAAAGCAACAAGGATCTCGTATCGTTTGGTCAATCTCAAGGATTAGACCCCTGTGTGCATCCTCATGGTTTAGTTAAACCGCACACAGTTGAGCTAGCAACCACTCAATGAGTTGTGAACCTCCATTCGTTGCTTGCAAGTCTTTTATTCAGTTTTTACGTTCCACTTTTCGTTATCGTTATCTTTCACTTTCTTTACATAATATTTTACTTATAGTAACACACATCATACCAAGTAATTTATATCGTAAAACATAGTCATTTAGAAAACAATTAAAATGTAAGATAACATAACACATATCATAAAAGATCATGCGAGAACTTAACCCATGCAAAAGAAGAGGTGTGGGCTGCCATGCTTCTTTTAAATCCCATAATGAGCAAGTTTGCCACTTGCATAACTTTAACCCCTTGACTTAGGATATCTCACCGTTCATGCGCATTTGTTGTCTTTTCTTCATGCGCATTTGCTAAGTCTTCATGCGCATTTGCTAAGTGTTCATCCGCATTTGTTTTGTTCATGCACATCTGCTAAGTCTTCCTGTGCATTTACTAAGTGATCATCCACATTTGTTTTGCCCATGCACATTTGCAACATTGTCCATGTGTATTGCCTTAGTCATCCGCATTCGGTTCATGCGCATTTCCTGACACTTAGAAAATTTCCTGAGAATGTTCATTCGCATTTATTCATCCGCATTTGACTTTAGACTTGGGATTTTTTGGAAAATTTGGGAGTAGAATTTATGTATGGAGCACTTCTGTTTAAGGAATGATTATGCTTGTTTAAAGATTATTATGCTTGGTTCTTTCTTATGTGTTGCTTTTCTATGTCTATAATATTTTCATGTTATGTGATTATGTAATGTTCATCTTAATAAGTATTATCCTTAACAAGTGGACACGAAAGAATAAAAGAAGAATAGTGAAACTTAATGAATGTTACCCCAGGCCCTTACAATGAATGAAAAGCCTAGCAAGCACAATGAATGGAGGTGCACGACCTTTTGTCGTTAGCTCAACTGATGTGCGGCTGTATAGCTCATAAGGATGCACATCTGGGGTCAATCCTGGGGATTTAGCACTGAATGATGGGATCCTAGTTCATGAGCAGGCTTCGTGCCTAGCAGTGTGGATCAACTGTCGATGGGTTAGCTACATGATGAACGTTTGCCGATAGGGGTTCGGCATCTGTTGCCAACCAACAATGTAGGCTCTTGCTTTGTGCAATCCTAGT
This sequence comes from Flaveria sonorensis, assembly GCA_025506505.1. Taxonomy (NCBI): domain Eukaryota; kingdom Viridiplantae; phylum Streptophyta; class Magnoliopsida; order Asterales; family Asteraceae; genus Flaveria; species Flaveria sonorensis. The sequence continues at coordinate 25,990,323 of CM046423.1, read as the reverse complement.
TAATGAAAGAGAAAGATAATGAAAGAAAGAAAGATAATGAATCACTTTATGATTGATTATGTATATTGATGAATGATCATCAAATGAAGTTACAAAATGTATTTTTCTATATTATTAAACTAGAACTCACTCAGCAACGCTGACTTTTTATATGCATATCAGTTGGTGAGGATGGCACGCGGGTGAGGCTACTTGGCGGGCAAAGACTGGCATCCATTTGTGCAGGATGATTTTCGTTGTTTTGTAATACAATTGAATGATTCATTTGTAACTGTTAAAATACAATGATGTATTATTTAACAACATCAAATATTAATGCATGAATGGTTTTTGATAACTTAATCCGTTGTGATGGAGGTTGAACGGGTGTTTAATTGACCTAGACATTTGTCATTGTTTTGTGATAAGACATGGCGGAAGGCAAAATAACTCACAAACAGTCAGCTTCGGTTCGAAACGCTAAGTAACTTGATGTATAGGCTAGCTACCTATGGTATACCTTTGTTTACTTTTTCCAGGAAAACGCTCAAACATATTTAATGATTTAAACCTGTGAGCTTACCAACCTTGTGTTGACACACTTTAGCATGTCTTCTCAGGTTGCTGGCATGCTTAAGGCTAGGGCTGCATATTTGAGGCTCATACATCATCTTTATCATTTGAAAGAAAGCTCATTTACATTTACTACTTTTATTGGGCGCCTTGTTTTGCGCATTTATTACTCATGGTTTCATAAACGTTTACGCTTCCGCATTGATTACATTGAAAACTATCTTATACTCTGATTTACGTTCAAACGCTTATTTTGAAAATGCATATAGTGTCGTTTGATATAACTATGTCTGAGATCCTGGTTTGTGATGCGCCTCGCGGTAGAACCCCGCCGGTGGATTTTGAGGGTGTGACACAAGACTCGTGCCGGACCTAGTAACCCCAGAGTCCAAGAAGATAAAGAGATACATGCAGGGTCTGCCTGTGGATATCAAGAGGAACATGATAGCTGCTAGACTGAGCACTTTTAGGTTTGCAGTAGATTTAGGCGGAAGGTTATATGATGAGAGGGATCCGGTGCCAATTCAGTAGATTCTCCAGGATAGCTTCACCATTGACCAAATTGACCCGTAAGGATGTGAAGTTCTTATGGGGTCAAGTGCAGGAGAATGCTTTCGAGGAGTTAAAGACAAGGTTGACTCAAGCTCCTGTCTTGACGTTACCTGAAGGGAATGAAGTCTTGGTGGTCTGTTCTGATGCTTCTTATTCGGGATTGGGTTGTGTGCTGATGCAACGGGGAAGGGTTATAGCCTATGCGTCCCGACAATTGAAAATCCATGAAGCTAACTATCCCACTCATGACCTGGAGTTGGCGGCTATGGTTTTTTCATTGATGATTTGGAGGCACTACTTGTACGGGACGTGGTGCACCATCTTCACTGATCACAAAAGTTTGAAGTACTTCTTCGAGCAGAAGGTTCTTGACATGAGACAAAGAAGATGGTTAGAGTTAATCAAGGATTATGACTACAAAATCAACTATCATCCAGGTAAGGCAAATGTGGTAGCTGATGCCCTCAGTCGAAAGGAGAGGGCGGAACCGATTCGAGTGAAGGCTTGCTAGCTGGTTGTGACGCCGGACGTTATGGGTCAAATCAGGGATTTCCAAGATAAGGCATTAAAGGATGATAGGATCGACTCCGAACGAATGACGGGAAAGGCGACAGATTTAGGGGAAAACACCCTTGCGTAAAAACCCATTTTGGACAGATGTGGATTCCTCATTATGGGCAGCTGAGGGGAAGGATTATGGATGAGGCCCACAAAACATGGTATTCCATCGATCCTGGTGCTACAAAAATGTATCATGATCTGAAGAAGGATTATTGGTGGCCAGGGATGAAGCATGACATGGTGGAGTACGTGAGTAAGTGCCTAACTTATTTGCAAGTGAAGGCGGAACATCAGAAACCATATAGGAAGATCCAACCATTGCATATACCCAAATGGAAGTGGGAACACATCACTATAGATTTCATCATGAAGTTGCCTCGCACTGTGAGAGGATGTGATACCATTTGGATGATCGTAGACCGCTTGTGGAAGAGTGCACACTTTTTGCCGATCCAAGAGACGTATTCATCGGAAAGGTTGGCAGAGCTGTTTATCAAGGAGATTGTAACTCGTCATGGCGTGCTGGTGTCTATTGTTTCTGATAGGGACACTCGGTTCACGTCCAAGTTCTGGAAGAGATTTCATGATGCCATAGGGACGAGGTTACATATTAGCATAACTTATCACCCTCAGACAGACTGTCAATCAGAAAAAACCATTCAGACTTTGGAGGATATGCTCCGGGCATGCATTATTGACTTTGGTGGAAGTTGGGATGAACACCTACTGTTGGCAGTGTTTTCCTACAACAACAGTTATCATACCAGTATAGACATGCCACCATTCGAAATGTTGTATGGGAGGAGATATGCAGAACCCTAGTGTGTTGGGGTGACATCGGGTAGAAAGAGTTGGGAGGCACCGAAATCATTGAAGCCATGTCGGAAAAGCTAGAAAAGATCAAGGCTTTTATGAAGGCGGCCAAAGATAGGCACAAGTCATATGCTGACAAGAGGCGTAGGCCGATTGAATTCCAGGTCGGTGATAAAGTGATGCTGAAGGTTTCACCTTGGAAGGGGATCATTCATTTTAGAAAGAGGGGTAAGCTAAGCCTGAGATATATAGGACCTTTCCGAATCATTGCCCGAGTAGGAGAGGTGGCCTATAGGTTGGAGCTACCTGATAAATTAAGTGGAATTCATCCAACATTCCATGTATCTCATCTGATAAAATGCCTAGCTGATGAAGACATGATTGTACCACAGGAAGACATTGAAGTGGATAATCGGCTCAACTATGTAGAGCAACCAGTGGCAATCATTGACTGAAAGGAGAAGAGATTAAGAAATAAGGTGGTTCCACTAGTGCGAGTGCAGTGGAGGCACAAGAATGGATCTGAGTCTACGTGGGAGACTGAGGAAGAGATGAGACAACATTACCCATAACTGTTCGAAGAATGACAGGTTTCGAGGATGAAACCTCTGTAAGGGGGTGGACCTGTAACACCCGAAAGTTTGTTTAAAATAAAGTAAAAGAAAAGTATCTTGAAAGAAAAGAATAATGAAAAAAGAAGAAGTTGCAAAAGTAGAGGGGCTAAAGTGTACAAACGGACAAACATTATTATTTTATGTTTAAAGTGGGCATGGCCGCCCACTACAATGCTACACCAACTGCTTCTACTGTTAGAAAGAAGAAAAGTAGAGTTTCCGTTGGTTCTAGAGAGAAGAAGAAGAAGATTCAGCTTGAAGGTGAGTTTTTGTGTGTTTTGTTCGGTTTCAGCTGAGCTTTCAGCTTCGGGACTGATTCTTATGTGTTCTTTTGTGTTCGGTTTTGTGTTTTGGTATGTTTAGGCATTTGAACTCCAGGTTGCTCTTGGGTTTGGTGGAGGTTTACTTGAAAGTAGTAGAGGTGAGTTCTAGGTCCCTTCTTTTGAATGCTTTTTGCTTATTTGGGGGCTTGTTTGTATATTTGACTAATGCTTTCGAAACAAGTTATGATTTTCATGTATGGTGCGAACGATGTCGATGTTATGGTGTGTTATGTGCTTCTCTTGTTGATCATTTAAAGTTTACGATGTTCTAGGTGTTAGACTGATAGATCTAAGTTGTGTTCATGTTAGAATGATGATTGGGACTGGTAATGGCATTAGATGAACTTCAGGTTAGTTTTTAGGTTCATCCGCGTTTAACAGAAAGTCTTTTGTTCATGCGCATTTGTTGTCTTTTCTTCATGCACATTTGCTAAGTCTTCATGTGCATTTGCTAAGTGTTCATCCACATTTGTTTTGTTCATGCGCATCTGCTAAGTCTTCCGGTGCATTTACTAAGTAATCATCCGCATTTGTTTTGTTCATTTGCATTTGCTAACTCTTCTTGCGCATTTACTAAGTGATCATCTGCATTTGTTTTGTTCATGTGCATTTGCTATGTCTTCCTGCGCATTTACTAAGTGATCATCCGCATTTGTTTTGCCCATGCGCATTTGCTACAGTGTCCATGTGTATTGCCTTTGTCATCCACATTCAGTTCATGAGCATTTCCTGACACTAAGAAAATTTCCTGAGAATGTTCAACCGCATTTATCTTTAGACTTGGGACTTTCTGGAAAATTTGGGAGTAGAATTTAAGTATGAAGCACTTTTGTATAAGGAAAGATTATGCTTGTTTAAAGATTATTATGCTTGGTTCTTTCTTATGTGCTGCTTTTCTATGTCTATAATATTTTCATGTTATGTGATTATGTAATGTGCATCTTAATAAGTATTATCCTTAACAAGTGGACACGAAAGAATAAAAGAAGAACAGTGAAACTTAATGAATGTTATCCTGGGCCTTTACAATGAATGAAAAGCCTTGCAATCACAATGAATGCAGGTGCACGACCTTGTTGTCATTAGCTCAACTGATGTGCGGCTGTATAGCCCATAAGGATGCACATCTAGGATCAATCCTGGGGATTGACCAATGAATGAATGGGATCCTAGTTCATGAGCAGGCTTCGTGCCTAGCAGTGTGGATCAAGTGTCGATGGGTTAGCTACATGATGAACGTGTGCCGATAGGGGTTCGGCATCTGTTGCCAACCAACAATGTAGGCTCTTGCTTTGTGCAATCCTAGTTAATGAAAGAGAAAGATAATGAAAGAAAGAAAGATAATGAATCACTTTATGATTGATTATGTATATTGATGAATGATCACCAAATGAAGTTACAAAATGTATTTTTCTTTATTATTAAACAAGAACTCACTCAGCAACGCTGACTTTTTATATGTATATCAATTGGTGAGGATGGCACGCGGGTGAGGCTACTTGGCGGGCAAAGACTGGCATCCATTTGTGTTGGATGATTTTTGTTGTTTTGTAATACAATTGAATGATTCATTTGCAACTGTTAAAATACAATGATGTATTATTTAACAACATCAAATAATAATGCATGAATGGTTTTTGATAACTTAATCCGTTGTGATGTTTTTATGAAATTTATTTATCTTATATGAAAAATGTTGTGAATGTCCAACTGTGAGGTCTCGGGAAACGGGGCCTTACATTGCAGCACTAAATAGTATTTGTGGAAGCTTTTATGAAACTTCTATGTGTGTAAAAGCTTACAAAAGTAGTGTATACTATTCAATTTATAGGCTGATACAATGCCTGTACAAAATGACTAAACTAACCTGACAACTATACATCAGAATACTAATCTAAGTACAAAATAGAATAAGCATTTGTAAATGTGCATCCGCACTAACTAATGCGGATGTGTTGTCTTCATCAGAATTTCTTCTATTAAGTCTTTAGCATTTAATGAGTAATCCACATTATTTAATGCGGATGAACAAATATTTAGCCATATTTGTTTTTCCATGTCCGCATTAGTTAATGCGGATGAACAAATACTTGACCGTATTTGTTCTTTGGTCTTCCGCATTTACTAATGTGGACACCCAACACTTGTCTTTTTCTACTTAAATCATCACCCGCATTTCTTCTTGGACTTGAGGTAATTCCATCCAGAACAACCTTCAACCACCTCTTGAATTTCAAGTATGATCCTTTCAGGGTCCAACAATACTCCCCCTAAGGATTATACAGCCTATGTACTTCAAGGGTTTTAGGGTGGTGGAGGTTGTGATGATTCTGGTGGTTCTTCAAGAGCAGGTGCTAGACTTTCTTGGGCTAATGATGGAGCTGGTGCTGGTTCTGTTTCTGCAAAAGGTTGAAGTTCAGCCAGTGAGGGATCTAAAATAGCCTTGATCATGTTAGAGAAATCTCTGGCCTCATTCATCTTGTCTCTACTTAGAACATTAATCTTCATTTGGCTCATATTATGAATAGCCTCAATAGGCATCTGACTTAGAGATATGGGTTCCCACATAGAGACAGTGGAAAGCCCATCTTTTTGAATCAATAGAGAGCCATCAACATCTACCTCAAGCTTCATTATATTTCCCAATTAGAGAGGAACTTTCTTTCTTCTTCTTTGTTATTTCTTTTTGATAATTCTGTCATAGGCTATTTTCAAAATTTTGATGCATTTCAAAAAGAAATACAAATCAGCTCTCTGTGACATCTGGTAATTTTCCGTTACCAAACTCCGTTAGTTCCGTTAAGTCTTGCATACACGTGTCGGGAGCACACACTAGTTGTCGTTGAACGTTGGTGACTTAATAATAATTAATAATGTGAAACAAATAATTACTATGTTGATTATTAGTTGTGATTATGTGATTTAAATGTTTATTGTGAATTTTATCGCGTGAAATGGAAACGTGTTATAATTATTTCGTGTGTTTTGTGGCAAATGAAAATTATGCATAATTACTAATTGTGACTAATAATAACTGTGTTTAGTAGTTAAAAACTATTTAAAAACTATTTAAAGGCCTAATCTTTATAAAATACAAATTATAAGGGTTAAAAGGATAATTATGGATTATAAAATAAAACAAAATCAAAACCCAACCCTAATAATCCCCCCTACGGCCGCGACCCTCATTCCCACACCCTCACCATCGCGAATTCAGCAAGAACAAGCATTCACATTCGATTTTGGACCGATTTCAAGCATCACAACAAGTTAGAATCATCAATTGCAAGCCATTGCACGTTTAAAGGTTAGATTTTTACAAGTTTTTCATGGTTTTTCATTATGGCCAAAACCCTAGTTCGAATATTACAATTGGAGGTTGATTCTTTGTTGTTTGATGATGTTATGATGTTAGTTAGGTTAGATTGATGTTAGTTAACGTTGATTATGCAAGAAAGCTTCGGTTTTGATGAGTTGTTCATAGGTTACCAATAATAGTAACTTTATTTGCATGAATATGGTGATTTGATGATGAGTTAATGTTGTTGATGTGTTTGTGATGATAATTGGATGTTAGATTGTTGATTTGAATGCTAGAAATCCAAGAATGAATGTTGTAGTTCATGTCTTACTAAAGATAGTAACTTTTGGCTATGAAGGTTGATGAATTGTGATAATTGGATGTTGTTGATCATGTCTAGATGTTATCATAAGCTTGAATTGGGATATTATTGATGAATCCATGAATGTCTTGGATGTTTGATAGATTTTGGGATGTGCTTTCCCAAAAGGGAAACTTTATTTGCACAAATTCTTGAGTATGAGGATTTGAACATATTTGGGACATTAGGATCATGTTAGCATGTTCATGGATGATTTCGAAGGTGGTAGAATGTATTGTTGGGTTGTATGAATGTTTAGTTGGTTAGTTATCTGATTTGGCCTGTTTGTGGAAAAATCATGGTATGAGTCATATAGGTAAGCTAGGACTTTTGATTGATTGATGGTTAATCATGAATGAATGTTTTGGGAATGATTTGGATTGTGGTAATTGATGTGTGTAGGTCATCATACACACGTGCGAATCTGAGGCCCCTACTTAGTAGGATTGGTAGGGTTTAGGGTGTGAAGTTGCGAGTGGCTTCACATGGCATGTGATGCGTGATTTGATCCTTGTATGATGTATTAGTTATGTTATAGTTATACTGAGCATGATAATAGTTGAGATTCACATGACTTGTATGATATCTAGTTGTATGATGATCTAGGTAGTACATGTGGTTAATGAAGGGCTATATGTAATCAACTTGTATGTTGATCATGTGTGATAGGTTGTTATGCTTGTTTGAATGGAATTTCATCTATAATGTCACCAATGGGTCAAACGGGTCAACTGGGTCAAATGTGTCTTGTCTTCTAAAACTTTGAGTTCTTTGGTTTGTAAAGCACTTAGGGTTTCAATATGATTCTGTGTACCCGTACTTATGTACTCTCGTGTTCTAGGTAACCTTTGAAGGGTTGTCTTTGCACCTATCACCAGTTCTCTTTAGTCATTATCTTTACACACCAGGTGAGTTCATGCCCATCTATTTTTATAAACCTTCTTCTTGGGGGAGGTAGCATACTTGTACTCAAATGCTATTTTATTATTATAAGCTGTGTATGTTTTAACATAGTGCTTAATACGTTGAAAGTCCTCACACTTTCGGATCGTTAATAATGGTAACTAGCAGGAAATCTTGGGTAGTACTACTGGGTCTGACGAGCCCCACCTGTGCAACTCGAGGTCAAACGGGTGCAATATTGTCCTAGACACGAATATCGTCACGACCTGGTAAGTCATGACGGGAGGCAACAAACGCAACACAGTCAGCTTCGATCGCGAAATCACTATGGTTATTACTTGTGAATATAGACTAGCTATCTATTTCAATGCACTTCTTATGTTATGAAAATGTTATTGTTTATGATAAACGCAAACTCTTGAACTCACCAACCATTATGTTGACATTTTAGTATGCTATTCTCTGGTTGTTAACTCTGCTTGCCATTAGGAGCACCACACGGGTCCAACATGCATTCTAAGACTCTATTTTAAAGACATGTTTGTTGGTGTCTATTTACGAGTGTTTAAATGTTTGGGTTGGCGCATGTTTTGCCAAATATGCATTTTTATATTTTGGGTTTGTCTTATTTACAAAATGCTTCCGCATAGTTTTAAAGTTTGAACTTTGGTTGGTTTTATTTTTAAATGTGGCATATGGAGTCGTTCTGAGTAACTAATGACTGAGATCCTGGTATGTCACCCGCCTCGCGGTAAAACCCCGCACGTGGATTTTGAGGGTGTGACAGATTGGTATCAGAGCCATTGGTTATAGGGAACTAGGTTGCATACACACACTAGACTATAACCGCATAGTTGTTAGTTACTTATCGCTTACTCTCCTTACTGTATACTCATTGGCATACGCAACACGTACTTCACAGCATGGCATCATCGTCCAAAAATTTAGGCAAGAGACCTGCACGATCTGAGTCACCTCCTACGTCTCCCGTACCTGATAGGGGATTTAACTAGCCCCGACATCCTTATCCTCCTGGCGAGATAGACTGGGATCAGCCTTTCATACCTCCTGAGCTCGATCCTCCGCGGAACTGGGATTTCTACCCCACCTACATAATCCGTATGGCTTATAGATAGCGCGTACCACCAGTAGCTCCTACACGACCTAGGACTAGGTCATTAACCGCCTCTGCATTGCCTACTCTTCCTACCTTGAGCATCCCTCTCGAGCAGGCGTTTGCAGCTTTGGTAGCCACTCTAGACACAGAGCGACAGCGGATTAGAGGACTCACTGATGAGAACTCTGCATTACGATCTGAGATGCGTCAGTTGCGTTTCCAGGTAGAGACGTTTTAGGAGCGACTCTCGATGGCCATTGATGGACATCATACTCTGCCAGGCAACGTTGTAGCACTTAGTGGGCGCATGGATGCACAGGATCACCATAACATAGTGATCGATGATAGGTTTGCTGATTTAGTGGCACAACTAGCGGCACTTCAGGTTGTTGAAGCCCCTGCACCTTTGGTGGATCCTGATGAGGAAGACCCAGAAGAGGAACACGAGGAAGCCCCCGAAGAAGAACCAGCAGAGATGGATGAGGAAAGTGATGGATCTGACGTACTGGATTGATTCTACTTTTAAATGACTTAGACTATGTAGTGTTTCTTTTCTTTGAAACCTATGTGGGAAGGGTTGTTTCCCACCCAACTGACAAACTTAAATTTTGACATTGATGGAATATTTTGTGACTCAATTGCAATTTATTTATCTTTGGTTATTATTTCTGTTATAAATGTTGTGGTTGTGGTGAATGCATTATTTCTTATTGTTTACTGTACCTTGATGAGATAAATGTGTTGGATGTTACTCATTATTGTAATTGTGAATTGTAAAGTGAAATATGGACGCACGAGGAAGAGGACGTGGGCGTGGTCGTGGATGTGGCGCCGGAGGCAGTGGTGCCGGAGCCATAAACATGATGCCTGCGGAATTGGCGGCATTAATTAACGAACATGTTCAGGCAGTAGTGGCTGCTGCCCAACCGGGACAACCAGCAGGTAAATGATAACAAGAGGTTAAACTAATTATTCTAGTTAATTGCCTAGGATATCTGACTAATGTTTGGGATTGTCAAAACAGGACCACCACCATGTACCTACAAGTCCTTCATGGACTGTAAACCCCATACCTACAGCGGGACGGAAGGAGCTGTAGGGCTTGTAAGGTGGTTTGAGAAGACAGAGTCTGTCTTCGCAAAATGCAACTGCCCGCCTGCTGATCAGGTGAAGTATGTTACCGGGACATTGGAAGGCAAAGCACTTTCCTGGTGGAATGCCCAGGTGCAAATGCTGGGTCAAGCCATGGCCAATGAACTACCTTGCGATGAGTTTAAGGGGATTATGACTGAAGAATACTGCCCCCTAAATGAAGTGCAGAAACTGGAGATTGAGTTCTGGAACTCAAAATGCAAGGCTCAGAAATTGAAGCCTACACGACCCGTACTCATGAGTTAGCTACTTTATGCCTAGGGATGGTGAATGAAATGCACAAGAGGGTTGAGCATTATATACAGGGATTGGTGCCTGGAATTCAAAGTATGGTAACTGCCTCTAACCCCACTACTATACAACAAGCTATCCGAACAGCCCACAGGCTGACTGATCAAGCAGTTGAGTAAGGTCGATTACCTAAGCGGGGCGCGGTGGCAAGCGTGCCCGACCATAAACGCAAGTGGGATGGTTCAAGCAACAAGGGATCGTCATCCAGCAGCCAATCTCAACCTCAACAACAGCAGCAAAGTCAGAAACAACAATGGAAGTTCGATAACAATCAAAGCTTCAACCAGGCGACTCCCTCAAATCAAGGACCCGGTGGGTTTGGCGGAAGACAGCCGAAGTGCAACCGGTGTAACTACCACCATGTGGGTCGATGTGATAACTTCAAGTGCCAACGTTGTGGGAAGATTGGTCACGCAGCCAAAGACTGCCGGGGTGAACTGATGAAAAAGCCACAACAATCACAAGAAACTCCGAAAGGTTGTTTTGAGTGCGGAAAAGAAGGCCATTACAAACGCAACTGTCCCCAGCTTAAGAGGAATGGTAATGGCAACAACAACAATGGAAACAACAGCAACAATAACAATGGCAACAACAATAACAACAATAATAATAATGGCAACAACATTGGTGGAAACAACAATGGAGCCAAAGGAAGAGCCTTCGTCATTGGCTCAGGTGAGGCTCTAAACGATCCTACAACAGTAACTGGTAAATTTTCGGTTAATGGTCGTTTTGCTACCGTATTATTCGATACCGGAGCCGATAGAAGTTTCATGTCCACTAAGTTTTGTAGTCTTTTAAGTGATATGCCCTCAGCCTTAGAATCTAAATACACCGTAGAGTTAGCTGACGGTACACAGATTCACGTAACGCATATTCTTAGAGACTGCAAGATAGAGCTTGCTGGTCATGCATTCACCATAGATCTCATGCCTGTTACGTTAGGAAGTTTTGACGTGGTAGTAGGCATGGATTGGCTTTCCGATAAAGAAGCGGAAGTCATATGCCACGAGAAGATCATACGGATTCCCCTTGGTGAAGAAGTCCTTACGGTCAAAGGTGATAGGAGTGGTGTGGTGATAGGCATTATCTCGTTTATGAGGGCACAGAAGTTGTTACGAAAGGGTCGACTGGCCATATTGGCGCTCGTCACAGATAAACAAACTATGGAAAAGAAGATACAGGATATCCCCGTAGTTCGCGAGTTTCCCGAGGTGTTTCCGGAAGACCTGCCTGGATTACCGCCTCATCAGCAAGTTCAATTCCAGATTGAGTTGACTCCAGGAGCCGCTCAAATTGCGAGAGCACCGTACCGGTTAGCTCTGAACGAACTGCAGGAATTATCCGCCCAACTACAAAAGTTGTTGGATAAAGGGTTTATCCGACCGAGTTCGTCGCCCTGGGGAGCGCCAGTTCTAGTTGTGAAGAAGAAGGATGGTACATTTCGAATGTGCATTGACTATAGGGAACGAACAAGGTTACTATCAAGAATAGATATCCCTTACCTCGTATCGATGATTTGTTTGATCAACTGCAAGGATCAAGCTATTACTCTAAGATTGATCTGAGGTCTGGGTATCATCAGCTGAGAGTTCGAGAAGAGGACATCTCGAAGACTACTTTCCGTACACGATATGGTCACTATGAATTTTTGGTCATGCCATTTGGGTTGACGAATGCACAAGCAGTATTCATGGATCTTATGAACCGCATGTGCAAACCCTATCTTGATCAATTTGTTATCGTCTTTATTGATGACATATTGATATACTCAAGGACTGAGGAAGAACATGTAGAGCACTTACGTTTAATCTTGGAATTACTTAGAGAGGAACAACTGTATGCAAAGTTTTCTAAGTGTGATTTCTGGATACGTGAGGTACAATTCTTGGGTCATATTGTCTACGAAAAGGGAATACATGTTGATCCTGCTAAGATTGAAGCGATAAAGAATTGGTCTGTTCCTAAGACACCAAGCGAGATACGACAATTCCTTGGATTAGCGGGATATTATCGACGGTTCATCGAAGGATTCTCTAAGATTGCACAACCTCTCACAGCCTTGACTCATAAGGGAACGACGTACAAATGGGGTGAGAGTCAGGAATCTGCTCTCCAGTTGCTGAAACAGAAACTGTGTAGCGCACCAATATTAGTGTTACCGGATGGTAGTTATGACTTCGTAGTCTACTACGATGCGTCTATTCAAGGACTTGGATGCGTCTTGATGTAGCGGGATAAGGTGATAGCTTACGCCTCTAGACAATTGAAGATTCATAAGAAGAACTATACCACCCATGCCTTGGAACTGGGTGCGGTAGTTTTTGCCTTAAAGATCTGGAAACATTACTTGTATGGTACCAAATGCACCATCTACACCGATCACAAGAGTCTTCAGCATATATTTGAGCAAAAGGAATTGAACATGAGGCAAAGGCGCTGGGTAGAATTACTGAATGAATATGACTGTGCTATTAAGTACCATCCCGGGAAAGCAAATGTAGTTGCCGAAGCGCTGAGTAAGAAAGAAACTGCTAAGCCTCGACGTGAGCGAGCTTTGCAACTTACTATCAGCACACAGTTACCTGAACAAATCCTAGAGGCTCAGACAGAAGCCTTGAAAGCAGAAAACATTGGGTCTGAATCGTTAAGGGGTATGGAAAAACAATTGGAAGTAAAAGCGGATGGAATTCGTTACTTCATAGATAGACTTTGGGTACCTCTACTCGAGAAACTAAGAGATTAGGTCATGAGTGAGGCACACAAGTCTAAGTACTCTATACATCCTGGATCTGACAAGATGTACCACGATTTGAAGGCGCACTATTGGCGGCCTAACATGAAAGCAGATGTAGCTACTTATGTGAGCAAGTGTCTGACCTGCTCAAAGGTGAAAGTGGAGTATCAGAAACCATCTGGTCTACTACAACAACCCGAGATCCCTATGTGGAAGAGGGATCAGATATCAATGGATTTTATTACTAAGTTACCTCGCACTTCTACGGGATGTGACACAATATGGGTTATCGTGGACCGATTAACAAAGTCTGCTCATTTCCTAGCGATAAAGGAAACAGACAAGATGGAAAAATTAACTCGACTCTATTTGAAGGAGATCGTTTCGAGGCATGGGGTACCGATCTCAATTATTTCTGACCGCGATTCTCGTTTCACATCACACTTCTGGCAGTCGTTGCAGAAAGCTCTAGGTACGCGATTGGATATGAGTACTGCTTATCATCCACAGACTGATGGTCAAAGCGAGCGTACTATACAGACTTTGGAGGACATGTTACGTGCTTGTGTGATTGACTTCGGGAATAACTGGGAAGTTCACCTACCATAGGTGGAATTTTCTTACAACAACAACTATCACACTAGCATAAAGGTGGCACCTTTTGAAGCTTTGTATGGGAGAAAGTGTAGATCACCAGTTTGCTGGGCTGAAATTGGTGATAGTCAATTAACGGGTCCCGAGTTAGTACACGAGACAACTGAGAAGATTGTCTAGATAAGAAACCGCATGGCCGCAGCGCGAGACAGACAGAAAAGCTATGCTGACAAGCGACGGAAACCTTTGGAATTTCAAGTTGGTGACAAAGTCTTATTGAAAGTCTCTCCATGGAAAGGCGTGATTCGGTTTGGTAAGCAAGGAAACCTAAATCCGAGATATGTTGGACCATTTGAGATCTTGGAAAGAATAGGTCCAGTAGCTTATCGACTAGCCTTACCTGATTCGCTAAGTGGAATCCATGATGTATTCCATGTTTCAAATCTGAAGAAGTGCCTAACGGATGAAACTATGCTTGTACCACTGGAAGAAGTTCAAGTAGACGAACAATTACGCTTCATTGAGGAACCTGTCGAAGTGATGGATCGTGAGGTGAAAACGCTTAAGCAAAGCAAGATACCCATGGATCGTGAGGTGAAAACGCTTAAGCAAAGCAAGATACCCATCGTCAAAGTTCATTGGAACTCGAGATGTGGACCAGAATTCACGTGGGAACGTGAAGACCAAATGAAGCTTAAGTATCCTCAGCTATTCGAAAAGACGATGCCAGCCGGCGAAGGTACTGATTAAATTTCAGGATGAAATTTTTTCAACATGGGGATGATGTGACAACTCATCCAAAACTCACTCGATTTCGATTACTTTGTGCCAATGCAGTAGACCAGTGATGGAACACTCACCATGTAACGCAATTTTCGGGACGAAAATTCTTTCAACATGGGGATAATGTGACATCTGGTAATTTTCCGTTACCAAACTCCGTTAGTTCCGTTAAGTCTTGCATACACGTGTCGGGAGCACACACTAGTTGTCGTTGAACGTTGGTGACTTAATAATAATTAATAATGTGAAACAAATAATTACTATGTTGATTATTAGTTGTGATTATGTGATTTAAATGTTTATTGTGAATTTTATCGCGTGAAGTGGAAATGTGTTATAATTATTTCGTGTGTTTTGTGGCAAATGGAAATTATGCATGATTATTAATTGTGACTAATAATAACTGTGTTTAGTAGTTAAAAACTATTTAAAAACTATTTAAAGGCCTAATCTTTATAAAATACAAATTATAAGGGTTAAAAGGGTAATTATGGATTATAAAATAAAACAAAATCAAAACCCAACCCTAATAATCCCCCCTACGGCCGCGACCCTCATTCCCACACCCTCACCATCGCGAATTCAGCAAGAACAAGCATTCACATTCGATTTTGGACCGATTTGAAGCATCACAACAAGTTAGAATCATCAATTGCAAGCCATTGCACGTTTAAAGGTTAGATTTTTACAAGTTTTTCATGGTTTTTCATTATGGCCGAAACCCTAGTTCGAATATTGCAATAGAAGGTTGATTCTTTGTTGTTTGATGATGTTATGATGTTAGTTAGGTTAGATTGATGTTAGTTAACGTTGATTAGGCAAAAAAGCTTCGGTTTTGATGCGTTGTTCATAGGTTACCAATAATAGTAACTTTATTTGCATGAATATGGTGATTTGATGATGAGTTGATGTTTTTGATGTGTTTGTGATGATAATTGGATGTTAGATTGTTGATTTGAAATCTAGAAATCCAAGAATGAATGTTGTAGTTCATGTCTTACTAAAGATAGTAACTTTTGGCTATGAAGGTTGATGAATTGTGATAATTGGATGTTGTTGATCATGTCTAGATGTTATCATGAGCTTGAATTGGGATATTATTGATGAATCCATGAATGTCTTGGATGTTTGATAGATTTTGGGATGTGCTTTCCCAAAAGGGAAACTTTATTTGCACAAATTCTTGAGTATGAGGATTTGAACATATTTGGGACATTAGGATCATGTTAGCATGTTCATGGGTGATTTCGAAGGTGGTAGAATGTATTGTTGGGTTGCATGAATGTTTAGTTGGTTAGTTATCTGATTTGGCCTATTTGTGGAAAAATCAAGGTATGAGTCATATAGGTAAGCTAGGACTTTTGATTGATTGATGGTTAATCATGAATGAATGTTTTGGGAATGATTTGGATTGTGGTAATTGATGTGTGTAGGTCATCATACACATGTGCGAATCTGAGGCCCCTACTTAGTAGGATTGGCAGGGTTTAGGGTGTGAAGTCATGAGTGGTTTCACATGGCATGTGATGCGTGATTTGATCCTTGTATGATGTATTAGTTATGTTATAGTTATACTGAGCATGATAATAGTTGAGATTCGCATGACTTGTATGATATCTAGTTGTATGATGATCTAGGTAGTACATGTGGTTAATGAAGTGCTATATGTAATCAATTTGTATGTTGATCATGTGTGATAGGCTGTTATGCTTGTTTGAATGGAATTTCATCTATAATGTCACCAACGGGTCAAACGGGTCAACTGGGTCAAATGTGTCTTGTCTTCTAAAACTTTGAGTTCTTTGGTTTGTAAAGCACTTAGGGTTTCAATATAATTCTGTGTACACGTACTTATGTACTCTCGTGTTCTTGGTAACCTTTGAAGGGTTGTCTTTGCACCTATCACCAGTTCTCTTTAGTCATTATCTTTACACACCAGGTGAGTTCATGCCCCTCTATTTTTATAAACCTTTTTCTTGGGGGAGGTAGCATACTTGTACTCAAATGCTATTTTATTATTATAAGTTGTGTATGTTTTAACATAGTGCTTAATACCTTGAAAGTCCTCACACTTTCGGATCGTTAATAATGGTAACTAGCGGGAAATCTTGGGTAGTACTACTGGGTCTGACGAGCCCCACCTGTGCAACTCGAGGTCAAACGGGTGCAATATTGTCCTAGACACGAATATCGTCACGACCTGGTATGTCGTGACGGGAGGCAACAAACGCAACACAGTCAGCTTCGATCGCGAAATCACTATGGTTATTACTTGTGAATATAGACTAGCTATCTATTTCAATGCACTTCTTATGTTATGAAAATGTTATTGTTTATGAAAACGCAAACTCTTGAACTCACCAACCATTGTGTTGACATTTTAGTATGCTATTCTCAGGTTGTTAACTCTGCTTGCCATTAGGAGCAACACACGGGTCCAGCATGCATTCTAAGACTCTATTTTAGAGACATGTTTGTTGTATTTACGAGTGTTTAAATGTTTGGGTTGGCGCATGTTTTGCCAAATATGCATTTTTATATTTTGGGATTGTCTTATTTACAAAATGCTTCCGCATGGTTTTAAAGTTTGAACTTTGGTTGGTTTTATTTTTAAATGTGGCATATGGAGTCGTTCTGAGTAACTAATGACTGAGATCCTGGTATGTCACACGCCTCGCGGTAAAACCCCGCACGTGGATTTTGAGGGTGTGACATTCTCCAAGCTTGTTATCTATTTCTCTGAAGTGTCTGGAAAATGTGCAGTGGATATAGGATTCATCTAGCAATCTCACCTCATATCCATTGAATAGCCGTATGTCAGATCCTTCCTTTCCTCCCCATTTTCTTTCAATAACCAACTTATAAGTCTTTTTATCATAAAACACATTTGAGATTGGCTTTGACTTTTGGGTACCTGCAACCATCTTTCTTTTTAATGATTCTGTTAGTTTTACATTCAACTCTGGAAATACCAACTCTTCAGTTTCTTTCTTCTTTTTCTTTTCAAGAGGATTTCGGAAAGATTTGTCTTTCCTTATGCATATTGCTTTTAGAGATTTGAAGTTGTTTGTTTTCTTAAACATTCTTAGTATTTCTTCAAATTCATATCCTCTATACATTGCATGATGATTGATTAATTCAAGCTCAGCTAGTTCTTTAAGATCATGAATCTATAGGGAGTTCACCAGAGCAGTGTACTCTGTGAAGAACTAAACAAGCCCTGAGATTCTTTTAACCATAAACATGTTCCAATCACTGTCATACTTCCAGGTAATAATTTTCACATCGACTTTTCCTTCTGGAGCAGACACACCCTTAATCATCTCTGAAGTGGTTAACCCTTCATGTAGCTTTAATTGAGAGGGTTCAGCAAACCATTTAGGATTTTATGGAGCATGGGTGCCAAGACATCATGGTCTTTGGTAGTGAGTTGGACATCTTGAGCTGAAACTCTGGTTCTAGGTCTCGTCCCTAAAACTTCTTCTTCAATAGCCATTAATCTTTCTTTCTTGTCTTTGACTATTTTAAGAATTACAGCTCTGAGAGAATTTGTTTTCATATTACCCAGCTTTCTTTTGGTAAATCCTTGAGTAGATAGATAATCCTTCATTTCCCTGTCTGTCATGCTATAGGGATCAGGATAATAGGATTGAGGCTCTTGCTGCTGTTGAGACTGAGTAGCAGTAAAAGTGAATGGGGACCTGCCTGTCTTCTTTTCATAGTCAGTTACATATGTAGGGTCAAGTAGTTTGTGCATCTTGTTCATTTCTTCAACCATACCCTCATATGTCATCCCAAATACTTCATCAGCATCATAACCGTGATTAATCAAGAACATGGCTTTAACCATCAGATCATCGGTTTGTGCCTTCTCAACCATCTCCTCAACTGATGATTCGACCTTTATAGGGCTGTCTTTGACTAAAGGTTCAACAAGGATGCTTTAATCATATCCTCCCTCTATCTCTCCTTCTTCTAAAACTATCAGCTCAGTTTTCTTCTTCCATTGTTCTTCAGCCTTCTCATGCACTTCTAAAAATTTAGCAATAGTTGTAAGGTTTCTTGGATCATCTTTCTGTTTTTTAACAGCTGGTTCCTTTTCTACCATTGGCAGTTTGCCTTTGGCCTTCTCAGATAAATATTTCCTCTTTCTAGAATACATATATAATCGAGGACCAGATGAAGATGGAATAGATGCTTCAACTTCCTGTTTCTTCTTATCTTTTTTAAGCTTTTCAGCTTCTTCTTTTTGTTTTTCAGCAGTCTCCTTTTCTTTAAGCTTTTCACACAGCTTCCTGACAACTTCCTTATGTTCATCAGTCAAGGTGACTACAGGAATAAGCTACAGGCTTAATTCTTTTTCTAATGGAACAGGGTTGAGAGGAATCATAACTATGGGTTCCACTGGGGCTCTGAGTTCTCTGATAAAGTCCCAGAAGTCTTCACCAATAATAAATTCGTAGATGAATACATATCTAAGTCTTCAATCAGTTCTTTCATTTCAGATTCTTCATCAACTCTTTCTTTGGAGGATGGATCAGAATAGACAACCATAGCTAAATTTTCTTCTTCAACCCTAACCTCACTGTGATAAGATTGCTGAGAGGTTTTAGTCAGCCTATGTCTCTTTGATGGTGGAGAGTTATCATCATCATCACTGCTCTCACCAGAGACACCTTCATCTTCTTCTGATTCCTTTTCTTTTTTCAGCCTCATCATCATCTTTATTATCCTTTTCCTTTGCCAATTCTTCTTTGATCTTAATCAACATCTCCAATTCAAAAATTCTTTTGGTAAGAGCTTCAATTTACCTATGAAGATTAGCTATAATATCTATTTGAATATCAAGAAGAGTCTCTTGTTCTTCCATGGCAATAGTTTGGATGGTTGCAGTGTCCAACAGACCACTGTTTTCTTATTTTGCCTGCTCTAGGGCAGCTTTAAGGCTATCAATCTCTTTTTCTTTTTCTGCTTTTTCAGATTGATGTCCGGCTTTTAGTTCTTTTAATTCTTTTTCCTTCTCATCTAGTTCAAGAAGTTTACTCCTTATAATGTCAGACCTTCTATCCAATAATTTCTCCATTCTTGCTACTTTCTGTAATAGCTCAGAAATCATTTCATCTTTGGCATCAAGATGATTAACTTTAGATTCTGCATAGCTTTCTGAAGGACCACCCTCTAAGAGTACTTGTCTCCCTGCCCTTTGAAGATTAGTATCATGATCCTCCTCATCCAAAGATGATTCAGACTCATCTGATGAACTGGTAGATTCACCAGAATCAACAGATGCAGCAGTAGCTTCAGGTGAAGAATGGATAGGGGATACATGATGAGCTTGAATAGGAGAAAATGGAAGAGAGAGAGCAGGCGATGCTCTGAAGGGTGATAGAATTTCTGTTTTTTGAACTGAAGGCAGAGTGTGAAGATCACCACCTACATCAAACTGTGGTGACACTTGCCTCAGTCCTTCTTCAGCTGATGCAGCATGCTCTTCAATAGTTTGTTGATCATGAGCAGCTGGATGTTATTTTTCAATTTCATGAACATCAGTAGGAACATCATCATGTGCTTGTTCCTCAACATCAGGCACAACATCCTCAACTTCTTCTTCTTGTGCTTCTTCTGGATTTATCTGCTGTAACATCCATGGAAGTAATGGAAAGAAGGTTCCACTGTAAAAGTTCCTTGGATCTCTCTTTTTGATGTACTTGTATGATTTGGCATTATAGTGAGGAATGTCCATCACAGGGCCTTCTGGAAAAAGATTAGGAAAAGCTTCATTCATGAAGCATTGGATGAACCTTGGATACATCATGAACATATGCCTTCTCCCTTCCAGAATGTTTGAGATCAGGCCATTAAACACATAAGCAGACATGTTGAATTTTCTGTTAGTGCATATGGCACAGATAGCTGATGAAGTAGAGATGGGGATATCATTCTAGCTAGTCTTCCTCTTTGATAGGCAGTGTTGGAATAAGTGTATCAGGAATCTCCACTATAGGTCAACTAACCCTTTGACAATCTGTTTTCCTTCAAATCCTCCATCATAACCAATGTTGGCAAAGAAGGTCATGATGTCATCTTCTTCTAGTTCTTGTGGAGAGTTGGCATCATCTCCAAACTGTAGACACTATCTCACAGTCTATTCAAGGATTACCAATGTGAGATCACTAGTAATTCTTCTTGAAATAGTCCTCACACCATCAACTTCAACTACTTCAGCTGTTCCCCAGAATGATCTAGTGAAGTTCGCATAGATGATGGGTCTAACAGTGATAGCATGTGCCACTCTTGTTTGTAGAGATGAATCTGATCATATCTCTTAACCCTTCAGATTCAGGCACATCAGGATCAAGATATCCAAATAGAGACACATGTGTTAGTAATGTACTAACAATTATAAGATCATAAACAAGAATCTTGTTTGACTTTTCTTAGTTTGACTTTCTCAGGTCAAAATATAGAGTTAAATGGTTACTGTTGTTTAGGAGTTTGACCTATCTTTGATTTTATGATGAATAACCATTTGAGTTATGTTTTATGTTTATTTTCGATCATCTTTACTGTTTCAAACACCTTTTTACAGTGAAACATTTGATTTGATTTCAACATTTTTCAAGGTTCGGTTCCCCTGTTCGTCGTGGTTGATTTAGGGTTTGAAAATCGGTTGTTCTTTGTTATTTACATTAACATCCATTTCATTGAGAATGCCATTAAAATCCAATGTTCCTGTTCAATTTTATGAATTTTCTTAAACCTAGGGTTCTATGTTCATTACTGGTTCGACAATTGAAGTTTACAAATCCATCGAGAATCACCTTGTTTTGATACTACTTTGGTTAAGAATCAAAATAGAGATAAAATAGAGTTGGATGAACAATAGAAACACAAGATTTGAGATGGTTTGGATGATGATGAAGAACAGTGAGAAAACGCTCGTCGCACTATAAGTTCGCTAAAATTTGAAAAGTATTAAGTGACCTTGATGAAAGTGTTTAAATAGTCGATTTAATAACATACTCAAACTTTGCAAATGTGTGAACGAATGCAGAGGTTTTTAATTTTGTACTGTAGCAAAAGCAGATGTATTGATTTGTCCGTATTTGTTTACTGTGTCAAATGCGGAAGAACATCTTGACTTGTCCGCATTTTTCTGTGATAAATGCGAATGAACAATTTGACTTATACGCATTAGTTAACTACAGAAGTTGTATGCATTTGTTTGGAAGGTGATCCTCATTGGGATTCTTTTTGTTTTGATCCTTATATTTATTTGATCCACATTGGGATTCTTTTTGCACTTCACTTTGGAAGGTGATCAGCTTTGGGATTCTTTTTGTTCATTCATAAGGAATGTATTGTTTATTAATTCATCCAAGTTGGATGTGTTCCATATTGGAATCTTTTCAGATCATGACATTAGCACTATATGCCAGTTTCTCCAGATCTTTGCTCAACAAAACAGAGAAGAAACTGATATGGGTGAATGAGATTCATTAGGTATCATTATTGGACTCAACATTGCATTAAGAATTAATGCATAAAAAGTATGATGCTTGCGACATCAAGCATAGCAAACATAATGTGTTTTAACATCCAAAACAATCATTTAATAACACTTTAACATCATAACATTCATAACAATCACTAATATTTGTTTAAATTTCTTTTTCAGGTTTGTACATAATGTAGAAGCCTCTCGAAGATTAACATTTAGTTTTTATTAGTCTTTGTATAGTTTTCATCATAGTTTAGGGACTTATTTGTAAATATATGTTTCTTTTTGTTTTCTTTGATAGTATAAATAGCATAGATTATGTATTGTGCAAAGAGAGCACCTCAGAATCAGTTTGAACAAATTGTAACTGTTTTTCTCTACACTTGTACTTTCTATGCTTACTATCAATGAAAAACTATGAATTTTTCTGATTTCTTTGCATTGAATTGATTACTTGTGTTTATTTGATTGAATTGTATCATAATATCATCACAAATTGATCCATTTTGATCCTATCAAATGGTATCAGAGCTGTTGGTTTAGTGATTTGAGTTTGTCAAATTGTCAAACTTTTGAATCACTTGAATCTGTGATTGATAAGCAATTCAATCAAACAATTGTTGATTTCTGTTGTGTTTCATCATTATAAACATGAATTGAATCACAATTTGTAGTTCAATTCGTTCAAAATTAGTGAATTCGTTCAAATTAGTGTTCGAACCTGTTCTTCATTTTCGAACTGATTTTCAATCAAAAGAATGAATTGTTGTTGTTGTTTAGTGAAATTGAAGATAAAGGACTGTTAATTGATCCAGTTACTACGTAATTGGAGGTTTTTAGGTCAATTCAACAAGTTTTGAAGAATTTCAGAAGATCTGTGTTCGTATGAATCTGTTGAAGTTGGCGCATTAGGTTAAAACACTACTAAAAATTGCCAAGTGTATAGGCGCTTGACAACTGCTCAGGCATTTGACCACTATTCAGGCGTTTTTGGTCTAGGCGTTTGACCACTGTTGAGGCGTATTACAACTGTTTGGTCACTTTGAAACTTTTCAGAAACAAAGTAATTCTAGGCGCATTACAACTGTGTAGGCGTATTTGAACTGTTTGGGCGTTTTTACACCTAGGAGTCTGACAACTGTTTGGACGTTTTACAACTGTTCAGGTGCATTTCAAGTTGGGCGTTTTGAGAATTCTACTAAGGCAATCCCTTAGGCGTTTCTAAGTCAAAGAACAAAAACAAATCTTTTTCTAAAATCAAAATTATAAAATGGTGAAGTGAGAAGATTCAGAGAACAAAGTTCCTAAGTTGAAGAACAGAGCTGATTTTTTGAACTGGTCTCTTAGATTGAAACATTATCTTAATTCTATTAACACTAACTTGTGGAAGTCAATAGAAAGAGGAGTGCATATTCCTATCACTTCAGAAGGTTCTGATAGAGGGTTTGTTTACACTAAATACTCTCCAGAACCATATCCTGAAGATGGGTTACAAGGTGATGATCTAAGGAAAGTAAAGAATGACATTAAAGCCTATTCTTTGATGTGTAAAGGATTACCACTTGAAGTCTTAACTAGACTTGATGGATATCAAATAGGATATACCATGTATAAATCTTTGAAGATAATTTGTGAAGGTGGTAAGGAGATTCAAGATCTCAAGAAGCAGAAACTGAAGAGGCAGTTAGAGCTGTTTGAGCATTTATCTGGTAAAACTATAAACCAAATGATGAATAGATTTGTGCAACTCACAACTGAGATGTCAACTGCTGGCATCGAAAATGATGTCGAAGACCTAAATTTTAGACTTCTCAATGCTCTTCCATCTTCATGGAAACAAACAGTAACACTGTTGAAGCGTACTAAGAAATTTCCTATGGATCTTGATCTATTAATTGCCAAGATTAAGTCAATTGAGATTGATGAAAGTTCAAGAAATAATGATAGAGCATCCTTAATGTCTCAGTACAAATATGTTTCATCTCCTGCTAGTACAGTGGAGAATGCCTTTATGGCAAAGAATGAGAATTTACCAGAAGAAGAGGGTGCTCTGTTGCTGGAGCAGGATTCTTTACAGATTCTTCATATACAAGTGCTCCTGCTTATGCATCTTAACCTCAACCTCAGTCTCCTCCTAAACCTCAAAGCTCTAAACCTCAAACTGAGACTCCATCTGTTAACTCTGCTAAAACTAGCAAAGTTAAAGATGTCATTAACATCCTATTACAAGATGAAGAGTCTAAAACTGCTTTCACTGCTTTTATGGCTAGTTTGCAAGCTTATCAAGGTATTCATTTAACTTAATTAGATCTTGTTTTGCAAGACTTATTTGAGATGGATCCATATGATGTGGAGGAAATGGATCTAAATTGGCAGATGGTGATGATTGCATACTGGACTCAGAAACACTCTTATGCAACAGGAACTACAAGCCAAGTGCTAACAAGACAATTGGATTTGACAAGTCTAAGTCAAGGTGTTTCAACTGCAATAGTTATGGTCACTTTTCAAGGGAATACAAAGCTCCCAGAAACAAAGGCGGAAATAGTCAATCGAGTTCAAGCAATCAGAGGTTTCAACAATCATCTCAGAAGACATTCCAAAAGCCATTCCAAAGCTTACCAATGCCTGAACTTAAAGATGAATCTAAGTCATCTGAAGAGCTAAAGAAAGCTCTAGTTGTTAGCATTAAGGAAAGATATGATTGGAGTGCTTATGCATAACAATTTACTGCTGATCTAACTTCCAGTTTATCTCTTATTGCAGAAGTTCAAGGAGAAGATTGGTCAAAGGATAGTAATTCTAAAGCTGAAGGTAATTCTAGGAATGAGGAAGAAAAATATGACTGGAGTGATAAATCTAATCCTAAAGAGGATTCAGAAGAAGTTGCTTGAATGGCATAGTCAAATCAACCAGAGGTTGAAAATTCTAACTCTGAAACTTCTTTACCTAAATATCCTGAAATACCAGCTGAAGTAAGAGAAAAACTATGCACCAAATCTTGCTTTGAACATGTAGAATATTACCGAACTTACTCTTATAAAATCTATGAAAAGCTTAAGGAAGAGGAATTAATGCATAATAAACTTAAAAATGATCACAAAATATCAGATGAAAAGATCATTTCTCTACAAACTTCATGGAACAAAATTTTGAAAGAATTAGAAATTATTTCCAAACAACTTGAAGAAATGACTAAGAACTTGGAACAGGAGAAAATAGAACATGCTGCTACACAAGTTGATCTAGCAAAAGTAAAAAGCTCCAAAATGATTGTGGAACAACTGGTAAGTGAACGAAAGGACAAACAAAAAGCAGGCTTAGGTTTCACACACGAACCAATGCCTGAATCTATAATAACACTTTACCAGAGAACTTCAATACGCAGGATCATTCTCCTGAAAATAAGGCTAAACTTAAAGCTTTCCAAAACAAAAACAAGATTTCTGATAGTGAAGAAGAGAAAACTAATGTAGAAATCTTTGAAGAAAAAATACTGAAAAGATCAAAAACAGTCATCCAGTAAAAGTAAAATCATCTGAACCACGACCGAAAAGTAAGAAAATATTTGTTCCAAAAGAATTTGTGTTGGAAGAAGTGATCATTAAAAACAACAAACAAAACTCCAAAAACAAAGATAAAGCAAAAGAAGAAGAAGGAACATCAGAAGATTCAAACTCTTATGGTCTAAATAATCCAGAGTTTATTAAATGGCAAAAAGATCAGAAAGAGAAAGAAACTGAAAAAGAATCTTCACCTGAAGATGTTCAATCTCAGATAAAATCAAGTTCTACTAAATCAAGAAACCAATGAAGAAGAAGAAAATTGACTAAAGCTAAAACTGATCAAAATAAGAGTCAAGAAAATCAGACAAAAACAACAAATCAAGCAAGTCAGTTTAAACCAATAAAATTTGTGTCTGCTGGTAATTTGAACATGAAGATAATTCAAGAAGTTAAACAAACTCCTAAGAACCAATCAAACTCTGATCTAAAAATAGGTTCAGATTCGAAGACTTCCGTTGTCGTTAAACGATTTGTTTCTAAAGATTCTAAGAATGCAGTTCATGTACAAAAGTCAAAACCAAATATACAAAAGAACAAATTGCCAAATCAAAAACAAAATTTGTTAAATCAAAAACAAAAGATTAACTTTTCGACTCCTAAATCTAAACAAGGATCAAACGTTGCGTCAACATCAAAAGTTAATAAACATTTGTTTAACACACCACAAAGGTACTATGAAATCTATGACATGTATAATCATAAGACTGTCGAATGCTTTTTCAACAAGTACTGTCATATATGTGATATGAGAAATCACTCAACAGCAGATTGTTACTTTAATAAGTACTGTACCTTCTGTGATGAAAGGACTCACAATACAGAAAAACTATTACTTTAGAAAGAGTTCGCCAAGGAAAGGATTTGCTAATACACAATTGAGCAAAGGTTATGTTAATCCTCAGTTTAAAAGAAATCAAACTGTTAGTTTTCAAAGATTAACTAATCAACCTTCCTTAGGCTTGAGATCTTTCAAAAGAAATGACTCTGTGAGACGAAAACAATACATTCAAGATGAATTCATTCCAAGGTCTATGAGAATGAATGATAAAAATTTTGGAAATAAGAATTTTTCAAAAATTGGTAATTCAAATGGTATGAATTTTCTTAATAATGATAAAAAATTTGTGAATAATAGAATTGGTAAATTCATCAAAAACAAGACTGATGTGAATAAACTCCATTTTAAACAATTTACCATCGTTGATAAGTTTGGCAAGCCCAAGACCATTTCGGCATGGGTAGATAACTCAACTTAATTTCTTTGTCTTGCAGGTACGCCCGAGAAGACCAATCAACACATGGTAGGTGGATAGCGGGTGTAGCTGGCACATGACGGGCAATCATGCCTTACTTCAAGATTTTAAGTTAAAGGATGGTACACATGTCGCCTTCGGTGGTGATGTAGGAGGAAAAATCACAGGCGAGGGAACAGTATCCAACGGGATAATAAGCTTTGATAAATTCAACTACTGCTCACAGTTGAACTTTAATTTGTTAATCGTTTTCCAAATTTGTGATAAATCTTATTCTGTTCTTTTTGATGATTCTTTTTGCTACATTTTGAAGCCAGGTTTTTAGATTTGAAAAGACTGGGTAGTTGTTAAAGCTATCAGGGATCCAGATGTATACAAGCTGGATATGTCTCAAGTTGATCCATCTACAGAAACAACTTGCCTTATTGCTCAAGCTTCAAATGACAAAAGTCAGCTTTGGCATAGACATCTCTGACATTCCAACTTCAAGAATATGAACAAGCTTGTAGCAGGACATCATGTTATCAGCCTTCCATCAAAGAAGTTTGCCACTAACGATCTCTACTCAGCATGTTTAAAGGGGAAGTAACACAGACCGTCTTATAAGCCCAAGCAAATAAACTCAAATTCCAAACCTCTCCAGATGTTGCATATGGACCTTTTCAGACCAACAAATGTGAAGAGTATTGGAAGAAAATCTTATTGTTTAGTTATCATTGATGGCTTCATAAGATTTTCATAGGTTTTCTTTCCGAATGCTAAATCTAAAACGGCTGAATTATTAAAAGAATTCATCACAAAAGTTGAAAACCAATTAGAACAAAAAGTAAAAATAATATAATGGAACGGATTTAAAAATGCTAATATTGACATGTTCTGTGTAGAAAAAGGAATTGCTCATCAGTTCAGTGCTCCCAGAACTCCACAACAAAATAGAGTTGCTGAAAGGAAGAATAGAACTTTGATTGAGGCTGCACGATCCATGTTAGCAGATGCAAAAATTCCTATCACTTTCTGGGATGAAGCCATATCTACAGCGTGTTTTGTACAGAATCGTACTTTAATTGTGAAAGACAAACTAAAAACTCCTTATGAGTTGATGTTTGGCAGGAAACCAAACATAGAATTTCTTAAATCTTTTGGTTGTCCAGTTTTGATTTTAGATTCAAGTGATCATCTAGGAAAATTTGATTCAAAATCTGATGAAGGATTTTTCATTGGATATTCATCTGTTTCAAAAGCCTATCGAGTTTATAACTCTAGGACAAATGTTATAATTAAAACATTCAACGTTAAATTCCTTGAAAATTCTTTTCCATAAGTTTCAAATGGTACAGCTTGGTTATTTGATTTAGATTCATTGTCAAACGCTTTTCAATCTAACTTGTTTAATCAATCTAACTTGTTTGATTCTACAGGTGAGAAGAAACTTCAAGGAGATCTCGGCTCTTTCAGTGATGATTCAGATTCTGATGATATGGATCACTCAAGCCTAGATTATTCATTTTTCTCTTTTGTCAAAGATTCAATAATTCGATTTGA
Source organism: Flaveria sonorensis (assembly GCA_025506505.1). Classification (NCBI taxonomy): domain Eukaryota; kingdom Viridiplantae; phylum Streptophyta; class Magnoliopsida; order Asterales; family Asteraceae; genus Flaveria; species Flaveria sonorensis. The sequence goes on along the minus strand of CM046423.1, from coordinate 25,961,807 downwards.
TGATAATGATGATCTCTCTCAACAAGATGAAGATCATTCCGTTTCAGTAAATCAAGAAGTTTCATAACGTATTCCTAATGATGGTATAGAAATTGTACAACCTGAGTCTGGAACTTCATCTATTTCTGGTGATGTAGTTGATACTGGTAATCTTGATTATTTTATCAACTCACCGACTCAAGTTCCCAATTTCAATCCACATTCTTCGAACCTAATGCATCAGCTTTCTAACTTGAACCAAAGCAATCTGGATGTTCATATTCAAGGGAATGAGATTCCAATATCTCGTATTCACAAGAACCATCCAATGTCTCAGATTATTGGTCCATTGAATGAGAGAACAACGAGAAGTAAATCAGAACAAGCAAATCTTTGCTTATACTCGTGTTTTCTTTCTCAAATTGTTCCTAAAAATGTTACCAAAGTATTAATGGACAATAGTTGGATCGAGGCTATGCAAGAAGAATTACTTCAATTCCACAATCAAGAAGTGTGGAATCTAGTGGATTTACCTGAAGGAGAAAATGCCATAGACACAAGATGGTTGTTCAGAAACAAAACAGATGATCGAGGAATTGTTATTCGAAATATAGCGAGACTCGTTACACAAGGATACACCCAAGAGGAAGGAATAGATTATGATGAAGTATTTGCTCCAGTTGCAAGACTTGAATCAATTCGTGTCTTTTTAACTTATGCATCATTCATGAAATTCAAGGTGTTCCAAATGGACGTTAAAGGTGCTTTCTTGTATTGACCGATCACTGATGATGTGTATGTAAAGCAATCTCCGGGTTCTGAAGGTTTGGAATTTCCACATGGTGTGTACAAGCTTAGCAAAGATTTGTATGGTTTATTTCAAGCCCCTAGAATCTGGTATCAAACATTGTCACAATACTTAATCCAACATGGATACACGCGAGAGAAAATCGATCCAACTTTGTTCATAAAGAAGCATGCTGATGATCTCCTATGTGTACAAGTGTATGTCGATGATATCATATTTGGTTCTACAAGTCTAAAATTGTGCAAAGAATTCAAAGAAATCATGAAGTCTCGATTTCAAATGAGTTCTATGGGAGAAATAAATTTCTTTCTTGGACTTCAAGTCAAGCAATCTGCAGATGGAATCTTTATTAATCAAGAGAAGTTCGTTGACAAACTCTTGAAGAAATTTAAATTGCAAGATTGGCAATCAATTAGAACTCCAGCTGACGTAAACACCAAGATTGAGCCTGATCCGAAAGGAAAATCTGTAGACCAAACTTTATACAGATCTATGATTGGTTCATTGATGTATCTTACTACATCTAGACCTGACATAATGCATGATGTTTGTGTCTGTGCCAGGTATCAATCAAACCCGAAGGAATCCCACTTAATTGCTATAAAATGAATATTCAGGTATCTCAAAGGTAAACTGGCTTTAGGGCTATGGTATCCTTATAAAGGTAACTTCGAGTTGCATGGATACACGGATAGTGATTATGGAGGATTTTGTCAAGATAGAAAATTAACTACGGGTGGTTGTCAGGTTTTAGGACCAAGATTAGTCTCATGGCAATGTAAGAAACAAACAAATGTTTGTTTCAACCGCAGAAGTTGAGTACATAGCTGTTTCAATAGGATGTTCTCAAATCCTTTGGTTACAAAACCAACTGCTGGATTACGGGTTCAATTTTCTTAAAACTCCAATTTACATTGATAACACTGCTGCTATGTTCATTACAGCTAATCCTGTCCAACATTCAAAAACAAAACATATAGGGATTTGATATCATTTTCTCAGAGATAACTCTAAAAAAGGTTTAATCATTCTGATTCAAATTGCAACTGAAAAACAGTTGGTTGACCTTTTTACTAAAGCCTTCTTACCAGGACGGTTTGAGTATTTGGTAGAGTCAATTGGTCTTATTAACCATATTTAAAAACTGGTTTTTGAGTATTTCAGTTAATTGAGTCTACATATGATCAGAACCCTCCCTTACCTGAATAAGACACAGCAAGAGAAACTGTCAAAGTTAATTGCCTGATTGTATATTGTGTGCGTATGTTTCATAGAAAAAACAAAACCAAATACAAAAATAAAAAATTGAAAAATCAAAAGATAAAAAAATAAAACGAAAACTACAAAAAATAGAGTTTTTCTTTGTTAATTCATTATTTAGGATGAATCTGTCATTGCAATATGTGAGAAATGATAGATACATTAGTATGATAAGTTGCATACTTCACTCGATAACAAATTCTGACGGGATCAGATATGATGTGCAAGTATCTTCATGCAATTAGACTGAAAAAGTAAATTCTTGTGATTAAACTAAATCACTCATGCATTCATGCCTATCTATCTTAGCACTAATGAGTAGTGTTGATTTCTCTTGCTTGTTAAGACATAATCTCACACCTAGTAGTGATATAAATAACCATGAGCTCTAATTATTTAAAGCATCTAACACTTCTCTGTTATGAGTCATCATAGACCTGAAGTGAGGAGATATCCTTTGTTGTATGTGATTACAGACATGGATATTCTCACTGATGCAACAAGATGCCGATGTGCACAAGCACCAAATGAGATCTGGTTATAGTATAATTTAGGTTAACAAGTTGAGAATAGTGACTTCTTGCATATGTTTATGAGAATTAACCTCTCTAAGTCTAAGTGTGATTGCATAATGTCATTTCTAATTGTACCTTAATCAATCCAAAAATTGAAAAAGTAAGTGTGCTAAATATCTTGCTAAATGCACTCATTCTCTGTCCTTAGATCTCGTGTCTCCTTTGCTGCAGAAATGCTGACCTGGAACACACTTGATCAGGATTTATTAACTGTCTATGACTATCCATCATATTTTTTTATTTCAATGTGCTGATCTTAACTGATATGATCTTACTGCAGACTTTGATTCAATAGTAAATATTAGATTTTTATTCTGTTTTAATTTTGATTTTTGCATGTTTTCTGTGTACAGGCATATTAACAATAATTAGTGTGATCTTCATGTGACAAATTCAAGAAACTTCTAAGTTTTGTTAAACTTAGTAGTTTAGGGGGAGTAACTAGAGTAAAAAAAGTAAAAGTGTCTAAGAGAAAATAATTCAAATTTCAAGATATGAAAAATCAAAATTTAGTGTTTTGAATGGAAAGGATGAAGCTAAAAGGTTCAAGCATGTGTGTGTTTGACATAATGTAAAAATGAACCTGAAGAAACCATTTTAAAGTGGAAAAACTTCTTGCAACATTTTAATATGAGACTCTTTTTGTTAAAATTAGAGACTAAAATAACGGGAAATTGTTTTTTAAAAAAATTAAGACAAAAATAAAAAGGTCAAAACATAAAAAATTAAAATTTAAAATAAAAATAAAAGTTTGAAAGGTCAAAAGTTCAAAATTGAGGGTCAATTATGAAAATTTTCGGTGAAAGTCAAAATTTGACAAATTGTTTAAAAAATTACTATAGGAACAGTACTAATATGTTTAAACAGTGTTCAGGTGGAAGACTTGAAAATTACAAGTGTTAGACTCATGAAAGTTATCTCATGCGCCTAAACATTGTTAAAAAGTCCAAAATTAGGAGCATGATGATTTTTTCAGAATTTGTACAAGTGTTGGGCGTTTCAGACATCTTCATGTGCCTAAACAGTTGTCATAAGTCTAAAATTTGTGGTTAAGTGTTGGGCGTTTCATCCATAGTCATTCTCCTGCATAGTACCAGACTTTCAAGAATTGGGCGTATCAAGTGAAAAATTACCAAGTGTTGGACGTTTCAACTAGACCCATGCGCCTGAACAGTGCAAAAGCGACAAAATAGTGCTTATGCATCTGAACAGTGCTCCTGCGCCTAACCTCATGCGCACAAATAGTGCTCATGCGCCTAAATACTTAGTGTAAAAATCAACTCCATGCGCACAGACAGTGCTCATGCGCCTAAAAAATTTCACTTAGTATAAATACAACACTTTGTGATTTTAGTCAATTCATTCACTCAAAAACCCCTGAACTCTCACACGTGACTCTCGATTACCATTGATTCTTTGATTTGGATTGATTTACGTTCAAAACTTGCGTTCGATAGTGTTTTTTTCTGATTCTAAACGTAAGTACTTAAACAAATTCATACAAATTTCAAGTTTAGAGTTTGATTTTGATTGGGCGTTTCAATGCTATACGGGCGTATGAACCCTAGTCGACTGAAATCTTTGAAATGTGTGAACAAAATGGAATTAAGAACTGAAATTGATGATTGATTGTTGATATAAACTTGATTTAGATCATATTGATACATTCAAATCAGTTTTTCATCAAAATTGTTCCTGATGATGATTATTCATGAGTTGAACTATTGAAGATGAACAGTAAATGTTTGAATTTTTAATAAAAAAATTGATCATAAATTCATGTTATAATCTGTTTTTAAGAAAAATTTACTGAATTGATATGTTTTATATCATCTACTTACTAACTTGAATGTAGTTTGTTCTTGAACAGATCATTTAAACACTTAGAAAATTTTTTTAAGTGCAAGTTATGTAACACCCGAAAATTTACAAAAAGGGGAAAGATAACATTTTCCAAAAGTAAAGGGGTTTAAAGTGTGCAAGTGGCAAACTTGCCACTAGTGGGCTTAAAAAACAGGGGATGGCTGCCCACACCCCCATTTTCCACACATCTGATTTCGGCTACAAGAAGAGAGAGAAGCTCTCAACCGGTTTTAGTGAGAGAAAGTGGAAGAAAATCTTCAAAAGGTAAGATTTTAAGGTATTCTTCTCGGTTTCTGCTGGGTTCGTGTTTCTGGACCGAGATTCTGGTGTTTAGTGCTCGTTTTCGTGGGTTTTAGGTGCTGGAAATTCAAGTGGGCTCTCGGGTTTGAAGTGTTCGACTTGAAAGCTATTGAGGTGAGTTCTAGATCCCCTCTTTTACTAGTTTTCTACTTGCTTAGGGCTATTATGCGTACTAAAAAGAAGATTTTTAAACCAAGCTGCGATTTTCTATGAAATGTATGACTGTTTACGAGGATGTATGTTTTTAACTGATTTCTATGTTGTTGTATGATTGTTAGTGAGGTTTAAGGGTGTGAAATAGTAGACCCATGCTAAGGGTACGTTTAGAAGTGCTTTATGGGTCTAGAATTGCATGGTTTTCATTGCAGGAGCTGAACTTGCTGTCCGCTGTGGATCTCGTATATCCGCTGTGGGCTATGACTGTCCGCAGTGAACTTGTTCATCCGATGTGGACTATGGCTGTCCACTGTGAACTTGTTCATTCGCTGTGAACTTGTTCATCCGCTGTGGACTATGGCTATCCGCTGTGAACTTGTTCATCCACTGTGGACTATGGCCGTTCGCTGTAAACTTGTTCATCCGCTGTGGACTATGGCTATCCGCTGTGAACTTGTTCATCTGCTGTGGACTATGGCTGTCCGTTATAGACTTTGGCTGTCCGCTGTGAATACTTGGAATATTTTATGTTATCTGCTGTATGCCTTGTCATGCGCTTTCTGAATTTCGGGTTATGGAGCTTAAGTGTTAAGGAATGATGTTTTATGGTGGCTTATGCTAGTTTATGATGTGTATGTTTTGTGTGCTGTTATGATAATGATGTTGTTCCATATTATGTATATGATGTGACTTTACATGGCATGTTATACCTATGTATGTAAGTAAAGTATTACGTAAAGAAAGTGAAAGATAACGAATGACGAGAATGGAAGAAATGAATAATGGGTCCTTGTTGCTTACCCTGGTACTGTGTCAGCTTTTGCATGACGTGAGGGTTTACTTATAAACCCCGGCACAGTATCGGCTTTTGCTTGACGTGGGGGTATAGCATATGACAGGATCTAGATAAAGGTGGAAGATATTAATGAAAGAAAGTGTGAATGATGAACGATGATGAAATATAATAATTATTACCAAGATGTATGTATAATGTGTGATCACGTACGAAGGTAAATGAAATGTTTTAAATGGAAGTAAAGTATTTTGATATAAAACTAGAACTCACTCAGCTTTGCTGACTTTTTGTATGCATAATAGTTGGTAGGTATTTTGTTGATGCTGAAGAGTTGCAGGCATGGCGGCATAAGCTACTGGGGATGTTTTGAGGCTGGCATCCGAATTTTGATATGATGTTGTATTTTGAAATTAATATGAATGATGTAACGTAATGATATGTTTTAATTATAAATGAAAAAGTTTTAAATTCCGCTGCAAAAGTAATGTATCCTTTTAAATATTTTATGCGATGACGGTCCAGCTGTAAGCGTCCCGGGAACGGGGCCTTACAAGTTGGTATCAGAGCCAAAGTTTAAGAGAATTGGGTAAATATTTTCAAAGAACCTAAACTTAAACTAGGAATGGGACGAGAAGGAAAGAGATGCCAGTTCTAGTAGCTACATGCCTGCAGGTAAAGGTTTTATGTAAACATTTTATGAAGGATAATAAAAGAGGGAATTATGTGTGCGTGTTATGTGGTTTATATGCTTTTGAGTAGATTTAGATACTGATGTAGTCAGGATAGGCAATGCTGGGGGGATAAAAAGGTGTAACAAGTGCAGGAAGGAGCATGCGGGGGAGTGTATGTGGGGATCGAACATCTGCTTCCAGTGTGGAAGGGAGGGTCACATGGCAAGGGATTGTCTTGTGGTGAAATGTTACAACTGTGGCGAGACTGGGCACATGAGCAGAAACTGCAAGAAGTAGAGGGCTGAGAGCTCCAGGGCAAAGAAAGGGGCTAAGAAGGAGAGCAGAAGATGAAGGTCAGAGCATGCACGATGACTTGGGAGGAGGCTAGGGTGGATCTCGACGTTGTGTCTGGTACACTTCTAGTAACCCGAACATATGCCTCTTTACTTTTGATTCTGGTGCTTGTAGGATTAGAAAGATTGATGAGCCATTCGATGTAGAAACTGCTATCGGTAAGTACACTAGGATACATGATGCCCTAGAGGATTTGGTGAAAGAATCAGAACACTATAGATTCTCTGCTAAATTATTCTTGGTGCCCCTAGGTGGAATTGATGTAGTCCTAGGGATGGAGTGGCTAGCAGCCAATGAGGCAAACATTGGGTGTCGATTCTACAGGTGAGAAAAAACTTCAAGGAGATCTCGGCTCTTTCAGTGATGATTCAGATTCTGATGATATGGATCACTCAAGCCTAGATTATTCATTTTTCTCTTTTGTTAAAGATTCAATAATTCGATTTGATGATAATGATGATCTCTCTCAACAAGATGAAGATCATTCCGTTTCAGAAAATAAAGAAGTTTCACAACCTATTCCTAATGATGGTATAGAAATTGTACAACCTGAGTCTGGAACTTCATCTATTTCTGGTGATGTAGTTGATACTGGTAATCTTGATTATTTTATCAACTCACCGACTCAAGTTCCCAATTTCAATCCACATTCTTCGAACCTATTGCATCAGCTTTCTAACTTGAACCAAACCAATCTGGATGTTCATATTCAAAGGAATGAGATTCCAATATCTCGTATTCACAGGAACCATCCAATGTCTCAGATTATTGGTCCATTGAATGAGAGAACAACGAGAAGTAAATCAGAACAAGCAAATCTTTGCTTATACTCATGTTTTCTTTCTCAAATTGTTCTTAAAAATGTTACCAAAGTGTTAAAGGACAATAGTTGGATCGAGGCTATGCAAGAAGAATTACTTCAATTCCGCAATCAAGAAATGTGGAATCTAGTGGATTTACCTGAAGGAGAAAATGCCATAGGCACAAGATGGTTGTTCAGAAACAAAACAGATGATTGAGGAATTGTTATTCGAAATATAGCGAGACTCGTTACACAAGGATACACCCAAGAGGACGGAATAGATTATGATGAAGTATTTGCTCCAGTTGCAAGACTTGAATCAATTTGTGTCTTTCTAACTTATGCATCATTCATATAATTCAAGGTGTTCCAAATGGATGTTAAAGGTTCTTTCTTGTATTGACCGATCACTGATGATGTGTATGTAAAGCAATCTCCGGGTTCTGAAGGTTCGGAATTTCCACATGGTGTGTACAAGCTTAGCAAAGATTTGTATGGTTTACTTCAAGCCCCAAGAATCTGGTATGAAACATTGTCATAATACTTAATCCAACATGTGATACACGCAAGGGAAAATCGATCCAACTTTGTTCATAAAGAAGCATGCTGATGATCTCCTATGTGTACAAGTGTATGTCGATGATATCATATTTGGTTCTACAAGTCTAAAATTGTGCAAAGAATTCAAAGAAATCATGAAGTCTCGATTTCAAATGAGTTCTATGGGAGAAACAAATTTCTTTCTTGGACTTCAAGTCAAGCAATCTGCAGATGGAATCTTTATTAATCAAGAGAAGTTTGTTGACAAACTCTTGAAGAAATTTAAACTGCAAGATTGTCAATCAATTAGAACTCCAGCTGATGTAAACACCAAGATTGAGCCTGATCTGAAAGGAAAATCTATAGACCAAACTTTATACAGATCTATGATTGGTTCATTGATGTATCTTACTACATCTAGTCCTGGCATAATGCATGATGTTTGTGTCTGTGCCAGGTATCAATCAAACCCGAAGGAATCCCACTTAATTGCTATAAAATGAATATTCAGGTATCTTAAAGGTAAACCGGCTTTAGGGCTATGGTATCCTTATAAAGGTAACTTCGAGTTACATGGATACACAGATAGTGATTATGGAGGATTTTGTCAAGATAGAAAATTAACTACGGGTGGTTGTCAGGTTTTAGGACCCAGATTAGTCTCATGGCAATGTAAGAAACAAACAAATGTCTGTTTCAACCGCAGAAGGTGGGTACATAGCTGTTTCAATAGGATGTTCTCAAATCCTTTGGTTACAAAACCAACTGCTGGATTACGGGTTCAATTTTCTTAAAACTCCAATTTACATTGATAACACTGCTGCTATGTTCATTACAACTAATCCTGTCCAACATTCAAAAACAAAACATATCAAGATTCGATATCATTTTCTCAGAGATAACTCTGAAAAAGGTTTAATCATTCTGATTCAAATTGCAACTGAAAAACAATTGGATGACCTTTTTACTAAAGCCTTCTTACCAGGACGGTTTGAGTATTTGGTAGAGTCAATTGGTCTTATTAACCACATTTAAAAACTAGTTTTTGAGTATTTCAGTTAATTGATTCTACATATGATCAGAACCCTCCCTTACCTGAATAAGACACAGCAAGAGAAACTGTCAAAGTTAATTGGCTGATTGTATATTGTGTGCGTATGTTTCATAGAAAAAACAAAACCAAATACAAAAATAAAAAATTGAAAAATCAAAAGATAAAAAAATAAAACAAAAACAACAAAAAATAGAGTTTTTCTTTGTTAATTCATTATTTAGGATGAATCTGTCATTGCAATATGTGAGAAATGATAGATACATTAGTATGATAAGTTGCATACTTCACTCGATAACAAAGTCTGACGGGATCAGTTATGATGTGCAAGTATGTTCATGCAATTAGACTGAAAAAGTAAATTCATGTGATTAAACTAAATCACTCATGCATTCATGCCTATCTATCTTAGCACTAATGAGTAGTGTTGATTTCTCTTGCTTGTTAAGACATAATCTCACACCTAGTAGTGATATAAATAACCTGAGCTCTAATTATTTAAAACATCTAACACTTCTCTGTTATGAGTCATCATAGACCTAAAGTGAGGAGATATCCTTTGTTGTAAGTGATTACAGACCTGGATATTCTCACTGATGCAACAAGATGCCAATGTGCACAAGCACCAAATAAGATCTGGTTATAGTATAATTTAGGTTAACAAGTTGAGAATAGTGACTTCTTGCATATGTTTATGAGAATTAACCTCTATAAGTCTAATTGTGACTGCATAATGTCATTTCTAATTGTACCTTAATCAATCCAAAAATTGAAAAAGTAAGTGTGCTGAATATCTTGCTAAATGCACTCATTCTCTGTCCTTAGATCTCGTGTCTCCTTTGCTGCAGAAATGCTGACCTGGAACACACTTGATCAGGATTTATTCACTGTCTATGACTATCCATCATTTTTTTTATTTCAATGTGCTGATCTTAACTGATATGATCTCACTGCAGACTTTGATTCAATAGTAAATATTAGATTTTTATTCTGTTTTAATTTTGATTTTTGCATGTTTTCTGTGTACAGGTATATTAACAATAATTAGTGTGATCTTCATGTGACAAATTCAAGAAACTTCTAAGTTTTGTTAAACTTAATAGTTTAGGGGGAGTAACTAGAGTAAAAAAAGTAAAAGTGTCTAAGAGAAAATAATTCAAATTTCAAGATATGAAAAATCAAAATTTAGTGTTTTGAATGGAAAGGATGAAGCTAAAAAGTTCAAGCATGTGTGTGTTTGACATAATGTAAAAATGAACCTGAAGAAACCATTTTAAAGTGGAAAAACTTCTTGCAACATTTTAATATGAGACTCTTTTTGTTAAAATTAGAGACTAAAATAACGGGAAATTGTTTTTTAAAAAAATTAAGACAAAAATAAAAAGGTCAAAACATAAAAAATTAAAATTTAAAATAAAAATAAAAGTTTGAAAGGTCAAAAGTTCAAAATTGAGGGTCAATTATGAAAATTTTCGGTGAAAGTCAAAATTTGACAAATTGTTTAAAAAATTACTATAGGAACAGTACTAATGTGTTTAAACAGTGTTCAGGTGGAAGACTTGAAAATTACAAGTGTTAGACTCATGAAAGTTATCTCATGCGCCTAAACATTGTTAAAAAGTCCAAAATTAGGAGCATGATGATTTTTTCAGAATTTGTACAAGTGTTGGGCGTTTCAGACATCTTCAAGTGCCTAAACAGTTGTCATAAGTCTAAAATTTGTGGTTAAGTGTTGGGCGTTTCATCCATAGTCATTCTCCTGCATAGTACCAGACTTTCAAGAATTGGGCGTATCAAGTGAAAAATTACCAAGTGTTGGACGTTTCAACTAGACCCATGCGCCTGAACAGTGCAAAAGCGACAAAATAGTGCTTATGCATCTGAACAGTGCTCCTGCGCCTAACCTCATGCGCACAAATAGTGCTCATGCGCCTAAATACTTAGTGTAAAAATCAACTCCATGCGCACAGACAGTGCTCATGCGCCTAAAAAATTTCACTTAGTATAAATACAACACTTTGTGATTCTAGTCAATTCATTCACTCAAAAACCCCTGAACTCTCACACGTGACTCTAGATTACCATTGATTCTCTGATTTTGATTGATTTATGTTCAAAACTTGCGTTTGATAGTGTTTTTTTCTGATTCTAAACGTAAGTACTTAAACAAATTCATACAAATTTCAAGTTTAGAGTTTGATTTTGATTGGGCGTTTCAATGCTATACGGGTGTATGAACCCTAGTCGACTGAAATCTTTGAAATGTGTGAACAAAATGGAATTAAGAACTGAAATTGATGATTGATTGTTGATATAAACTTGATTTCGATCATATTGATACATTCAAATTAGTTTTTCATCAAAATTGTTCCTGATGATGATTATTCATCAGTTGAACTATTGAAGATGAACAGTAAATGTTTGAATTTTTAATAAAAAAATTGATCATAAATTCATGTTATAATCTGTTTTTAAGAAAAATTTACTGAATTGATATGTTTTATATCATCTACTTACTAACTTGAATGTAGTTTGTTCTTGAACAGATCATTTAAACACTTAGAAAATTTTTTTAAGTGCAAGTTATATAACACCCGAAAATTTACAAAAAGGGGAAAGATAACATTTTCCAAAAGTAAAGGGGTTTAAAGTGTGCAAGTGGCAAACTTGCCACTAGTGGGCTTAAAAAACAGGGGATGGCTGCCCACACCCCCATTTTCCACACATCTGATTTCGGCTACAAGAAGAGAGAGAAGCTCTCAACCGGTTTTAGTGAGAGAAAGTGGAAGAAAATCTTCAAAAGGTAAGATTTTAAGGTATTCTTCTCGGTTTCTGCTGGGTTCGTGTTTCTGGACCGAGATTCTGGTGTTTAGTGCTCGTTTTCGTGGGTTTTAGGTGCTGGAAATTCAAGTGGGCTCTCGGGTTTGAAGTGTTCGACTTGAAAGCTATTGAGGTGAGTTCTAGATCCCCTCTTTTACTAGTTTTCTACTTGCTTAGGGCTATTATGCGTACTAAAAAGAAGATTTTTAAACCAAGCTGCGATTTTCTATGAAATGTATGACTGTTTACGAGGATGTATGTTTTTAACTGATTTCTATGTTGTTGTATGATTGTTAGTGAGGTTTAAGGGTGTGAAATAGTAGACCCATGCTAAGGGTACGTTTAGAAGTGCTTTATGGGTCTGGAATTGCATGGTTTTCATTGCAGGAGCTGAACTTGCTGTCCGCTGTGGATCTCGTATATCCGCTGTGGGCTATGACTGTCCACAGTGAACTTGTTCATCCGATGTGGACTATGGCTGTCCACTGTGAACTTGTTCATCCGCTGTGAACTTGTTCATCCGCTGTGGACTATGGCTATCCGCTATGAACTTGTTCATCCGCTGTGAACTTGTTCATCCACTGTGGACTATGGCCGTCCGCTGTAAACTTGTTCATCCGCTGTGGACTATGGCTATCCGCTGTGAACTTGTTCATCTGCTGTGGACTATGGCTGTCCGTTATAGACTTTGGTTGTCCGCTGTGAATACTTGGAATATTTTATGTTATCTGCTGTATGCCTTGTCATGCGCTTTCTGAATTTCGGGTTATGGAGCTTAAGTGTTAAGGAATGATGTTTTATGGTGGCTTATGCTAGTTTATGATGTGTATGTTTTGTGTGCTGTTATGATAATGATGTTGTTCCATATTATGTATATGATGTGACTTTACATGGCATGTTATACCTATGTATGTAAGTAAAGTATTACGTAAAGAAAGTGAAAGATAACGAATGACGAGAATGGAAGAAATGAATAATGGGTCCTTGTTGCTTACCCTGGTACTGTGTCAGCTTTTGCATGACGTGAGGGTTTACTTATAAACCCCGGCACAGTATCGGCTTTTGCTTGACGTGGGGGTATAGCATATGACAGGATCTAGATAAAGGTGGAAGATATTAATGAAAGAAAGTGTGAATGATGAACGATGATGAAATATAATAATTATTACCAAGATGTATGTATAATGTGTGATCACGTACGAAGGTAAATGAAATGTTTTAAATGGAAGTAAAGTATTTTGATATAAAACTAGAACTCACTCAGCTTTGCTGACTTTTTGTATGCATAATAGTTGGTAGGTATTTTGTTGATGCTGAAGAGTTGCAGGCATGGCGGCATAAGCTACTGGGGATGTTTTGAGGCTGGCATCCGAATTTTGATATGATGTTGTATTTTGAAATTAATATGAATGATGTAACGTAATGATATGTTTTAATTATAAATGAAAAAGTTTTAAATTCCGCTGCAAAAGTAATGTATCCTTTTAAATATTTTATGCGATGACGGTCCAGCTGTAAGCGTCCCGGGAACGGGGCCTTACAAGTTGGTATCAGAGCCAAAGTTTAAGAGAATTGGGTAAATATTTTCAAAGAACCTAAACTTAAACTAGGAATGGGACGAGAAGGAAAGAGATGCCAGTTCTAGTAGCTACATGCCTGCAGGTAAAGGTTTTATGTAAACATTTTATGAAGGATAATAAAAGAGGGAATTATGTGTGCGTGTTATGTGGTTTATATGCTTTTGAGTAGATTTAGATACTGATGTAGTCAGGATAGGCAATGCTGGGGGGATAAAAAGGTGTAACAAGTGCAGGAAGGAGCATGCGGGGGAGTGTATGTGGGGATCGAACATCTGCTTCCAGTGTGGAAGGGAGGGTCACATGGCAAGGGATTGTCTTGTGGTGAAATGTTACAACTGTGGCGAGACTGGGCACATGAGCAGAAACTGCAAGAAGTAGAGGGCTGAGAGCTCCAGGGCAAAGAAAGGGGCTAAGAAGGAGAGCAGAAGATGAAGGTCAGAGCATGCACGATGACTTGGGAGGAGGCTAGGGTGGATCTCGACGTTGTGTCTGGTACACTTCTAGTAACCCGAACATATGCCTCTTTACTTTTGATTCTGGTGCTTGTAGGATTAGAAAGATTGATGAGCCATTCGATGTAGAAACTGCTATCGGTAAGTACACTAGGATACATGATGCCCTAGAGGATTTGGTGAAAGAATCAGAACACTATAGATTCTCTGCTAAATTATTCTTGGTGCCCCTAGGTGGAATTGATGTAGTCCTAGGGATGGAGTGGCTAGCAGCCAATGAGGCAAACATTGGGTGTCGATTCTACAGGTGAGAAAAAACTTCAAGGAGATCTCGGCTCTTTCAGTGATGATTCAGATTCTGATGATATGGATCACTCAAGCCTAGATTATTCATTTTTCTCTTTTGTTAAAGATTCAATAATTCGATTTGATGATAATGATGATCTCTCTCAACAAGATGAAGATCATTCCGTTTCAGAAAATAAAGAAGTTTCACAACCTATTCCTAATGATGGTATAGAAATTGTACAACCTGAGTCTGGAACTTCATCTATTTCTGGTGATGTAGTTGATACTGGTAATCTTGATTATTTTATCAACTCACCGACTCAAGTTCCCAATTTCAATCCACATTCTTCGAACCTATTGCATCAGCTTTCTAACTTGAACCAAACCAATCTGGATGTTCATATTCAAAGGAATGAGATTCCAATATCTCGTATTCACAGGAACCATCCAATGTCTCAGATTATTGGTCCATTGAATGAGAGAACAACGAGAAGTAAATCAGAACAAGCAAATCTTTGCTTATACTCATGTTTTCTTTCTCAAATTGTTCTTAAAAATGTTACCAAAGTGTTAAAGGACAATAGTTGGATCGAGGCTATGCAAGAAGAATTACTTCAATTCCGCAATCAAGAAATGTGGAATCTAGTGGATTTACCTGAAGGAGAAAATGCCATAGGCACAAGATGGTTGTTCAGAAACAAAACAGATGATTGAGGAATTGTTATTCGAAATATAGCGAGACTCGTTACACAAGGATACACCCAAGAGGACGGAATAGATTATGATGAAGTATTTGCTCCAGTTGCAAGACTTGAATCAATTTGTGTCTTTCTAACTTATGCATCATTCATATAATTCAAGGTGTTCCAAATGGATGTTAAAGGTTCTTTCTTGTATTGACCGATCACTGATGATGTGTATGTAAAGCAATCTCCGGGTTCTGAAGGTTCGGAATTTCCACATGGTGTGTACAAGCTTAGCAAAGATTTGTATGGTTTACTTCAAGCCCCAAGAATCTGGTATGAAACATTGTCATAATACTTAATCCAACATGTGATACACGCAAGGGAAAATCGATCCAACTTTGTTCATAAAGAAGCATGCTGATGATCTCCTATGTGTACAAGTGTATGTCGATGATATCATATTTGGTTCTACAAGTCTAAAATTGTGCAAAGAATTCAAAGAAATCATGAAGTCTCGATTTCAAATGAGTTCTATGGGAGAAACAAATTTCTTTCTTGGACTTCAAGTCAAGCAATCTGCAGATGGAATCTTTATTAATCAAGAGAAGTTTGTTGACAAACTCTTGAAGAAATTTAAACTGCAAGATTGTCAATCAATTAGAACTCCAGCTGATGTAAACACCAAGATTGAGCCTGATCTGAAAGGAAAATCTATAGACCAAACTTTATACAGATCTATGATTGGTTCATTGATGTATCTTACTACATCTAGTCCTGGCATAATGCATGATGTTTGTGTCTGTGCCAGGTATCAATCAAACCCGAAGGAATCCCACTTAATTGCTATAAAATGAATATTCAGGTATCTTAAAGGTAAACCGGCTTTAGGGCTATGGTATCCTTATAAAGGTAACTTCGAGTTACATGGATACACAGATAGTGATTATGGAGGATTTTGTCAAGATAGAAAATTAACTACGGGTGGTTGTCAGGTTTTAGGACCCAGATTAGTCTCATGGCAATGTAAGAAACAAACAAATGTCTGTTTCAACCGCAGAAGGTGGGTACATAGCTGTTTCAATAGGATGTTCTCAAATCCTTTGGTTACAAAACCAACTGCTGGATTACGGGTTCAATTTTCTTAAAACTCCAATTTACATTGATAACACTGCTGCTATGTTCATTACAACTAATCCTGTCCAACATTCAAAAACAAAACATATCAAGATTCGATATCATTTTCTCAGAGATAACTCTGAAAAAGGTTTAATCATTCTGATTCAAATTGCAACTGAAAAACAATTGGATGACCTTTTTACTAAAGCCTTCTTACCAGGACGGTTTGAGTATTTGGTAGAGTCATTTGGTCTTATTAACCACATTTAAAAACTAGTTTTTGAGTATTTCAGTTAATTGATTCTACATATGATCAGAACCCTCCCTTACCTGAATAAGACACAGCAAGAGAAACTGTCAAAGTTAATTGGCTGATTGTATATTGTGTGCGTATGTTTCATAGAAAAAACAAAACCAAATACAAAAATAAAAAATTGAAAAATCAAAAGATAAAAAAATAAAACAAAAACTACAAAAAATAGAGTTTTTCTTTGTTAATTCATTATTTAGGATGAATCTGTCATTGCAATATGTGAGAAATGATAGATACATTAGTTTGATAAGTTGCATACTTCACTCGATAACAAAGTCTGACGGGATCAGATATGATGTGCAAGTATGTTCATGCAATTAGACTGAAAAAGTAAATTCATGTGATTAAACTAAATCACTCATGCATTCATGCCTATCTATATTAGCACTAATGAGTAGTGTTGATTTCTCTTGCTTGTTAAGACATAATCTCACACCTAGTAGTGATATAAATAACCTGAGCTCTAATTATTTAAAACATCTAACACTTCTCTGTTATGAGTCATCATAGACCTGAAGTGAGGAGATATCCTTTGTTGTAAGTGATTACAGACCTGGATATTCTCACTGATGCAACAAGATGCCAATGTGCACAAGCACCAAATAAGATCTGGTTATAGTATAATTTAGGTTAACAAGTTGAGAATAGTGACTTCTTGCATATGTTTATGAGAATTAACCTCTATAAGTCCAAAATTAGGAGCATGATGATTTTTTCAGAATTTGTACAAGTGTTCGGCGTTTCAGACATCTTCATGTGCCTAAACAGTTGTCATAAGTCTAAAATTTGTGGTTAAGTGTTGGGCGTTTCATCCATCATCATGCGCCTGCATAGTACCAGACTTTCAAGAATTGGGCGTATCAAGTGAAAAATTACCAAGTGTTGGACGTTTCAACTAGACCCATGCGCCTGAACAGTGCAAAACCGACAAAACAGTGCTTATGCATCTGAACAGTGCTCATGCGCCTAACCTCATGCGCACAAATAGTGCTCATGCGCCTAAATACTTAGTGTAAAAATCAACTCCATGCGCACAGACAGTGCTCATGCGCCTAAAAAATTTCACTAAGTATAAATACAACACTTTGTGATTTTAGTCAATTCATTCACTCAAAAACCCCTGAACTCTCACACGTGACTCTCGATTACCATTGATTCTTTGATTTGGATTGATTTACGTTCAAAACTTGCGTTCGATAGTGTTTTTTTCTGATTCTAAACGTAAGTACTTAAACAAATTCATACAAATTTCAAGTTTAGAGTTTGATTTTGATTGGGCGTTTCAATGCTATACGGGCGTATGAACCCTAGTCGACTGAAATCTTTGAAATGTGTGAACAAAATGGAATTAAGAACTGAAATTGATGATTGATTGTTGATATAAACTTGATTTAGATCATATTGATACATTCAAATCAGTTTTTCATCAAAATTGTTCCTGATGATGATTATTCATGAGTTGAACTATTGAAGATGAACAGTAAATGTTTGAATTTTTAATAAAAAAATTGATCATAAATTCATGTTATAATCTGTTTTTAAGAAAAATTTACTGAATTGATATGTTTTATATCATCTACTTACTAACTTGAATGTAGTTTGTTCTTGAACAGATCATTTAAACACTTAGAAAATTTTTTTAAGTGCAAGTTATGTAACACCCGGAAATTTACAAAAAGGGGAAAGATAACATTTTTCAAAAGTAAAGGGGTTTAAAGTGTGCAAGTGGCAAACTTGCCACTAGTGGGCTTAAAAAGCAGGGGATGGCTGCCCACACCCCCATTTCCACACATCTGATTTCGGCTGCAAGAAGAGAGAGAAGCTCTCAACCGGTTTTAGTGAGAGAAAGTGGAAGAAAATCTTCAAAAGGTAAGATTTCAAGGTATTCTTCTCGGTTTCTACTGGGTTCGAGTTTCTGGACCGAGATTCTGGTGTTTAGTGCTCGTTTTTGTGGGTTTTAGGTGATGGAAATTCAAGTGGGCTCTCGGGTTTGAAGTGTTCTACTCGAAAGCTATTGAGGTGAGTTCTAGATCCCCTCTTTTATTGGTTTTCTACTTGCTTGGGGCTATTATGTTTACTAAAAAGAAGATTTTTAAACCAAGCTGCGATTTTCTATGAAATGTATGACTGTTTACAAGGATGTATGTTTTTAACTGATTTCTATGTTGTTGTATGATTGTTAGTGAGGTTTAAGGGTGTGAAATGGTAGACCCATGCTAAGGGTACGTTTAGAAGTGCTTTATGGGTCTAGAATTGCATGGTTTTCATTGCAGGAGCTGAACTTGCTGTCCGCTGTGGATCTCGTATATCCGCTGTGGACTATGACTGTCCGCTGTGAACTTGTTCATCCGCAGTGAACTTGTTCATCCACTGTGGACTATGGCTATCCACTGTGAACTTGTTCCGCTGTGAACTTGTTCATCCGCTATGGACTATGGCTATCCGCTATGAACTTGTTCATCCGCTGTGGACTATGGCTGTCCGCTGTGAACTTGTTCATCCGCTGTGGACTATGGCTGTCTGCTGTGGACATTGGCTGTTCGCTGTGGATACTTGGAATATTTTAAGTTGTTCGCTGTATGCCTTGTCATGCGCTGTGAACACTTGGGATTTTCTGAATTTTGGATTATAGAGCTTAAGTGTTAAGGAATGATGTTTTATGGTGGCTTATGCTAGTTTGTGATGTGTATGCTTTGTGTGCCGTTATGATGATGATGTTGTTCCATATTATGTATATGATGTGACTTTACATGGCATGTTATACCTATGTACGTAAGTAAAGTATTACGTAATGAAAGTGAAGGATAACGAATGACGAGAATTGAAGAAATGAATGATGGGGTCCTTGTTGCTTACCCCTGTACTGTGTCTGCTTTTGCATGACGTGGGGGTTTACTTATAAACCCTGGCACAGTATCGGCTTTTGCTTGACGTGGGGGCATAGCATATGATAGGATCTAGATAAAGGTGGAAGATATTAATGAAAGAAAGTGTGAATGATGAACGATGATGAAAGATAATAATTATTACCAAGATGTATGTATAATGTGTGATCACGTACGAAGGTAAATGAAATGTTTTAAACAGAAGTAAAGTATTTTGATATAAAACTAGAACTCACTCAGCGTCGCTGACTTTTTGTATGCATAATAGTTGGCAGGTATTTTGTTGATGCTGAAGTGTTGCAGGCATGGAGGCAAAAGCTACTGGGGACGTTTTGAGGCTGGCATCCGCATTTTGATATGATGTTGTATTTTGAAATTAATATGAATGATGTAACGTAATGATATGTTTTAAATTATAAATGAAAAAGTTTTAAATTCCACTGCAAAAGTAATGTATGCTTTTAAATATTTTATATGATGACGGTCTAGCTGTAATCGTCCCTGGAACGGGGCCTTACAAGTTAGATTAAAAATCTTTAAAACATACTAATTCTTTAAATTTCAATAAATTTTCATTGATTTGAAATGTTAAAATTCAAAGTGTCTAAATATCTTGTTTCATTTTTGCAGATGGCTCAGTTAAAGTTTGAAGCAAAGCATAATGTAGCAGCATTATTAAATGAAGAAGTACAATATGTTGTTAGCTATGAAGAGATGATAAGGTCCTTGTTGAGAACTAAGTATGTATATGCTATGTGCTATCAACTAGTCATATATGCACGATTGATAAAGAAATTTTGAAACACAGCCACAGTTGAAATCAATGATGACGGTAGAAAAGTTGTAAGGGGATTTATAACAAATGATAGAATGATTGAAGTTTCTGAAGATTCAATTAGAGAAGCATTGAGATTGGGACAGAATGATCCAGAAGACTTAGCTGAATTATCTTTTAATGAATATAGAGAAACATTCATGGCTATGGGTCACCCAGAGAATTTCCCCAAGAAACAATTTTTCAGAGCATGAGTTTACAACCATTGGAAGCTATTACGTTATATATTTCAGCACTGCATGTCAAAAAGAAGTGCAAGATGGAATTCATTTCCAGTTGACATAGCATCTCCTATTGTAGCTCTTGCAACTAACAGAAGGTTTAACATGTCAAAATGGATTCTTAATGGTTTCATTTTTAATCTGGAGAAAGGAATCAGGAATAAGTACTTGATGTACCCTAGATTCTTACAAATGATAATCAATGAAGAGCATCCAGATATTCATGTTCATGGTGTTGGTGGAGAAACAATGATACTGGAACATATGTCAGAGATATCTTACAAAAGACTTGCTATGATCACAGGTGCACAAAATGTTCCTATTTTTGAATACATGAAAAATGTTGCAAATGATAAGGTGGATATTACTATAGATCACTTTCATTTGATTGAGGAAGAACCAATTGATCCAAATGATCTTATTGAAGAAATACCTCAAGAACAATCTGATGATGATGAAGATGAAGGTGATGATGATGAGAATGATGATGATGATAAAAGTTCAAGTTCTTCTTCTGATGATGATGATCACAATGAAAGTGGTAATGATGATAATGAAATGGAAGTAGCTCATGAAGAAGTACATGAAGCTGATCAAGAAACTGAAGAAGTTAATAAATGAAAGTCATGAAGATGTTAATGAAGTAGATCAAGATGAAGATGTTGTTGAAGAAAGTCAAAATGTTGAGGAGATTATGGGAATGATTGAAGAAATTGTTGAAACTGAAGAACAAGTTGAATTAAATGAGAATGTTCAAGATTTTGAAGTATTTGAAGCTGAGATACACAATGATTTTCTAAGCTTGCCTCAACAAGATACTCATGTGTCTGAAGAAACAAATTTTCAGCAGATTATTGAAGAGTTGAAAGAAGAAAACTCTAAGCAATTGAAGCTTATAGAGGAATTAAAAGAAGAAAATGAGAAGTTGAAAGAAGATCTACAAAAGAAAGATGAAGAAATTGCTGATCTTGAGAAAAATAAAGAAGATAATGTAAAAACTTTTGAAGTTATGATGAAAGATTATGATCTGATGGAAGAAAAATTCAATAAGTTGAAAGAAGAAAATAAAGCTTTAAAAGAAGAAATAGAAAGAATAAAAGAAAGTCAAAAGTCTTCGTCTCCAGAACTTATGATTATTTCTGAAATCACTCCAATAGATGTTGAGAAGATAGCTGAAATAGATAAAGGTTAAAGGAAAATTGATGATGTAGATGTTTCAGTTTTACCTGAATCATCAACAAAAATGCAAAAGATTGTTGATAATCCTGCAAGTGAAGAAGAAGAAGAGTAAGATATTCAAGAGACCATAGGAGCTCTTGATGATCTAGAAGCTGAGTTTTGTAATGACTGGTATGATGAGGTTTTAGAAGATGAAGATTTAGTTGAAGCTAATGTTGATGAAAATTTTTCACCAATTGAGACAATACAAGAAGATGTACCTGTAGACATTGAAGACAGGTATAACGATTTGATCAAGATGAAGTATAATCAAGTATTTCTTGATGGATTAACAGTATCTCAAATTAATGAAGAGTTTGAGAAGTGTATTACTGCTAAATCTGTTGCTCCTATTGATCTTGACGAGACAATTGTAGAGCATGGAGAGTGGAATCCTCTTCAAGAGAGCATAAATGTTTGGGAACTTTCAACATCTGAGTTACATCATCCTAATTCTGATGACATGAATGTAACTGCTTTAAGAATGTGGCTACAATCAAGAAATTATCCAAGGAAGAAGCTTAATAGATTACAAGCAGAATCTTTAAGAAATTTGGTGAGAAGTTTTCAAGCAACGGAGAAGCAAACAAATAAAATGATTGTGCTTGATATGGATAATCCACAATATTTAGAGATAACAAAGAGAACGAGGATTTTAAATCCTCAAGAGATTAAATCCATGGCGATGAAGAGTAGTGTCTATGAAAGAAGGAAAAAGCTAATGAAAATGTTTCCTGAAACTGAGAGACAAGCATATCAAGTTTCAACTGAACAGAAGCAATTATGGAATAAAGCTCGAACGACAGGTGATTTGGTTCATAATGTGTTACAAAAAGGACAATCAATTTTAGAGTTGCTTAATGCAATGATTGTTCGTGACACGACCAAGAAAGTAAAGATTGTGGCATGGAAATACGATGAGGTATTTGATGCATTTTTGATAAAAAGAGTTAATGCAATTTGTGATGTATATCATTTTTTCTCGAGCATTATAAAGCTACATGTTCAAGATTTGAAGGAGTTGAATAAACTGCCTTTAATCAATCCCACTAGAGCAAGTCGAGGAGAAAATTTTGTACAGTTATTGAACAGAGGTATAAGCAGAATGAGTTCACTTTTGCAAACGAGATGTGACCAAGAAGATAAAAAATATTTTCAGTCATTGAAAAAGAAAAGAAAAAATGGTGATAAAGATGTTGGAGAAGAAAAATTTTTGGATGCTTTTAGCTATCAATACTTTGAGAAGCTAACTAATCCTGGTTTGAAAGTTATTGATGGAACTCAAAAGTCAAAACCAATTTTGAGATGGTTCTACAACGCTGATACGTTTGAGTTAAAGTTAGTTCGAGATCTAGTCGATTGGAATCGTGACATGATTTCATTGTTTGGTGTATTCGAATTGAAACTCTTACATCTTAGCAAACATCTCATTTTCATCTATCCAGAAGTTTGAAAAAGTTGTACCAGAAGTAGAAAAAATGATAAAAAGTATTTCTTGTTAATTATAAATGTTTTGAATGCTGCTATGAAGAGAATATCTCTAAGAAAAGCCTTAGCTTATGCAAATATAGTTAAGAAGGATATCAAGAAAATAGAATTCATGAGGATCTCGAGCAAAGGAGTGTTGGAAATTCATTCCAAAAAGTATTCAAAGCCAATTGAATTTTATGCTAACATTGATATTGCAGGTTTATCTAAAGAAACATTGGAGGTGATGAATCAAATGGAAATAAAGATGAATGAATCAAAACCCGAGCAAGGAATTTTAGTGAGCAAGTTCAAGTCAGCCATTGCTAAAGCCTTGAGAGAGCAAGAAATATACAAAGAGAAGCCGATTTTCAAGATTAAAGAAGAACCAAAAGACTTCTTTGATGCATGAAGACAAAAGAGAGAAGACAAAAGACTGAAGAATTTTGAAGACAAAAGATTGAAGATTGAAAAAGATTGAAGACAAAAGAATTTTGAAGACAGAAGACAGAAGATTGATGATTTTGAAGACTGAAGACAATGTCAATCTTAGGGGGAGTATTGTAGAAGCCTCTCGAAGATTAACATTTAGTCTTTATTAGTCGTTGTATAGTTTTTGTCATAGTTTAGGGACTTATTTGTAAATATATGTTCCTTTTTGTTTTCTTTGATAGTATAAATATCATAGATTATGTATTGTTCAAAGAGAGCACCTCAGAATCAGTTTGAACAAATTGTAACTGTTTTTCTCTACACTTGTACTTTCTATGCTTACTATCAATGAAAAACTATGAATCTTTCTGATTTGTTTGCATTGAATTGAGTACTTGTGTTTGTTTGATTGAATTGTATCACAATATCATGACAGATTGATCCATTTCGATCCTATCACATAAAAAGAAATTTTGACAAGTGTTCGCAGCGGATGAAGAAAGTCTCACAGCGGATGAAGATCATCAGCAGCGGATGAAGATTTGCTTCCAAGTGTGTGTAGCGGATGAACTACCATCCCATAATGGATGAAGAACTCACAGTGGACAACATTCCACAGCGGATGTTCATCCATAGCGGATGAACATCCCACAGTGGATAACATACAACCATGCACAGTGGATGACAAGCTTCTCCACAGCAGACGAGATATTATCCACAACGGATGACTTATTGTCCACAGCGGATAGCTTAGACACCTAGGATTATTTATTTAATATTTTTTTACATAACGGTAGTTTAGTAATTGTATATAGCTATGTGTATAGGCTATAAATAGCATGCTACCCTAATTCTTTGTAAGCTTTTGAACGAAATCAATACAAACAAGCAGTTAATTTTCATTGTGTTCTTGCACACACACCAGACACACACAAACACACACATACACTGGTTTCATACTCTATCATTATAGGTTTCCGCACCATAATGTTAGTGTGTTGAAGTTGAGAGATATTGAAAAGATCCTTGGGGGAATTAACCTTTTATTCAGGTTCATCATGAGTTTAAGCTGATTTCGTCAGGTGGTATCAGAGCTTTGGCTCAATCATTCATTGATTTTGATCCTCTCACTCAACAACCTTGATTTCAGTGGTTCATTAGCTTCAAAATAGAAATTCACAAGCTGAAACATCATAAAACTCATCTTCTTCTACTCATAAACATTCATTAAATGCAAACAAACATGATTTCAAAATCATTTTGTGCATTTTGAAGAAGTGTTGTTACTTTTCAATTTGAACATCACACATACCACAAGTTTTCTGTGGTTTTTGTGATCAAACAATACACGGGTATTGTTAATCATTTGTCAAACAACATTCTTCATCAAAACCTTTAAAACCCTATCAGATTTAAGGGGTTTTTGCAAACATTTCAAGTGTTTATTCACTATTTTATTGGTTTTCAATCGAAACGAATCATTGTTTGAACAATCTAAACCAGTTATATTGTTCATAATCATCACAAATGTAAGGCACCGATCCCGGGACGCTCACAGTTGGACAATCATCGCACATAAAACATATAATTTACATTTACAATTTCTAAACCATTGCGGCGGAATAATTTTAAACCATTTCATTATAATTGCTTTTGCAAATTAATACATTATAGTTAACTGTTACAAAATATCATAATTTGCATTACATCACAAAAACATTATAATTTAAACAACGGATGCCATCCCAAAAATGCCAAGTAGCCGCCCGGTGCCATCCTCAGCAACATTACCTGCCAACTGGAAACACATAAAAGTCAGCGTTGCTGAGTGAGTTCTAGTTTTATAAAAATAAAATACTTTTCTTTCATTTAAAACCATTCTTTCTTTACTTTTACATGTGATCATGAATCATACGTACACATAGATAATAATTTATTATTATCTTTCATCGTCATTCGTTGACTTCCAAGTCAAAGCCTACACTTTACATTTTACCCAAAATTTCAGAAAATATTCTAAGGCATAGGCGTATGATCACTATGCAGGTGCATGGGAACACTTAGGCGCATGGGGAACTTTCAGGTGCATGGGCACTATTTGGGCGCATGACCCAACACTTAGTCTCCTGGGCAAATTTCTAGGTGCATGGGCACTATGCAGGCGCATGAATGCATAGGCGCATGGGCAGTTTTGGGCGCATGGAACACTTAGTCAATCTTAGCCTATTCTAGGCGCATGGATACTATTTGGGCACATGGGTTTTGGGTGCATGGGGGACACTTAGGCAAATTCAACCATTGGGTGCATGGGCCAAATCCAGGCGCATGGGCAACCAACACATACTAATCACATCATAATCAGTCCCAAATCATCAATTCATCGTGTTCTAACTTATTTCTAGAATTCTAAGCATCATAATATGAACATCGCATCATCATAACATCATATATCACCCAAATCATAACCCACCCACATTCACACATACAAATTCATACGGTTACAAAACCCATTTTCGTAAAAACATACATACATGCATTTTCAGCCCAAAAATCAGTTAAAACAAGTAAAAAGGGGGTTCTAGAACTCACCTTCGACAACCTTCGAGTATGACTTCTTCAACCCATTTGCCAATGAGTTCAAACACCTAGAAACCCACCAAAAACACACACCCGAACACAACAAGCACACATAAGCATGTAACCGAGGCATAGGCCGGCCAAGAACAACTTAAAACCAAGAATGCTTACCTTGAATTCGGTTTCTTGTTCTTCCTTCTTCAAAATCCGAGAGCTCTCTGCTTTCTCTCTCTAAAATCGACTTGAAAAGTGGTGTGCAGATAGTGTGGGCGGCCATGCCTACTTTTGTACCAACTTTTTATACTTTTTGTCCTTTTGACACATTTAGCCCCTCAACTTGGGTTAAATTGTGTTTTCTTTCTTTTTCTACACATTTATTCTTTCTTTCTCGTCTTTTAAAATTTTCTAGGTGTTACAAGTCCACCCCCCTTATATAGGTTTCGTCCCCGAAACCTGTTATTCCTCAAACAAATGTGGGTAATGCTGCCTCATCTCTTCTTCAGTCTCCCACGTAGACTCGGATCCCTTCCTGTGCTTCCACTGTACACGCACAAGGGGAACCACTTTATTCCATAACCTTTTCTCCTTGCGGTCAATGATTGCCATTGGTTGCTCCACATAATTGAGCCTTTCATCAACTTCAATATCCTCCTGTGGTACAACCATATCCTCATCAGCTAAACACTTCCGCAGATGAGATACATGGAATGTTGGGTGAATTCCACTTAACTCATCGGGTAACACTAACCTAAAGGCCACCTCTCCTACTCGAGCAATGATTCAAAAAGGCCCTATGTATCTCGGGCTCAACTTGCCCCGCTTCCTGAACCGAATGATACCTTTCCAAAGTGAGACCTTCAACATAACTCTATCACCCACCTGGAACTCAATCGGCCGGCGTCTCTTATCGACATACGACTTCTGCCTATCTTTAGCTGCCTTCGTAAAGGCTTTGATCTTTTCGAGCTTCTCAGTCATAGCCTCATTCACCTCAATTCTTCACAACTCCTTCTTACGAATATCACCCCAACAAACGGGTGTTCTACACCTCCTACTGTATAGCATCTCATAAGGAGGCATACCAATACTGGCATGATAACTATTTTTATACGAGAACTCAGCTAATGGTAAGTGGTCATCCCAACTTCATCCAATGTCAATGATGCATGCCCGAAGCATATCTTCTAGCATCTGAATAGTCCTTTCCGACTGACCATCCATCTGAGGATGATAAGCCGTGCTAATGTGTAACCTCGTCCCCATACCATCATGGAATTACTTCCAAAATTTATATGTAAACCGAGTGTCACGATCAGAAACAATAGACACCGGCACACCATGACGAGTTATAATCTCTTTGATGAATAGATTCACTAATCTTTCAGAGGAGTACGTCTCGCGGATCGGTAGAAAGTGGGCACTCTTCGTCAAACGATCAAGTATCACCCATATGGCATCATACCCTTTCACGGTATGCGGTAACTTCGTGATAAAGTCCATGGTGATATGCTACCACTTCCACTCCAGTATATCCAACGGTTGGATCTTCCCGTACGGCTTCTGATGCTCGGCCTTCACTTGTAGCAAGTAAGACACTTACTCACATACTTCGCTACATCATGCTTCATACCCGGCCACCAATAATCTTTCTTCATATCTTGATACAGCTTTGTAGCACCAGGATGAATGGAGTATCGAGTTTTATGAGCTTCGTCCATAATCCTCCCATGTAAATCCCCGTAATGAGGGATCCATATCCATCCAAATCGGGTTCTAACACCAAGAGTGTTTTCACCCAATTTGGCAACCATACCTCTCATCCTTTCGGAGTTAAGACGATCTTCTTTCAATGCCTCATCTTGAAACTCCTTGATCTGCTTCATCACATCATAGGTCATAATCAACTGATAAGCCTTCACCCGAATCGGCTCGGGTCTCTCCTTTCGGCTAAGGGCATCCGCCACTACGTTGGCCTTGCCTGGATGGTAATGGATCTCGCAATCATAATCCTTTATGAGCTCCAACCATCGCCTCTGCCTCATGTTTATGTCCTTTTGCTCAAAGAAGTACTTCAAGCTCTTGTGGTCTGTGAAGATTGTGCACTTCGTTCCGTATAGGTAGTGCCTCCAAATCTTTAGTGCAAAGACCACAGATGCTAACTCCAAGTTGTGAGTAGGGTAATTCATCTCATGAATCTTCAATTGTCGGGATACATAGGCTATAACCTTTCCTCGCTGCATCAACACGCAACCCAACCCTGAGTAAGAAGCGTCCGAATAGACCACTAAGTCCTCGCTTCCTTCGGGTAATGATAAAACGAGAGCTTGAGTCAACTTTGCCTTTAACTCCTCAAAAGCACTCTCTTGAGCTTGACCCCATACAAACTTCACATCCTTGTGGGTCAACTTAGTCAATGGAGAAGCTATCTTAGAGAAGTCTTGAATGAATCTCCTATAATATCTCACCAACCCCAAGAAACTACGAATCTCGGATCGCGTCTTTGGAGACTTCCATTACATCACCACTTCAACCTTTGCAGCGTCCACCATGATCCCCTCCGGATTCACCACATGACCCAAAAACTGAACTTCGCGCAACCAGAACTCGCACTTGGAGAACTTGGCATACAACTTCTCCTTTCTCAACATCTCTAACACTTCCCGAATGTGACCGGCATGCTCCGCCTCACTCTTCGAATAAATCAAGATATCATCGATAAACACAATCACTGATTTATCCAACATCGGCCGCCACACTCGATTCATCAGGTCCATAAAAGCAGCTGGCGCGTTTGTTAAACCAAAAGACATAACGAGAAACTCGTAGTGTCCATAACGCGTGTGAAAAGCTGTTTTAGGAATATCTTGTTCCTTCACTTTCAACTGATGGTAGCCAGATCGAAGATCTATCCTCGAGAACCAACTGGCACCTTGGAGCTAATCAAACAGGTCATCAATCCTCGGCAGCGGGTACCGATTCTTCACCGTCAACTTGTTCAGCTCGCGGTAGTCTATGCACATCCTCGTACTATCGTCCTTCTTCTTCACAAATAAGACCAGAGCACCGAATGGAGAGATACTCGGTCTAATGAACCCATTATCAAGCAACTCTTGCAGTTGCTCCATCAATTCCTTCATCTCGGTCGGTGCCAACCGATATGGTGCCTTAGCAACAGGTTGAGCACCGGGTATCAAGTCAATCTGGAACTCAATCTCACGGTCTGGTGGCACACCTGGTAAATCCTCTGGAAACACATCCGGGAACTCACACACAACCGGTACATCTGACAGTTGTGGTGTTGGCGTATCTACATCCTTCACGTAGGCCAAGTAGGCACTACATCCACGCCTCATGCACTTTCCCGCCACCGCCATCGAAATCACCTTCGGGATAGTCGTAACTCGATCACCGTAGATCATCACCAAACTCTCGTCGAGCGCTGTCAGTCAAATCATCTTCTTACGACATATGATATTTGCCTCGTAGTCCGCCAACCAATCCATTCCTAGGACTACGTCAAACCCGCCTAAGGTCATCACAAACAGTCTAGCAGGAAACTTATGACATTCTAGTTCTATATCACAACCTTCTATCAAATCAACAATCCTGGTAGACTTACCTATGGCAGTTTCTAGATCAAAGGGCTCATCAATACTTCTACTACTAACAGGAAACTTAGCACAAAAAGCAGCAGAAATAAAACTCTTACTAGCACGTGAATCAAATAGCACAGAAGCAAGAGTTTGGTTTACTAGAAACATACCTGACATGACATCGGGGTCCGTCCTAGCCTCCTCCTGAGTCATTGTGAATGCCCTGGCACTCGCTCTCTGCCCCTCGGTCCCGGTCTTCTTCCCTGCCCCGGAACTCTCAGCCCTTGGCTTCTTGCATTCTCGACTCATGTGGCCCGTTCCACCACAGTTAAAACACCTTGCCACCTTGCACTCTCTTGCGATGTGGCCATGCATTCCACACTTGAAGCACACGTTCAATCCCCACCTACACTCCCCGGTGTGCTCCTTCCCGCACTTGCCGCACCTCTTCGACTCCGTACCGGATGTGACCACACGCCGGTCATCCACCCGTGCATTCTTGTTGTTTACCGGGGCACCACCCCAACCAAACCTCTTCCCATTCCAGTTTCGGTCACCACCGCCTTTCATGCTCACCTCAGCCACCACCACTTCCCCCTCGTCATACAGCCTTCCCGCCAGATCGACCACCGACCTAAACGTACTTGGCCGAGCAGCGATCATATGCCTGCGAATATCCGCCGGCAAGCCCTGAATATACTTCTTGATCTATCGCAACAGAGGTGTCACCTGATCCGGCACCAATCGTGCCATCTCGTTAAACTTGGTAGTGTATTGGTGATGCGTCATGGTTCCCGCCTCCAGCTGCAGGAACTCCTTCTCAACCTTGTCGAGCTCCCTATAAGGACAGAACTCCTCGATCACCAGCTTCTTCAACTCTGGCCACCTTATTCTTCCAATTACCCTACTACCCTCGGTCTGGACAATATTGTCCCACCAACACAGGGCCAAGTCAACAAATGAGTGAGTGGCAAACTTCACCTTCTGATCCTCCCGGCTCTCGCTGATATCAAGTACAACTTCCATCTCTCTCACCCACCGGTGAGCAGTAGCAGCAGTGCCATTTCCGTCAAAAGTCGGGGGCTTACGTATTTGAAATGCCCCATAGTTACAGTCTCGTGCTGCTTCCGGCACAGGCTCTTCTTCTTCTTTCTTATCAGTAGAGACAACCGTCTCAGTCTCCGGTTGCTCTTTCCCTCCCGAGGACCTATTCCTCTCTTTCCTTTCTCTTTCTCTCACAGCCTTTATCACTTCGGTCACCACAGACGGTAAGATTGTCTGCATGACCTGGTAAACCTCCTTTATAACAGCCTCCTTCACCGAGGCCCTTAAGTTAGCACTCTCGTCACCGCCCTCCGAATGAGGGGTCTCGGGCTCTTCATGAGCCACCTCTTTAGCCCTAGGGCTTCATCTCGTGACCCGCGGTCTAGCACCACATCCACCACGACCTCCAACTCGAGAAGCCTTTGAAGATCTACCACCGGCCATCCTCAAACACGCTATAAGATTCAAACACTAACATGGACATTCAAGGTAATAGCTCAGTTTATGTCAAGTATACTAAGTCCCTAATTATAGTGGCCAGTTGTGATTAGCCACTTACTTTACTCTTCATACCCCAAGCATTTCCTATCCTGACTACATCAGTATCTAAATATACTACGAAGCACGTAAACCACATAACATGCACACATAATACTGGTTAACATCAAGGAAATACCTGATGGCACGTAGCTACTCGGACTGGCATCCCTTCCCTTTGTCCCATTTTCAGTTTAAGTTTAGGTTTCTTTTGAAAATTTTAACCCATTTCACTTAAACTTTGGCTCTGATACCAACTTGTAAGGCCCCGATCCCGGGACGCTCACAGTTGGACAATCGTCGCACATAAAACATATAATTTACATTTACAATTTCAAAACCAAAGCAGCGGAATAATTTTAAACCATTTCATTATAATTGCTTTTGCAAATTATTATATTATAGTTAACTGTTACAAAATATCATAATTTCCATTACATCACAAAAACATTATAATTTAAACAACGGATGCCCTCCCAAAAATGCCAAGTAGCTGCCCCGTGCCATCCTCAGCAACATTACCTGCCAACTGGAAACACATAAAAGTCAGCGTTGCTGAGTGAGTTCTAGTTTTATAAAAATAAAATACTTTTCTTTCATTTAAAACCATTCTTTCTTTACTTTCACATGTGATCATGCATCATACGTACACATAGATAATAATTTATTATTATCTTTCATCGTCATTCGTTGACTTCTGTTCAATCATCATCGTACGTCATCCTTATCATTCGTTATCTTTCTTACCATACTATGAGTGCATTCATTAACTTCCGATGACATGTACTGTACCCCGAACATTGTGCACAAAGCTGACCCTTGGGCCTGGGGCAAGTACACTCATCATTATCATTCATCTTTTATTCCAGACCAATGCCATGTGCTATAGCTCGAACATTGTGCACGAAGCTGATTACTGGGCCTGAGGTCTATCATAGACCTCGAACATTGTGCACGAAGCTGACTCCAGTACCTAGGGCAAGCGGCAAGGGTCCCATAAATATGGTCAATCACAAAGATTAGACCCCAGTGTGCATCCTTCCGGGGTAGCTAATCGCACACAGTTGAGCTAACACCCTTCATTGGGTGTGAACCTCCATACATTGCTTGCAAGACTTTCATTACTTTCATTCATTAATGCATGCATTCATTCATTCCTTACGTTCCCTTTTTCATTATCTTCCACTTTACGTTACATAATACTTTCCATTTACTTTTCATAATCATACCACGTAAAGCCACGGAAAATAAACATACATAATAAGGAACATAACATAAACATAACGATACCATACATAGCATCATCACATCACATATGACATCATAAGTCAACTTACATTACCCCTGGGAACATCCCAAGTCAAAGCCTACACTTTACATTTTCCCCAAAATTTCAAAAAATATTCTTAGCATAGGCGCATGAGCACTATGCAGGCGCATGGGAACACTTAGGCGCATGGGGAACTTTCAGGCGCATGGGCACTATTTGGGCGCATGACCCAACACTTAGTCTCCTGGGCAAATTTCTAGGCGCATGGGCACTATTCAGGCGCATGAGTGCATAGGCGCACGGGCAGTTTTGGGCGCATGGAACACTTAGTCAATCTCAGCCTATTCTAGGCGCATGGATACTATTCGGGCGCATGGGTTTTGGGCGCATGGGGGACACTTAGGCAAATTCAACCGTTGGGTGCATGGGCCAAATCCAGGCGCATGGGCAACCAACACATACTAATAACATCATAATCAGTCCTAAATCATCAATTCATCAAGTTCTAACTTAGTTCTAGCATTCTAAGCATCATAATATTAACATCGCATCATCATAACATCATAAATCACTCAAATCATAACCCACCCATCTTCACACATACATATTCATACGGGTACAAAACCCATTTTCGTAAAAACATACATACATGCATTTCCAGCCCAAAAATCAGTTAAAACAAGTAAAAAGGGGGTTCTAGAACTCACCTTTGACAACCTTCAAGTATGACTTCTTCAACCCGTTTGCAAATGAGTTCAAACACCTAGAAACCCACCAAAAACACGCACCCGAACACAACAAAACACACATAAGCATATAACCGAGGCATAGGCCGGCCAAGAACAACTTAAAACCAAGAATGCTTACCTTGAATTTGGTTTCTTGTTCTTCCTTCTTCAAAGTCCGAGAGCTCTCTGCTTTCTCTCTCTAAAACCGACTTGAAAAGTGGTGTGAAGATAGTGTGGGCGGCCATGCCCACTTTTGTACCAACTTTTTATACTTTTTGTCCTTTTGACACATTTTGCCCCTCAACTTGGGTTAAATTGTGTTTTCTTTCTTTTTCTGCACATTTATTCTTTCTTTCTCGTCTTTTAAAATTTTCTGGGTGTTACAACAAACTAGTGACAATCTCACTAGGAACACATTTGTGTTTTTAAATATAACAATCTGTTTTTTTTAATATTTAAACAGTTGTTTTTTCGAACAAACCCTAGAAAACCTTAGTTTTTGATCAGAAAAACTCATTCACAATTCACGAGATTTGTGTTTGTAGATTTGAATAACTGAAGAAGAACAGTTTTCTTCTTTTAAAAGTTCTCAAAAACCAACTTTTTGATCCAAAAAGTTTTCTGCAAAAGACAAACTTAGTGTTTTTAGGGTTTTGACCGAAGGATTTGACCATTCATTAAATCAGGAAAAGGACAAATATTCCTTTTCACACAATCTTTCTTGTCAACCGTGACATAGAATGAATCAAATCATAGGATATTTAATTAATATTAATTAATTCCTTTATTTGGTAAACAATTAAAAACAAATAGTTTATCAAAAACAAATCCTAGGGACAATTAGGATTAATTAAATTTTAGCACCGGACTAAAATTTAAACAAACAAATTTAACTTGAAAATTATTAAGTTAAAAAATTAAACAAACATGGCTGATGAAATGATGAGTTCTAACAGTGGATTAAAACCTCTTAATTGAAGAATAAATCAGATTTCAAGCAATGGAAAGTTATGTTTAGGAACTGGATTACATATCAAAATCCAGATCTATGGACATCCATCACAGAAGGTCCTTACATCCCACTGACATTAAGACCTGACTACAACTTTTAAAAGCCAGTTAGTCTAAAGAGTGTAGCTGGTGATGACCTGAAACGGGTTAAAACAGACATGAAGGCTTACAACATTCCAGCATTGACTTTGCCTTTTGAAATTTTAACTCGTGTTGAAAATTTCAAAATAGCACATGAGCTGTGGAAAGTTCTTCACACCATGTGTGAAGGTAGTGAGGAGATACGTGAAATCAAGAAGGAAAAACTGAGGACCCAATATGAGACCTTCCACCACATCCATGAAGAGTCCATCCCTCAACAGTTACATAGATACGTCCAACTTGTCAATGAAATGATAGTGTATGGACTTAAATATGACACTATTGAAATCAACAAGAAAATGTTGCACACATTGCTTGAGAGTTGGACTCAGTCAGTGTCACTCATGAAAGCAACATTGGACTTAGAGGCCTTATCCCTTGACTCACTAGTAGCCAAGGTTGAAGCATTGGAAATGGATGAAAAATCCAAGAACAATATTCGAATAAGACATGTAAAGGCTTATAAGTTCTAAGAAACCCAACACACAGACAGTGCTTTCCTCACAAGCACTGGAGAAGATGATGAAGAAGAATTCTTGGATTCTTATGACACATCATTCTTTTCAGCACCAGAATCATCCATCAACAAACACAAGTCTAAGAAGATTGGTGTTCATGCTTCTCATGAAGCCACACCCCAAAGCAAGCATCACCCTCATAACTCCAACTCAAACAAACAGCCAAAACCTCAAACATCAAACATACACAGACTTGAAAAACCAATGGATACTCTTACTATCATTCTACAAAGTGAAGAGCAAAAGGCAGCATATGCAGCCTTTTCCACCAGTTTTAAAGCATTCTTAGGAGCAAGTCTAACTTCATCTCAAATCATTCAATAGGATTTGGATGAGCTTCCACCTGATATGGTAGAAGAGATGGATCTGCAATGGTCCATGACCATGATAGCATATAGCTCTAAAATATTTCTACAAAGAAATCAGGGATTAAACATGGACAAAAAGACAAGAATTGGTTTTGATAAAACCAAAGTTAGGTGCTACAACTATCAGCTTTATGGGCACTTTTCAAAAGAATGTCAACAGCCCAGAGTTGATAGAAATACACATCAGGCACAACCCTCTAGTGGAATTCATTCAAACAGACAAGTGCCTCCACCAATTAGCATTCCAAATGAATCAACACAATCTCAAATCACATAATTCAGTCTAACTCAACATCCAACATCTTCTGCTATGATC
This sequence comes from Flaveria sonorensis, assembly GCA_025506505.1. NCBI lineage: Eukaryota > Viridiplantae > Streptophyta > Magnoliopsida > Asterales > Asteraceae > Flaveria > Flaveria sonorensis. The sequence continues at coordinate 25,926,236 of CM046423.1, read as the reverse complement.
ATCTAAAAGGATGGAGAATATGACTGGAGCCTTTTATGAGGTTGAAATTCCATCACCTTCAGATCATGCCCTTATGACTGATATTGAAGACAAACTAACAGACATCCCGAAAGAGGTAAAAGAAATCCTCTGTAGTCAAGCATGCATTGATGAGGTAAATAGGTATAGAGAGCATGCTGATAAACTGTCAAAGAAAGTCATAGAAATAAACATTTTAAATGAAAGTTTAAAATCTGAATAGAAATAATATGCAACTAAAATACTTTCATTACAAATAGATTTAGACAAATTAATGTCTGAAAAACTGACTTTGGCAGCTCAGTTTGAGCAACTCTCTATCTCATTAACTGAGTCAAAATCATTACAAGCTGAAACTGAAGTGAAACTTCAGAAGTTTCAGGTTAGTAACAAGAAGTTCGAAGAACTTCTTGCACAACAAAGGGCCTTTAAGGACCCTTTAGGTTTAGGATATAATAAGGTAAGTCCACCTTATAATGATAATTATATTCCTTTACCTGACTCCATGACCAACAAACAGGATGAATCACATGATTCTCATGAACAGACTGATGACTCCAAACAATCATCATCATCATCAAAATCACCTTTAAAATCAAAATCACCTTTGATAAAGTTTGTTAAAAGTTCATCACCGCCACCAATCAAATCAACTGACTTTTATCAAGGAGAAAATAATGAATTTGATAATCAAACAACAGATGATGATGAGAATGATTTATTAGATGATGAGTCTGATTAGCCAATTACTGAAACTCAAAAGGTTTCTAGTGTGGCTGATACATAAAACAAACAATCGAAACTCATTCAAGGATTTGATATCTGTTTCGGTGGAAGAAAACCTGTAACTTCTATTGCCTCTCCCAAACAGGTAAATAAAGGAAAAGGTAAAGCAACAATTCAGCCAAAACAACAATCAGTAACTTTTGAAATTCCATTAAAATCTAATTTGAAATCAAAAGTTTTCAGCTAACAAACAAAATCAGAGTTGCCATACTGTGAGTGGTGTGATCAATTCACGACACCACTGAAAAATGTAGATATGGTAAGTACTGCAAGTACTGTAAGATGAATAATCACAGTATAGAATCATGTCATTTTCACAATTACTGCTCTATTTATTAAAGAAACAATCACAGTACTGCAAATTGTTTCTTCAATAAGAAGAACAAGAGACAAAACAAACAAGCTTAGATTGAGAAAACCACTGAAAAACAATTAGTTGTTAAAAATAAGAGCAGAATGGGAGTTCTTAATCAAACTCCTCATCAGAAAATTGTTTTAGATAATGATAAAACTTTTTATGACAATTTTCAACACACATCAAGGAGACATAAGTCTCAAAACAGACAAAACACTGAAACTAGCTCATAAAGAAAAGAGCACAAAGCACTTCTCCTAATAGAGCTAAAACAAACCAAAGGAAATCTAGTGTTTCTAGAGTTCCAAAACCAGTAGACAATGCTGTTTTGGAAGAAATTTGTGTTGATGGAAAAGATGGAAAACCCAAGACCATCTTGGCTTGGGTTGCTCCAACTAACTTATTTCTTCTGTTTTACAGGGACATCTTAGAAGGCCTAACAACATCTGGTATGTTGACAGTGGATGCTCCCGTCATATGACCGGCAATTGTTCCCTCCTTTGGGATTTTAAGAACAAACATGGAGGCAATGTAGCCTTTGGAGGAGATAAAACAGGTGGGAAGATAACTGGCGAAGGAACAGTAACAAATGGGTTGATTAGCTTTGAGAATGTCAACTACTGCTCCAATCTTCAGTTCAATCTTCTTAGGGTATCCCAAATCTATGACAAGGGATATGCCACCTTATTCGACTCCAACAACTGCTACATCCTTAAGACGGGTTTCAGATTCCAGAAGAACATATCCTTTTGAAAAATCCTCGTCTAAACAACACATACATTGTTGATAAGAACAATGTTTCAGCCTCAACCCCTGAAACTTGTTTATTATCAAAAGCTACAGAAGATGTCTCATAATTATGGCATAGACAATTAGGTCATTCTAATTTTAATAGATTGAACAAACTTGTTAAAAATGATCTAGTCATAGGTCTACCATAAAAGGAATTTTTCTGTACAGACCACTGCATAGCATGTCTGAAAGGCAAACAACATAGAGTTTCACATAAATCAAAATTAATAAACTCTAATAACACACAACTCAAATTGCTTCATATGAAACTTTTTGGCCCAACTAACATCTTAAGTATAGGAAAAAGCAATACTATCTTGTCATAGTAGATGACTATTCCAGATTCATATGGGTTTTCTTTCTACTACACAAGACAGAAACAACACAAATCAGTACATCCTTTATCACAAAGATTGAGAATCAACTTGACCTTAAAGTTAAATCTTTAATAAGTGATAACAGCACTGAATTTAAAAATGCCTATATTTCTTCTTTTTGTGCAGAAAAAGGAATAAGTCATCAATTCAGCGTAGCAAGAACTTCGTAGCAGAATGGGGTAGCTGAATGGAGAAACATAACATTAATAGAAGCAGCTAGAACCATGCTAGCTGACTCTCTATTGCCCATATCTTTTTGGGCTGAAGCCATAAACATAGCTTGCTACATACAAAACAGAACATTAATCGTTAAAGAACATTCCAAAATACCTTATGAATTAATGTTTAAAAGAAAACCATATATAGGATTTCTTAAGGCCTTTGGATGTTCTGTTTCTATATTAAACACCAGAGAACAATTATCCAAATTTGCCCCAAAAGCAGATGATGGATTCTTTGTTGGATATTCTTGAAGCTCAAAAGCTTAAAGAGTATTCAATCCAAGGCTAAATATAGGGAAAGAAACAACTAATGTTGTTTTCAATGAACATTCTTTCACTAAGAAAGTCATTGGATCAAACTGACTATTTGATATTAATGCATTAACAAAATCATTTGACACATCTTATTTTGATGTTTCAGGTTCCAAGGGTAACAACGAATATCCAATGGTTCCTCCAACAACCATTGATGTTCCATTGACACCTGATCCTCCAAGGAGAACCACTAACACTCCTTCTAGCACAACTGTGTCAACACCAGCTGATCAACCTAACACATCAAGAGGAACATCATCAAACACTCCAACATCTTCATCTCCTGTGCCCAGACAATCATAAGAAACCAACAAACCAAAAAAACATGAAGATGATGATGATTACCATTCATTACCAGATACACATCATGAAGATGAAATCTTAGATTTCTTTCATGATTCACCATAAACATTCACTGAACCCCCTCAACAAGACAATCACACATTACCCAATACTCTTGCTTAACCATCATCACATGATCAGACAATCACCAATCTTGATTCAACAATTCATGTTGATCAGATTACAACCACAAGAGTTCACAAGGACCATCCAATAGAAAAAATCATTGGCAACCTCAATACCAGATTGACTCGTAGTCAATCTGATACAGCAAACATTTGCTTGTATTCCTGTTTCTTATACTGTACCCAAAAACATCACTGAAGCATTAAAGGACAACAGTTGGATAGAAGCTATGTAAGAGGAACTAAAGCAATTCAAGAAGCAAGAAGTTTGGAAGCTGGTAGATCAGCCTGAAGGTCAATATGCAATTGGCATAAAGTGGCTATTCAGAAACAAACCAGATGATAGAGGGATTGTCATAAGAAACAAAGCAAGGCTTATAGCCCAAGGTTATACTCAAGAGGAAGGCATTGACTATGATGATGTCTTTGCTCATGTAGCAAGACTGGAAGCCATCCGAGTATTCCTTTCTTATGCCTCATCTCAGAAGTTCACTGTCTACCAAATGGATGTCAAATGTTCATTCCTCTATGGTAAGATAGATGAAGAGGTATACGTTGCTCAACCACCAGGGTTTGAAGATCCAGATTTCCCTCACAGAGTCTACAAGTTAGACAAAGCTCTATATGGTCTTCATCAAGCTCCCAGAAAGTGGTATGAAACTTTATCAAAGTTTCTACTATAGAACGGTTACACCCGTGGGAAAATTGACCAGGCATTGTTCTTAAAGAGAAAAGAACAAGACTTGCTAGTAGTGCAAGTATATGTGAATGACATAATATTTGGATCCACAAACACATAACTTTGCAAAGAGTTTAAAAGCCTTACGAAATCAAAATTCCAGATGAGCTCAATGGGAGAACTTACATTCTTTCTAGGTCTACAAGTTTATCAATCAGTAGATGGAATTTTCATTAATCAAAGCAAATATGTGAATCAGATCTTGAAAAAGTATAACATGTCTGATTGCACACCTAGCAAAACACCATTCGTAACTGGACTGAAGTTTGGATCAGATCCAGAAGGAACATCAGTTGACCAGAAACTTTACAGATCTATGATAGGTTCACTGATGTATCTTACAGCAAGCAGACCAGATATCATGTATGCAGTTTGCATGTGTGCAAGATATCAAGCAGATCCCAAAGAATCAGACATTAATGCAGTGAAGAGAATCTTTAGATACTAGAAAGGCAAACCAATACTTGGTTTGTGGTATCCCAAAGATGGAGATTTCTCTTTATATGCATATACAGACAGTGATTATGGGGGATGCATTAACAACAGGAAATCAACCAGTGGAAGTTGTCAGTTTCTTGGATCAAGATTGATCTCTTGGCAGTGCAAGAAACAAACCAATGTCTTTGTGTCAATAGCAGAAGCAGAATATATAGCTGCTTCTACATGCTGTTTTCAAGTGTTATGGATTCAAAACCAAATGCTTGACTATGGCTTTAACTTTCCTAAAACACCCATACACATTGACAATTCTGCAGCCTTGTTTATAACAGACAATCCTGTTTAACATTCAAAAACCAAACATATAGAAATCAGATATCTTTTTCTGAGAGATTGCTCAGAAAAGGGTCTGGCCAAGTTGATCAAATTCCACACGGATAACCAATTGGCTGACCTTTTTACAAAACCATTTGATTCAACAAGATTTGAATTTTTGGTTTAGTCACTTGGTATGATCAACTATGAATCACCAAATTAATGTTTTTAAAACATTAAAATCAAACATGCTTGATTTTGTCAAAGTCCATGATTAACACCAAATTTACCTTTTTCAAAATCAAGAAATCATACAAATCATTCATTTGTTATATTGAATCACACATACATCTCATGAGAAATGATAGTAAACTAGCTTAATTCTTCACTTGAGTCATTTTCCACTAATAAAGACTGACTTGTATTCTGTGTGATATGTGGATAGGCTCAGCATGGGACACCTAACATCACAAACAACAGTGAAGAACTAAATTCTCATGATTATGTGGTCAACAACATATCTTGGTTTATTGTGAGTATTAATCTATCCAATATAGGTTGCTTTCAAAGTAACTACAATACACCAAGTGAAACAGTTTATAAATTGCTCAATCATACAAGTGTCTCCTCTGTTATGATAATTATAGACCTGGAGTACACCTAGGCATTCTTTGTTGTGCTAAGCACAGACCTGAATGACCTAAGTTGTGATCTAAAAAGATTCCCAAAGTGGAACACATCCATCTTGGATGAAAAATCAATAAAGTCTTCATGACTACATTCCTTGAGAATGAATCAAAAGAATCCCAAAGAGGATCACCTTCCAAAGTGAAGTGAAAAAGAATCCCAATATGGATCAAACAACATGGATCAAATTGAGCATTTATACTCCTAAGTAGCTAGGTTTTAAGTGTTGAAAGTGCTTTCTAGCTTATCTTGAGAAGGGTTGTACCAATCAAACAATCAGATATGGGGTACATACAACTCATGTCAATCAACTCAAAACATGATAATCACTCATTGTTTCAATCAACCATTAATACCATGCTTGAGTTTAAGTGGATCAATATATCTGCAATCAACATTGTACTTGTCTATGTCTATTCTCAAAACCATACAAACAACTCAGTGAGAAATGTAGACTAGTATGATCTCATAGTATGTACAAAAGATTCATGTTCAAACATGAAAATCATTCATTTATTAGTTAGATAAGGCATTATCTTTCTAACTTTTATCAAGCAAGCAATCAATTGAACTTTGATAATTTCCACTCTAATACATATAAATTTTTGTCATTTTATAACAGGTTTTTAAAATATGAAAAAATTTAGGGGGAGAAATTGAAATGGAAATATCAAAGGCAGCAGAATTGTGCATTTTCATACATTTCAAATTTTGATATTTTTAAATTTTGAAAAAATAAACAAAGCCAAGTCAAGCCAACACTAACAAACAGCAAGTTGACACATACAAATTTTTTATTTTATTGCACAATATTGCTTATGAGTTATATCAAAACATCCATATATTGAATATGTTAAAATTCAATATTTTAACATACATTTTAAATCAAATTTTAATCAAACATTTTGATTTAAACAAGATTTATCAAACAAATTTACATTCGGAAGAAAACAAAATTTTCTTTCGAAAGCAAAGTCATTAAATATTTTTTTTGGAAGAAAGATTTCAAAACATACAAAATTTTAATTTTTTTTTAAAATTTTGACAACTGTTCACACAATGGATGAACAAATATTACATCCCCTGTAGGTGCAGTACCACACAAAACATTACAAGTGTTCCATAGCATATGAACATTGTTCATCCACTATGAACATCTCTATTCAAGTGTTCCATAGCGCATGACTAACATAAGTCATCCGTTGTAGAAACAGTGCAAGTGTATACAGCGTATGCAGACAGGTATTCATACGCTGTAAACATTCACACATCACATCCAAGTGTTCACAGCGCATGAACAAATGTTCATCCGCTGTGAACAATCATCAAAACATTTCATGTGTCCATAGCGCATGAATAAATGTTCATCCGCTATGAACATACAATCAAATGTTTAAAGGATCAACAGCGCATGAACTTTGTTCATCCGTTGTGAACATATCAAACATTTGATCAAAGGTTCCATAGCACATGAACTTTGTTCATCCGCTGTGAACATATCAAACATTTGATCAAAGCTTCCACAACGCATGAACTTTGATCATCCGCTCAGAACATATCAAACATTTGATCAAAAGTTCCACAGCGCATGAACTTTGTTCATCCGCTGTAAACATATCAAACATTTGATCAAAGGATCCATAGCGCATGAACAAATGTTCATCCGCTTTGAACAATCAGTACAATGGACCAAGGGTTTACCGTGTATGAAGAAAATTGTTCATCCGTAGTGACTACAGTTCTCATACGCAGTGTATAAACTATGTGCACAGCGCATGAACCAATTGCTAATCCGTTGTGTGCACAGTACAACATATAGCGCATCGTGTAAAATGCATAGCGCATGAACACTGTTCACACAGCAGATGACCTAAATTTAATTTTAAGTCATTTTTGCACAGCACGTGAACACTGTTCATACAGCGGATGGTTTGCGCATGAACACTGTATTCACAGAGGATAGTTAATTGTCTGCTGTGTATTTAAACCACACTTATAGATTTATTTCTTTTTACCACAAGAAAGAGAGAACATTCAAAATTTCAAACATTTAAAAAAAACCCCGTAAACCCTTAAAACCCTATTTGATTAAAAACCTAAAATCATTTTGATTTATCATCTGATTCACAATCTAATACGTCAATGAACCTTTGATCAACATGTCATCAATTCAAGTATCATAAAAGCATATAACACATACTTCTTTGTTTTGCAGATATGGCAAACTTAGTGTTTGTAAGAGATCACAACATATGTGCATATCTGAATACTGACTCTCTTAAGTTAGAGAACTACAAAGATATTATCCAAGCTATTAGGCAAACAAGGCTAGTGCATGCTATGACAGCAAGCCCAGATATTTATGAGGATCACATTGTCCAATTTTGGACAAATGCACATCTGGGAGAAATTGATGATCAACAAGTAGTTATATCTATAGTGCATGAACAACAGATCATCATTTCTGAAGAAGTTATAAGAAGAGTGCTACAACTGGGAGAAGTTGATGCTGATGGTCCAGTTGAGTTTGATGAACACTATGTTTTACATGTGTTTAGGCGGATTGGCTATACAGACACCATAGAGAGAAAACAGATCAAGATGTCCGATATGTGTGCACAATTTAGATTTCTGATGCATACTTATCAGAAGACTGTGACTAATAGAAAGACTGGTTGGGATGCCACATCACTAAGATCTTCATGTGCAATAGCAAGTATCATAGCAAGAAGGCCTTTTAACTTTGCTACACAAGTGCTCAAGGGACTAGTTTACAACATTACAAAGGTGAGGAACAAGTTTCTGATGTTTCCAAGATTCCTGCAAATGATGATTGATGATCTGTTGCCCAATATTCCACGAGAAGGAGCCATCTTCCATCCTGTTTATTTCAATGAGCATGTTTTCAACAAGATAAAGTCAAGTCTTTACCATGTTGATGAGGTGCCTGTACCTCCTCATATGATAGATCATGACATTCCTGTACCTGTGGCATTTATGTGGATACCAGGACAAGATGAGCCCTTCATGTTATACCAAAATGCCATACATCAAGCTCCCGTCATACAACCACCACCAATTATACCAGAACCAATCATTGAGCTAGCACCATTCATACAAGATCAAAACATCCAACCTGAACACCCAATTTTACCTGAACCAATCATCCCTTCACCACATCAAAGCCCAAATTTGTCTGATCAACAAACATTGTCATCTCTTTTGAGAGATATAGATACCGCTCTTGAAGAAGAAACTGATGAACATGAGGATGTTGGCACATCATCACATGAGCCTGTACATGAACAGACATCCACTGCTGTTGAAGAAGTTGAAACTAGCAGTGAGAACATCACTGAAGATGATATTAAGCATGCTGAAGTATTTCTCTTCACTGAATACAATAAGCTCATTGAAAGATCAAACAACAAAGCAAGAAGATTAAAAGATAAGATTAAAGGGAAAGATAAGGAAATAGAGAAATTAGAGTTAGATAATGATGCTCAGAAGCTGATTGTTAAGTTTGTTGAAAAACAGCTTGAACAGACAAAAGGTGAGTTAAAAGCTAAAGATAATGAGCTGAACATTGTCAAAGCTGAGATTGAATACTTAGCTAAACAATCAGAATCCAGATCAAACGATGTGGATGAATTAAAGAAGATAATAGAAGCTCAAAATGACGAGATAAAGAGATTAAACAGAGAGCTTGAACTTGCAGACACTTAACTAAATGAGGAAGAACATTCAGTAGGTCTAGATCAAGACCTGAGTGATTCTGAAAAGATGGCTACTGAAGAAGAAACAAACAAAAACCAAACAGATCAAGTAGAGCTAGAAGTGATCATACCAGAAGAATCATACACATTGGATCAGTTGTTTAGTGATGTTAACCCATTTGAAAACATCCATTACTCACCAATCCTGAGGCAACACTTTCACACTTCAGATCCCATCTCTGAAGAAACAAGCATTGTACCGTACAACCCTTTAACATCCAAACAAATGGAGCACATAAAATAGTTTGCAGAGACTGTCTCTGTCCAAACTGAACAAGCAGGCGCTAAAGCTTCATCATCAGAACCACAATGCAAAACTTATGAGAGAAAAAGGAAGAGAATATATTTGAGTTCACTGTCCAAAGGTAAGAAACCAGCTCAAGAATCTGAAGCACCAAAATCCCCTCCTCTCAAGCTACTCAAAGTTAAGCAACAACCAACAGAGTATGCTAAAACAATACAACTAGAAGATGGTGAGATTGATTAGAGTTCTGAACCACAGCAAATGATCATAGTATTAGATTCTAAAGATGAACAAGAAGAGGTTGAAGCTGAGGAGTCAATCCCAAACATACAAGAACTATTCCCAGATGATACAGAAACACTTATGGGAATAGAGTTAGTCTCTAGAGGCTTTCCCTATGATTCATTCATGCATCTGAATCTATCAGAATTAAAACATCTGCTTAAAGACTTTCAGGAAGTGATGAAAAATGAAAGTGAGCAAACCTACAAAAGGTACAAAGAGATTAAAGATCAGCAGGAGTTGAAGAAAAACCTGCCAAAGCATCCTCAAATTGAAAAGATGACTTAGCAGAAAGAAATGGTAAACAACAACAGACAAAACAGACTGAGCTGCTAAAAAGGGTAGGATATCCTCTCAGACCTTCAGACCTTAAGTTGATAATGAAGAAGATTGAAGGAAATCAGTACACTCATCCAATCATCTGGTGGTATTATGATGAAAAGCATTTTGAAGTTGTGTTGGAGAGGAAGTTGGAAGGAAAAATTGATGAGGACAGAAGATTGTTTGATCCAGTTGAGATTAAACTTATTCACCCGTCTTATGTCTCATTCTTAAAGACAAAATTATTTCCAGGCATTCAGGATGTACAGTGCAAGGGTGATTGCTGCTACTTTATTCACATGTTAAGGATACTTGGAACAGTATATGTGAATGCAGCTTTGAAGCAAAGATTAGAGACAAAATAGCAGCCACTCACCCACATTGAAGGAATCACTGGAATGAGAATTTCTGAGCACAACAACCTAGAGATTCTCAAAGGAAAGCATGTTGTCTCCACCTTGGTGAGCAACATTGATGTCCAAAGCCTTGACTAGTCAACTCTGGTGCAGCTGGTTCTCCTGACTATAAAGAGAAAGTATGATGATCAGATAAGTGCAGTTGACTACTTCACTGAACATATAGTCAACTGTAAAAATGCCTTAAAGATCACAGCACTCAAAGATCAGGTGAAAGATGCTGAAGCTGACCAAGCCATAGAGCAAGACATTGAAGATTGTCTTAAGGCTATGGAAGAAGCCCAGAAGAAGACTGATGAAGTAGGACCATCTCATTCCTAAGGTTTCTAAACACACAGCTGGGGAAACAAACAAACAAACATATCCTTCTTTATTATTATGCATTCATACATTCATACATACATGTGCCCTTATGCACATGATATCGTACAAATCATTCATACATGTGGTTTTATATACATGGTATCATACAATAATACATACATTGTTGTTGTTACAAACACATGAGATTCATGCAAACATACATATATGTGTTAACAAACACATGGATTCATACAATCCTTCATATTTATTTTATTATGCTAACACTTGAAATCATTCAATCAAACAATCATTTCAAACATGTGTTACACATGCAATAAATCAAATATACACAATAACAATCAATCATACACAACATACAATCAAAACATGCATAACATTCAAGACAAACAAACAAACAAAACATTTATTCATAACCAAAACACACAAACACACATTACTAACAAACAACACATTAATCTAGCGAACATAAAATGTTGGCAACATCATACTTAGGGGGAATATTGTTGGACTCAACAATTGCATTAAGAATTAATGCATAAAAAAGTATGATGCTTGCCATATCAAGCATAACAAACATAATGTGTTTTAACATCCAAAACAATCATTTAATAACACATTAACATCATTAACATTCATAAAAATCATTAATATTTGTTTAAATTTCTTTTTCAGGTTTGTACATAAAAGGAAATTTTGACAAGTGTTCGCATCAAATGAAGAAAGTCTCACAGTGGATGAAGATCATCAGCAGCAGATGAAGATTTGCTTCCAAGTGTGTGTAGTGGATGAACAACCATCCCATAGTGGATGAAGAACTCACAGCGGACGACATTCCACAGCTGATGTTCATCCACAGTGGATGAACATTCCACAACGGATGTTCGTCCACAGTGGATGAACATCCCATAGCGGATAACATGCAACCATGCGCAGTGGATGACAAGCTTCTCCACAGCGGATGAGATATTCTCCACAGTGGATAGCTTAGACACTTAGGATTATTTATGTAATATTCATTTACAAAAGGGTAGTTCAGTAATTGTATATAACTATGTGTATAGGCTATAAATAGCACGCTACCCTAATCCTTTGTATGCTTTTGAACGAAATCAATACAAACAAGCAGTTAGTTTTCATTGTGTTCTTGCACACACACCATACACACACAAACACACACATACATTGATTTCATACTCTATTATTATGGGTTTCCGCACCATAATGTTAGTGTGTTGAAGTTGAGAGATATTGAAAAGATCCTTGGGGGAATCAACCTTTTATTCATTTTCATCATCAGTATAAGCTGATTTCATCAGGAAATTGAACATGGAAATATCAAAGGCAGCAAAATTATGCATTTTCATACATTTCAAATTTTGATATTTTCAAATTTTGAAAAAATAAACAAAGCCAAGTCAATCCAACACTAACAAACAGCAGGTTGACACATACATATTTGTTTATTTTATTGAACAATATTGCTTATGAGTGATATCAAAACATCCATATATTGAATATGTTAAAATTCAATATTTTAACATACATTTTAAATCAAATTTTAAACAAACATTTTGATTTAAACAAGATTTATCAAACAAAATATTCTTTTGGAAGAAAAACAAACAAATTTCCTTCGGAAGAAAACAAAATTTTCTTTCGGAAGCAAAGTCATTAAATATTTGTTTCGGAAGAAAGATTTCAAAACATACAAAATTTAATTTTTTTTTTAAATTTTGACAACTGTTCACACAACGGAGGAACAAATATTACATCCGCTATAGGTACAGTACCACACAAAACATTACAAGTGTTCCACAGCGTATGAACATTGTTCATCCGCTGTGAACATCTCTATTCAAGTGTTCGACAGCGCATGACTAACATACGTCATCCGTTGTAGACACAGTGCAAGTGTATACAGCGTATACACACAGGTAATAATACGCTGTAAACATTCACAAATCACATCCAAGTGTCCACAGCTCATGAACAAATGTTCATCCACTGTGAACAATCATCAAAACATTTCATGTGTCCATAGCGCATGAACAATTGTTCTTCCGCTGTGAACATACAATCAAATGTTTAAAGGATCCACAGCGCATGAACTTTGTTCATTCGCTGTGAACACATCAAACATTTGATCAAAGGTTCCACAGCGTATCAACTTTGTTCATCCGCTATGAACATATCAAACATTTGATCAAAGGTTCCACAGCGCATGAACTTTGTTCATCCGCTGTGAACATATCAAACATTTGATCAAAGGTTCCACAGGGCATGAACTTTGTTCATCCGCTGTGAACATATCAAACATTTGATCAAAGGATCCACAGCGCATGAACAAATGTTCATCAACTGTGAACAATCAGTACAACGGACCAAGGGTTTACCGCGTATGAACAAAATTGTTCATCCGCAGTGACTACAGTTCTCATACGCAGTGTATAAACTATGTTCATAGTGCATGAACAAATTGTTCATCCGCTGTGTGCACAGTACAACATACAGCGCACAGTGTAAAATGCACAGCGCATGAACATTGTTTATATAGCAGATGACCTAAATTTAATTTTAAGTTATTTTTGTAGAGCAAATGAACACCGTTCATACAGCGGATGGTTTGCGGATGAACACTGTATTCACTGTGGATAGTTAATTGTCCGTTGTGTATTTAAACCACACTTACAGATTTCTTTCTTTTTACCACAAGAGAGAGAGAGAACATTCAAAATTTCAAACATTTAAAAAAAAACCCCGTAAACCCTTGAAACCTTGTTAAATTAAAAACCTAAAATCATTGTGATTTATCATCTGATTCACAATCTAATAGGTCAATGAACCTTTGATCAACATGTCATCAATTCAAGTATCATAAAAGCATATAACACATCCTTCTTTGTTTTGCAGATATGGCAAACTTAGTGTTTGTCAGAGATCACAAGATATGTGCATATCTGAATACTGACTCTCTTAAGTTAGAGAACTACAAAGATATTATCCAAGCTATTAGGCAAACAAGGCTGGTGCATGCTATGACAGCAAGCCCAGATATTTATGAGGATCACATTGTCCAATTTTGGACAAATGCACATCTGGGAGAAATTGATGATCAACAAGTAGTTATATCTATAGTGCATGAACAACAGATCATCATTTCTGAAGAAGTTATAAGAAGAGTGCTACAACTGGGAGAAGTTGATGCTTATGGTCCAGTTGAGTTTGATGAACACTATGTTTTACATGTGTTTAGGCGGATTGGCTATACAGGCACCATAGAGAGAAAACAGATCAAGAAGTCCGATATGTGTGCGCAATTTAGATTTCTGATGCATACTTATCAGAAGACTGTGACTAATAGAAAGACTGGTTGGGATGCCACATCACTAAGATCTTCATGTGCAATAGCAAGTATCATAGCAAGAAGGCCTTTTAACTTTGCTGCACAAGTGCTCAAGGGACTAGTTTACAACATTACAAAGGTGAGGAACAAGTTTCTAATGTTTCCAAGATTCCTGCAAATGATGATTGATGATCTGTTACCCAATATTCCAAGAGAAGGAGCCATCTTCCATCCTGTTTATTTCAATGAAATTGTTTTCAACAAGATAAAGTCAAGTCTTTACCATGTTGATGAGGTGCCTGTACCTCCTCATATGATAGATCATGACATTCCTGTACCTGAGGTATTTATGTGGATGCCAGGACAAGATGAGCCCTTCATGTTATACCAAAATGCCATACATCAAGCTCTCATCATACAACCACCACCAATTATACCAGAACCAATCATTGAGCCAGCACCATTCATACAAGCTCAAAACATCCAACCTGAACACCCAATTTTACCTGAACCAATCATCCCTTCACCACATCAAAGCCCAAATTTGTCTGATCAACAAACATTGTCATCTCTTTTGAGAGATATAGATACGGCTCTTGAAGAAGAAACTGATGAACATGAGGATGTTGGCACATCATCACATGAGCCTGTACATGAACAGACATCCACTGCTGTTGAAGAAGTTGAAACTAGCAGTGAGAACATCACTGAAGATGATATTAAGCATACTGAAGTATTTCTCTTCACTGAATACAATAAGCTCATTGAAAGATCAAACAACAAAGCAAGAAGATTAAAAGATAAGATTAAAGGGAAAGATAAGGAAATAGAGAAATTAGAGTCAGATAATGATGCTCAGAAGCTGATTGTTAAGTTTGTTGAAAAACAGCTTGAACAGACAAAAGGTGAGTTAAAAGCTAAAGATAATGAGCTGAACATTGTCAAAGCTGAGATTGAATACTTAGCTAAACAATCAGAATCCAGATCAAGTGATGTGGATGAATTAAAGAAGATAATAGAAGCTCAAAATGACGAGATAAAGAGATTAAACAGAGAGCTTGAACTTGCAGACACTTAACTAAATGAGGAAGAACATTCAGTAGGTCTAGATCAAGACCTGAGTGATTCTGAAAAGATGGCTACTGAAGAAGAAACAAACAAAAACCAAACAGATCAAGTAGAGCTAGCAGTGATCATACCAGAAGAATCATACACATTGGATCAGTTGTTTAGTGATGTTAACCCATTTGAAAACATCCATTACTCACCAATCCTGAGGCAACACTTTCACACTTCAGATCCCATCTCTGAAGAAACAAGCATTGTACCGTACAACCCTTTAACATCCAAACAAATGGAGCACATAAAATAGTTTGCAGAGACTGTCTCTGTCCAAACTGAACAAGCAGGCGCTAAAGCTTCATCATCAGAACCACAATGCAAAACTTATGAGAGAAAAAGGAAGAGAATGTATTTGAGTTCACTGTCCAAAGGTAAGAAACCAGCTCAAGAATCTGAAGCACCAAAATCCCCTCCTCTCAAGCTACTCAAAGTTAAGCAGCAACCAACAGAGTATGCTAAAACAATACAACTAGAAGATGGTGAGATTGATCAGAGTTCTGAACCACAGCAAATGATCATAGTATTAGATTCTAAAGATGAACAAGAAGAGGTTGAAGCTGAGGAGTCAATCCCAAACATACAAGAACTATTCCCAGATGATACAGAAACACTTATGGGAATAGAGTTAGTCTCTAGAGGCTTTCCCTATGATTCATTCATGCATCTGAATCTATCAGAATTAAAACATCTGCTTAAAGACTTTCAGGAAGTGATGAAAAATGAAAGTGAGCAAACCTACAAAAGGTACAAAGAGATTAAAGATCAGCAGGAGTTGAAGAAAAACCTGCCAAAGCATCCTCAAATTGAAAAGATGACTTAGCAGAAAGAAATGGTAAACAACAACAGACAAAACAGACTGAGCTGCTAAAAAGGGTAGGATATCCTCTCAGACCTTCAGACCTTAAGTTGATAATGAAGAAGATTGAAGGAAATCAGTACACTCATCCAATCATCTGGTGGTATTATGATGAAAAGCATTTTGAAGTTGTGTTGGAGAGGAAGTTGGAAGGAAAAATTGATGAGGACAGAAGATTGTTTGATCCAGTTGAGATTAAACTTATTCACCCGTCTTATGTCTCATTCTTAAAGACAAAATTATTTCCAGGCATTCAGGATGTACAGTGCAAGGGTGATTGCTGCTACTTTATTCACATGTTAAGGATACTTGGAACAGTATATGTGAATGCAGCTTTGAAGCAAAGATTAGAGACAAAATAGCAGCCACTCACCCACATTGAAGGAATCACTGGAATGAGAATTTCTGAGCACAACAACCTAGAGATTCTCAAAGGAAAGCATGTTGTCTCCACCTTGGTGAGCAACATTGATGTCCAAAGCCTTGACTAGTCAACTCTGGTGCAGCTGGTTCTCCTGACTATAAAGAGAAAGTATGATGATCAGATAAGTGCAGTTGACTACTTCACTGAACATATAGTCAACTGTAAAAATGCCTTAAAGATCACAGCACTCAAAGATCAGGTGAAAGATGCTGAAGCTGACCAAGCCATAGAGCAAGACATTGAAGATTGTCTTAAGGCTATGGAAGAAGCCCAGAAGAAGACTGATGAAGTAGGACCATCTCATTCCTAAGGTTTCTAAACACACAGCTGGGGAAACAAACAAACAAACATATCCTTCTTTATTATTATGCATTCATACATTCATACATACATGTGCCCTTATGCACATGATATCGTACAAATCATTCATACATGTGGTTTTATATACATGGTATCATACAATAATACATACATTGTTGTTGTTACAAACACATGAGATTCATGCAAACATACATATATGTGTTAACAAACACATGGATTCATACAATCCTTCATATTTATTTTATTATGCTAACACTTGAAATCATTCAATCAAACAATCATTTCAAACATGTGTTACACATGCAATAAATCAAATATACACAATAACAATCAATCATACACAACATACAATCAAAACATGCATAACATTCAAGACAAACAAACAAACAAAACATTTATTCATAACCAAAACACACAAACACACATTACTAACAAACAACACATTAATCTAGCGAACATAAAATGTTGGCAACATCATACTTAGGGGGAATATTGTTGGACTCAACAATTGCATTAAGAATTAATGCATAAAAAAGTATGATGCTTGCCATATCAAGCATAACAAACATAATGTGTTTTAACATCCAAAACAATCATTTAATAACACATTAACATCATTAACATTCATAAAAATCATTAATATTTGTTTAAATTTCTTTTTCAGGTTTGTACATAAAAGGAAATTTTGACAAGTGTTCGCATCAAATGAAGAAAGTCTCACAGTGGATGAAGATCATCAGCAGCAGATGAAGATTTGCTTCCAAGTGTGTGTAGTGGATGAACAACCATCCCATAGTGGATGAAGAACTCACAGCGGACGACATTCCACAGCTGATGTTCATCCACAGTGGATGAACATTCCACAACGGATGTTCGTCCACAGTGGATGAACATCCCATAGCGGATAACATGCAACCATGCGCAGTGGATGACAAGCTTCTCCACAGTGGATGAGATATTCTCCACAGTGGATAGCTTAGACACTTAGGATTATTTATGTAATATTCATTTACAAAAGGGTAGTTCAGTAATTGTATATAACTATGTGTATAGGCTATAAATAGCACGCTACCCTAATCCTTTGTATGCTTTTGAACGAAATCAATACAAACAAGCAGTTAGTTTTCATTGTGTTCTTGCACACACACCATACACACACAAACACACACATACATTGATTTCATACTCTATTATTATGGGTTTCCGCACCATAATGTTAGTGTGTTGAAGTTGAGAGATATTGAAAAGATCCTTGGGGGAATCAACCTTTTATTCATTTTCATCATCAGTATAAGCTGATTTCATCAGGAAATTGAACATGGAAATATCAAAGGCAGCAAAATTATGCATTTTCATACATTTCAAATTTTGATATTTTCAAATTTTGAAAAAATAAACAAAGCCAAGTCAATCTAACACTAACAAACAGCAGGTTGACACATACATATTTGTTTATTTTATTGAACAATATTGCTTATGAGTGATATCAAAACATCCATATATTGAATATGTTAAAATTCAATATTTTAACATACATTTTAAATCAAATTTTAAACAAACATTTTGATTTAAACAAGATTTATCAAACAAAATATTCTTTTGGAAGAAAAACAAACAAATTTGCTTCGGAAGAAAACAAAATTTTCTTTCGGAAGCAAAGTCATTAAATATTTGTTTCGGAAGAAAGATTTCAAAACATACAAAATTTAATTTTTTTTTAAAATTTTGACAACTGTTCACACAACGGAGGAACAAATATTACATCCGCTGTAGGTACAGTACCACACAAAACATTACGAGTGTTCCACAGTGTATGAACATTGTTCATCCGCTGTGAACATCTCTATTCAAGTGTTCGACAGCGCATGACTAACATACGTCATCCGTTGTAGACACAGTGCAAGTGTATACAGCGTATACACACAGGTAATAATACGCTGTAAACATTCACAAATCACATCCAAGTGTCCACAGCGCATGAACAAATGTTCATCCACTGTGAACAATCATCAAAACATTTCATGTGTCCATAGCGCATGAACAATTGTTCTTCCGCCGTGAACATACAATCAAATGTTTAAAGGATCCACAGCGCGTGAACTTTGTTCATTCGCTGTGAACACATCAAACATTTGATCAAAGGTTCCACAGCGTATCAACTTTGTTCATCCGCTATGAACATATCAAACATTTGATCAAAGGTTCCACAGCGCATGAACTTTGTTCATCCGCTGTGAACATATCAAACATTTGATCAAAGGTTCCACAGGGCATGAACTTTGTTCATCCGCTGTGAACATATCAAACATTTGATCAAAGGATCCACAGCGCATGAACAAATGTTCATCAACTGTGAACAATCAGTACAACGGACCAAGGGTTTACCGCGTATGAACAAAATTGTTCATCCGCAGTGACTACAGTTCTCATACGCAGTGTATAAACTATGTTCATAGTGCATGAACAAATTGTTCATCCGCTGTGTGCACAGTACAACATACAGCGCACAGTGTAAAATGCACAGCGCATGAACATTGTTTATATAGCAGATGACCTAAATTTAATTTTAAGTTATTTTTGTAGAGCAAATGAAGACCGTTCATACAGCGGATGGTTTGCGGATGAACACTGTATTCACTGTGGATAGTTAATTGTCCGTTGTGTATTTAAACCACACTTACAGATTTCTTTCTTTTTACCACAAGAGAGAGAGAGAACATTCAAAATTTCAAACATTTAAAAAAAAACCCCGTAAACCCTTGAAACCTTGTTAAATTAAAAACCTAAAATCATTGTCATTTATCATCTGATTCACAATCTAATAGGTCAATGAACCTTTGATCAACATGTCATCAATTCAAGTATAATACAAGCATCTAACACATCCTTCTTTGTTTTGCAGATATGGCAAACTTAGTGTTTGTCAGAGATCACAAGATATGTGCATATCTGAATACTGACTCTCTTAAGTTAGAGAACTATAGAGATTTTATCCAAGCTATCAGGCAAACAAGGCTGGTGCATGCTATGAAAGCAAGCCCAGATATTTATGAGGATCACATTGTCCAATTTCGAACAAATGCACATCTGGGAGAAATTGATGATCAACAAGTAGTTATATCTACTGTTCATGAACAACAGATCATCATTTCTGAAGAAGTTATAAGAAGAGTGCTACAACTGGGAGAAGTTGATGCTGATGGTCCAGTTGAGTTTGATGAACACTATGTTTTACATGTGTTTAGGCGGATTGGCTATACAGGCAACATAGAGAGAAAACAGATCAAGAAGACCTATATGTGTGCGCAATTTAGATTTCTGATGCATACTTATCAGAAGACTATGACTAATAGAAAGACAGGTTGGGATGCCACATCACTAAGAGCTTCATGTGCAATAGCAAGTATCATAGCAAGAAGGCCTTTTAACTTTGCTGCACAAGTGCTCAATGGACTAGTTTACAACATTACAGAGGTGAGGAACAAGTTTCTAATGTTTCCAAGATTCCTGCAAATGATGATTGATGATCTGTTACCCAATATTCCAAGAGAAGGAGCCATCTTCCATCCTGTTTATTTCAATGAAATTGTTTTCAACAAGATAAAGTCAAGTCTTTACCATGTTGATGAGGTGCCTCTGACTCCTCATATGATAGATCATGACATTCCTGTACCTGAGGTATTTATGTGGATGCCAGGACAAGATAAGCCCTTCATGTTATACCAAAATGCCATACATCAAGCTCTCATCATACAACCACCACCAATTATACCAGACCCAATCATTGAGCCAGCACCATTCATACAAGCTCAAAACATCCAACCTGAACACCCAATTTTACCTGAACCAATCATCCCTTCACCACCTTAAAGCCCAAATTTGTCTGATAAAAAAACATTATCATCTCTTTTGAGAGATATAGATATGGTTCTTGAAGAAGAAACTAATGAACATGAGGATGTTGGCACATCATCACATGAGCCTGTACATGAACAGACATCCATTGCTGTTGAAGAAGTTGAAACTAGCAGTGAGAACATCACTGAAGATGATATTGAGCATACTAAAGTATTTCTCTTCACTGAATACAATAAGCTCATTGAAAGATCAAACAACAAAGCAAGAAGATTAAAAGATAAGATTAAAGGGAAGATAAGGAAATAGAGAAATTAGAGTCAGATAATGATGCTCAGAAGTTGATTGTTAAGTTTGTTGAAAAACAGCTTGAACAGACAAAAGATGAGTTAAAAGCTAAAGATAATGAGCTGAACATTGTCAAAGCTGAGATTGAATACTTAGCTAAACAATCAGAATGCAGATCAAATGAAGTGGATAAATTAAAGAAGATAATAGAAGCTCAAAATGACGAGATAAAGAGATTAAACAGGGAGCTTGAACTTGCAGACACTTAACTAAATAAGGAAGAACATTCACTAGGTCTAGATCAAGACCTGAGTGATTCTGAAAAGATGGCTGCTGAAGAAGAAACAAACAAAAACCAAACAGATCAAGCAGAGCTAGCTCTGATCATACCAGAAGAATCATACATATTGGATCAGTTGTTTCGTGATGCTAACCCATTTGAAAAATCCACTACTCACCAATCCTAAGGCAACACTTTCACACTTCAGATCCCATCTCTGAAGAAACAAGCATTGTACTTTACAACCCTTTAACATCCAAACAAATAGAGCTCATAAAATAGTTTGCAGAGACTGTCTTTGTTCAAACTGAACAAGCAGGCGCTGAAGCTTCATCATCAGAACCACAATGCAAAACTTAGGAGAGAAAAAGGAAGAGAATGTATTTGAGTTCACTGTCCAAAGGTAAGAAACCAACTCAAGAATCTGAAGCACCAAAATCCCCTCCTCTCAAGCTACTCAAAGTTATGCAGCAACCAACAGAGTATGCTAAAACAATACAACTAGAAGAGGGTGAGATTGATTAGAGTTCTGAACCACAGCAAATGATCATAGTATCAGATTCTGAAGATGAACAAGAAGAGGTTGAAGCTAAGGAGCCAATCCCAAACATACAAGAACTATTCCCAGATGATCCAGAAACACTTATGGGAATAGAATTAGTCTCCAGAGGCTTTCCCTATGATTCATTCATGCATCTGAATCTGTCAGAATTAAAAGATCAGCTCAAAGACTTTCAGGAAGTGATGAAAAATGAAAGTGAGCAAACCTACAAAAGGTACAAAGAGATTAAAGATTAGCAGGAGTTGCAGAAAAACCTGCCAAAGGATCCTCAAATTGAAAAGATGACTTATCAGCAAGTGAAGAGTTGGTTCAGTCACAGAAGGATTCCTTACAGATCATATGCCGGGAGGTCATTATCACAAAAGAAAGATATGGATAGGGAAATCTACAAAAAATGCTTGTAAATGCCCTTAAGCCACAAGTGTTTAGACCTCACCCTGCAGCCTCACTCTCAACATATCATCAAGCTCCTCCGGAGCTTCATCCAATTTAAGAACCTCGAGATTTCATGCCCCATAACCTATGGCCTGAAGGAAACAAGGTTAGAGAGATGATAAATGAAAAGACCAACTTTGTGAAGTTGTAGGACAGAATCTCTCTGGCAGATGGGGCAAATGAGCACAAAATAGTGGCCTGGAAGTATGATGAAGTATGGGATGTTGTTTTAGTGAAAAGAGTATCTGGATTAGTCCAATTCTTATCTGATATATCCCAATTATGCTCTTTATCATATTAAGACAGAGTTGACCTTCTCCAACTGAGAATGGTCAATCATACTAATAATTCAAGAGGAGCTGATTACTTCCACTCTCTAAGAACTTACATGCACAAACAGCACTATGAGCTAAAGGCCAAAGCAAACAAAGAAGACAAACTTCATATTGAGAAGCTGAGGAGAGAACAAAGAGCAGCAGGAAATGGTAAACAACAACAGATAAAACAGACAGAGCAACTAGACACTGAGCTGCTAAAAAGGGTAGGATATCCTCTCAGACCTTCAGACCTTAAGTTGATAATGAAGAAGATTGAAGGAAATCAGTACACTCATCCAATCACCACGTGGTATTATGATGAAAAGCATTTTGATGTTGTGTTGGAGAGGAAGTTGGAAGAAAAAATGGCTGAGGACATAAGATTGTTTGATCCAGTTGATATTAAACATATTCACCCATCTTATGTCTCATTCTTAAAGACAAAATTATTTCCAGGCATTCAGGATGTACATTGCAAGGGTGATTGCTGCTACTTTCTTCACATGTTAAGGATACTGGGAACAGTATATGTGAATGCAGCTTTAAAGCAGAGATTAGAGACAAAGCAGCAGCAACTCACCCACATTGAAGGAATCACTGGAATGAGAATTTCTGAGCACAACAACCTAAAGTTTCTCAAAGGAAAGCATGTTGTCACCACCTTGGTGAGCAACATTGATGTCCAAAACCTTGACTAGTCTACTCTGGAGCAGCTGGTTCTCCTGACTATAGAGAGAAAGTATGATGATCAGATAAGTGCAGTTGACTACTTTACTGAACGTATAGTCAACTATAGAAATGCCTTCAAGATCACAGCTATGTAAGATCAGGTGAAAGAAGCTGAAGCTGACCAAGACATAGATCAAGACATTAAAGATACTCTTAAGGCTATGGAAGAAGCCCAAAAGAAGACTGATGATCCAAGACCATCTCATTCCTAAAGTTTCAAAACACACAGCTGGGGAAACAAACAAACAAACATATCTTCTTTATTATTTTGCATTCATACATACATGTGCCCTTATGCACATGATATCGTACAAATCATTCATACATGTGGTTTTATATACATGGTATCATACAATAATACATACATGTATTATTGATACAAACACATGAGATTCATGAAAACATACATATTTGTGTTAACAAACACATGGATTCATACAATCATTCATATTTATTTTATTATGCTAACACTTGAAATCATTCAATCAAACAATCATTTCAAACATGTGTTACACATACAATAAATCAAATATACATAATAACAATCCATCATACATAACATACAATCAAAACATGCATATCATTCAAGACAAACAAACAAACAAAACAATTATTCATAACCAAAACACACAAACACACATTACTAACAAACAAAACATTAATCTAGCAAACATAAAATATTGGCAACATCATACTTAGGTGGAGTATTATTGGACTCAACAATTGCATTAAGAATTAATGCTTAAAAAGTATGATGCTTGCCACATCAAGCATAACAAACATAATGTGTTTTAACATCCAAACAATCATTTAATAACACATCAACATCATAACATTCATAAAAATCACTAATATTTGTTTAAATTTCTTTTTCAAGTTTGTACATAAAAAGAAATTTTGTCAAGTGTTCGCAGCGGATGAAGAAAGTCTCACAATGGATGAAGATCATCAGCAGCAGATGAAGATTTCCTTCCAAGTATGTGCAGCGGATGAACAACCATCCCACAGCGGATGAAGAACTCACAGCGGGCAACATTCCACAGCGGATGTTCATTCACAGAGGATGAACATCCCACAGCGGATAACATACAACTATGCACAGCGGATGATAAGCTTCTCCACAGCGGATGAGATATTATCCATAGCGAATGACTTATTCTCCATAGCGGATAGCTTAGACACTTAGGATTATTTATGTAATATTCGTTTACATAAGGGCAGTTCAGTAATTGTATATAGCTATGTGTATAGGCTACAAATAGCATGCTACTCTAATTCTTTGTAAGCTTTTGAATGAAATCAATACAAACAAGCAGTTAATTTTCATTATGTTCTTGCACACACACCATACACACATAAACACACACATACACAGATTTCATACTCTATCATTATGGGTTTCCGCACCATAATGTTAGTGTGTTGAAGTTGAGAGATATTGAAAAGATCCTTGGGGGAATCAACCTCTTATTCATGTTCATCATGAATTTAAGCTGATTTCATCAATCATTACCTGGTGTGTTTATGTTACTACACCCACAAACACTTGGATAACCTAAATATTTACTTACACCCTGAGATGATGGCTTCATAGTTGAATATGATCTTTAGTTTATCATAGCATGTATTTTCTTTTCCAAGATGAGCTTACCCGCATATGAGATAAGTCGTGTCAGTCTTTCAAGATTTTGAATTAAGGATAGTAAATGATATAATGACTGTAATTATATCATTTCCCAATTGCAGTACAAATCATATACTTCAACAAAATAACTTCTTTTTGTAATTTTATAGCATTAAATAATTTTTTTTTGTTTTATAAATGTTTTTGCAAATTTTGATTTTTACTCAAGGTTAATCATGCCAATTGATTGGACTAAGAATTCAAACCGACTAGGGTCAAATGCCTTAGTGAACAAATCAGCTAACTGATTGTCTGTATGAACCTGAATCAACTTGATTAACCCCTTTTCAGCACACTCTCTCAAAAAGTGATATCTAATTTCAATGTGTTTGATTTTTGAGAGCTGAACCGGATTATTTGTTATGAACATGGCTGTTGTGTTGTCAATTTGAATTGGAGTGTGCAAGAAGTTATAACCATAATCAAGCATCTGGTTTTGAATCCAGAGAACTTGAGAGCAACAGGCTGATGCTGCTATGTACTCCGCTTCTGCTGCTGAAATGGATACATTTGTCTGTATCTTGCACTGTTAGGAGACCAGTCTGGGACCAAGAAATTAACAACCTCCAGAAGTGGACTTTCGATCAAAGTTGCATCCTCCGTTCTCACTATCTGTGTATACATAGAGCTTGAAATCCCCTTCTTTTGATTACCATAATCCAAGTGCAGGCTTGCCCTTGAGATATCTGAATATCCTATTCACAGCATTCACATGAGATTCCTTGGGATCTGCCTAATATCTAGCACAAACACATACACCAAACATAATGTCAGGTCTACTAGCTGTAAGATACGTAAGTGATCCTATCATTGATTGATAGTGAGTTTGATCCACTGATTTGCCATCTGAGTCTGGACCAATCTTCATTTTTGTATCCACAGGAGTTCTGATAGACTGACAGTCTTCAACATTGATTCCACATATTTTGATTGATTGATGAAGATTCCATCTGCTGTCTATTGTACTTGCAATCCTAAGAAGAATGTGAGCTCTCCTATAACACTCATCTAGAACTTGGAATGCATGAGATCTTCAAAATCCTTATAGAGTTTCTTGTTTATTGAGCCAAAAATTATATCATCCACATAGATTTGGACACTCAATAGTTCATGTCCTTTCTTCTTTCTAAATAAAGTCTAATCAATCTTTCCTTTTTCATATCCGTGATCAAGAAGGAAAGATGATAGAGTCTTGTACCACTTTCAAGGGGCTTGATGTAAACCATACAAAGCTTGGTCAAGCTTGTACACCCTATAAGATAAATTTGGGTCCTCAAAATCTGGTGGTTGGCTCACATAGACTTCTTCTAAGATTTTGCCATACAGAAATGCACACTTTACATCCATTTGATACACAGTGAATTTCATAGATGCAGAGTAAGCAAGAAAGAGTCTTATGGCTTCTAATCTCGCAACATGAGCAAACACTTCATCATAGTCTATTCCTTCTTCTTGATTATAGCCCTGTGCAATTAATCTTGCCTTGTTTCTGATGACAATGCCCCTGTCATTTGTTTTGTTTCTATACATCCATCTGGTACCGATAGGGTATTGTCCTTTGGGAAGGTCTACTAGTTGTCATATGTCTTGTTTCTTGAACTGGAACAATTCTTCCTGCATTGCCTCAATCTAGCCATTGTCTTTAAGAGCCTCTTTTATATTCTTGGGTACAGTCTGACATAAAAAGAAAGAAAGAAAATGGATGTTTGTAATACTTGACTTACTTCTAGTCACCCGCTCATCTAGATCACCAATGATGTTTGACACTGGATGATTCTTAAGTATCCTTGTAATTGGAATCAAGTCACCAGGAATGGATACTTCAAGATTAGAGACATTCAGATCATCTTGGTGAGAGGCATCTTCAGGTTGTGACGTAGGAGAAAGGTGAAAGTAATCAATTGCTTTAACATCTTCAGCTTCAGCAGCACTTTGAAGACTTTCATCATTTGTATTTCCTTTAGTTTCAACTGGTATAGAAGCAGATTCTGGATTTCTCAATTTAGTGGATGGTTCTGCTGAAGGAGTGGGCATTGAACTAGGACCAGCCTCAGTTGAAACACTTTGATATAATGCAGCTTGTCTGATAGGATTGGCTGGTAATTGAACTTCTACATCAAATTGCTTAGCAGAAGAAGGAGAAATCATTGGAAAGTCATTTCTTCTCTCTGCTGTTTCAGAAGATCGAGCCGATTAAAGATTACCTGCATTTGACAAGTGGAACTAATCAAAAGATCTAGTAAATGAATCAATATCAAACAACCAATCAGGACCATTTATTGACTTAAGAAAGCAGTGCTCGTTCAATTGAACATTGGTTGACTCATCAATAATATTTAATCTATGATTAAACACTCCAAAAGCCTTGGAGACAGAGGAATAACCTACAAAGAATCCCTCATCAGACTTAGGAGCGAACTTTCCTAAATGGTCTCGGGTGTTTAATATTAATACAGGACTACGAAATTTGACTTGAAAAATCCAATAAATGGTTTTCTATGAAAAATAAGTTCATATGGTGTTCTGTTGTTTTCTTTAACTATCAAAGTTTGATTTTGCACAAAGCACGATGTGTTGACAGCTTCTGCCCAAAAGGTAATTGGTAGTTTGGCATTGGCTAGCATTGTTCTTGCTGCTTCAATAAGTGTTCTATTTCTTCTTTCAGCTACCCCATTTTGTTAAGGAGTCCTAGCTGTACTGAATTGATGAGCAATGCCTTTGTTTATACAAAATGAACTTAGATTTTCATTTTTGAATTCTGTCCCATTATCACTTTTGATTGATTTTACTTTTTGATCAATTTGATTTTCAATTTTTGTGATAAAATCTTTTTTTATTTGGGACGCTTCGTTTTTATGAAGTAGAAAGAAGACCCATGTGAATCGTGAAAAATCATCAATGATCACCAAACAATAATGCTTCTTTCCAATACTCATGATATGAATTGTTCCAAAAAGATCCATATGAAGTAACTTTAATGGAGAATTTTTTGTGTTCACAAGCTTTGGCTTATAGGAGGATTTATGTTGTTTCCCTTTAAGACATGCAGAAAAATGGTCAACAAAATGAAATTCTTTTTGAGGTAAACCAATTACATGATTTCCTATAACCAAATTGTTCATGTTCTTGACATTTGTGTGTCCCAAACGTCTATGCCAAAGTTGTGACTCATCAAATGATGGTTTAGACAAAAGACATGTTTCTTCTAGCGGTTGAGAAGAATTAAGGTTCAAGACGTAGGTATTATTCTTTCTTGGAGTCTTCAAGACAACCCATTCTTCAGGAATTTGAAATCTTGGTTTCAGAATGTAGCAATGAGTGTTTGTGAAGTGAGTGGAATATTTCTTGTCACAGAACTGAGACATGCTGAGGAGATTGAAATTCAGTTGCTCGCAGTAGTTCACTTTGTTAAAACTCAATAGTCCATTTGTCACAGATCCTTCCCCAGTAATTCTACCACCTTGTAAATCTCCACCAAATGCTACAGTAGTTCCTTGTATATGCTTGAAGTCATGAGGGAGGGAACTGTCTCCAGTCATGTGTCGGGAGCATCCGCTGTCCACATACCATAGTTTGTTGGACCTGTATGGATGACCCTGCAAGCATAAAAGAACTAGTTAGAATGTGGAACCCAAGCCATAATGGTCTTGGGTTGCCCGGTTCTATCCATTACTGTAACCTCTTGATACTTTCCTCTTGGTTGTGGTTTTGAGGAAGATGCTCTGAGGAATTTTTGTGGAGTCCTTATTGGTTTGATTTTATTGATTTCAACTGAGCTATTAGAAGAGTATGCAAATCTTTGAACCTGGTTTCTATGTAGAAATTGGGCATGTTTTTGTTTTTCAGAAATCACTTTTGTTTTATATCTTGGATGAAAACTCACTAATTATTTCATATTATGATTAAGATTCTTGTTGGTACTCTTTGACTACCATTGATCATAGAAGTCATCATCAGAATTGAAACTCTTGTTTGTTTAATATGTGATGGACTTCTGTTTTTGACCTTTTCAGTTGAAATTGGCAAAATAGGCTTGTTTTGTGGAATTCTCAAGCCTTTTTGTTTAAAGAAACAATCAGATGTGTTGTGATTTGTCATATCACATATAGAACAATACTTGTTGATATAACAGTTTTTGGTTGAATGATTGTTCATGTCACAGATGAGGCAATATTGATTAAAATAACACTCATTTGTATTGTGATTAAGCATGTCACAAATGTCATAGTACATTTGTTTGTCCTTTGATTTTGAAGTGGAGGCTTCATTTGACTTAGCAGATTTTAGATTACCCTCAGATTTAGTTTTTGATGAAGAAGCAACTTCAGTTTTATTTGTGACAGCAGATTGTTTCATAATTCTGCTTTGCTTGATTTTTCGAGACTAATTTTGCTTCTTTTTCCCTTTATTTAACTCCCTTTCAAATTGGTCTACATGCTCTTTATTGAAAATATCAAAACCGACCCCTTGTTTGTTCTTAGATGATGATTGTGATTCAGTTTTTACTTTTAATTTTAGAACAATGGGAGATTTTTCTTTGGTTGATGGACAAGCCGTAACTTTACCTATGAATTTCAGTGTAACCTTTTCTGATTTGCTTGAATTTTTTGGAGATTTCATCTCACTAGCAGATCTGCTTTCAATAGAAGGTTTTACCGTAAATTCAGCATTCTTTTCCACCTTGAGGTTTTCGGGAATGAACTTGACAAATGGCACAATGGCTTTGATTGGGCTGTTTGTTTCTTGGCAACTACGGGTTTGTATGAGCACTCTTTGATTTTGATTGGGTGACCCAATTTGATTTTATCCTCATTGGTTTCAGTAAAAACATTTGGTTTGTTTTGAGGATTAGTTATTTGTGAAACCATTGTTTTAGTTTTAATAACTTTAGGTTCAATTGAATCAGATTGAGTGAGTGACTCAGGCATAACTGTATAGTTGTCATTATATGGAGGAGGACAAGAATTGTATCCTATCCCAGTTATCTCCTTTGGCTCTTTTTGTGAGTCAAGTAACTCTTGCAGCTTAGAAGAAGTGAATTGAAAATTTTTAAGTTTCACTTCAGTAGCTTATTGCATAGCCTTGGTTTTTGTTAACAAGTCAGTTAACCCCTCATTCTCAGCTGCGAGAGTGTACTTTTCACCGTGGAGTTTTTCAATATCTGAAAGAAGTGATTTGATTTTGATTTAAAAACTTTCCATTTCTTGTTTTAACATTTCAGATTTGACCTTTTCTTCTTTGATTTTAATAGCCAACTTGTGATTATGCTCTTTATATCCCTGTACTTCTTGAATACATTTATCAAAACAGAGATTGGATTTTACCTCAGTTGGCATTAGAGTTGGACCATCATTGATGTGAGCCATAAGAGCATGATTCTAAAATTAAGGTTTAACTTCTTCTGCATATAGGCTCCAGTCACAAACTCCATCTTGTCTGATGATAAATGCATTAGAGGTCAGTTGGCTGCTTCCCTGAGCTTGATGAGCGTTGAATTTGATGCTGGTACTGATGTTGGTTACTTGACAGAAAGCTTGAATTGGGTTGAGATGATGGCTGACCATGTGATGTCCTTTGGTAGTTGTTGTTACTTCTTCTGGGAGCATTACATTCCCTAGAGAAACAGCCACTCATACCATAATTAAAACATTTTACTTTGGATTTGTCATATCCAAGTTTTGTGTTCTCATTTAGACTCAGCTTCTTCCTTTTTCGAAAGAATTTCTTGGCTCTTATTGCAATCATGGCCATCTACAATTGCAAGTCCATTTCTTCAACATCATCTGGAACCATTTCTTCCAAATCTTCCTGAATCAGGGAGCTGAAGTGAGTCTTCCTCCTAGATATGCCTCAAAACTAGCAACAAAGGCATTGTAAGTTGCCTTTTGCTCTTTAGATTTTTTATCACTAGGCATGCTGGTGGGTGTTGTTGTGGATTGAGTGGAAGATGATGGTTTGTTTTGTTGAGAAACAGCATAGAATCCAGTAGTTCTTGCTTGATCTCTTAAGGATAGAAAATCATCTTCTTCAGTCACAAAGGCATTTTCAACAGACTGAGTTTCAGATGGAAACTTGTATGCCTCAATGACTTGAGGTCCACTGACATTTCTACTTCTTTGATCCAACTCAAGAGCTTTAATCTTAGCAATCATAATGTCTAAGCTGGTGCTTTCCAAGTCAAGAGTGTTCTTCAACATAGTAACATTTTGTTTCTAGCTTTCAGGCAGACTGTGTAGCATCTTCTTGTTCATTTCTTTCTCTTTGTATGTAACCCCCATGATCTCAAGATCATTCACTAGTTGTACAAAACAATGTAGCTGCTTGGAGATTGATTCTCTTTTGGTATGATGGAAGGTTTCATATTGGTTCACTAGTTTGTCTTTATTTATCTCCGTCACCTCACTGCTTCCTTCACACATGATTTGCAGTGCATCCCAAACACCTTTGGCTGTTCCATACTTTTCCAGTCTTTTGAGGACATCCATTTTCAAAGCCTGAGTTAGAATGGAGTAGGCTTTGAGGTCTATCTTGATTTTCTTGTATTCCTCATCATCAAGATTTAGAGTAGGATCCTCAATAAGAATTCTAGTAGTACTATATTGAGCAGCTTAATCAGTATTTAGAGACACAGGAATGTAGGGTCCTTTGTAAATAGAAATCCTATAGTCGGGATCCACACCTGTAATGTATTTCCTAAACCGGATTTTCTACTGCTTAAACTCAGACTTGTGTTTAAGCATTGGAGGTTTAGATGCATGACCAAGTTCAGAAAAATTAGTAGAATCCATTATGACTAAATGATTTTTTAGAGGGTTTGAATGTTGATTAAGTTGATTTTATGTCCAGAATATTCAAACAGGCCAAAGTCCTGGTATTCTTGTATAGTTTTTGTGAACAGTAGTGGCAGTATGGTTGATATGATGAACAGTTCACAGAAAGGGTTAAGATTTTGATTTTAAGAGGTTTTATTCTGATTTTTGTTTGAGAATCAACAGTCGAGCAATCTTCTTATGTTGTCTGACAGAGGCACAATAATGGTTGATTAAGTTTCACATATTTTCAGTATGAACGCTTATTAGAAGTGTAACACTTGCTAATACACCACACAATCACCAGTTCAATCGATTTTCATTCAAGATCTGCACTGATTTTGAGACGAATTCAAGAGCCAAGGCTCTGATACCAATTGACCGGGTCCGAGATGGGAATCTCAGTTGATGTGACTCAACAAGGATCGAATATGATGATTGAGTCAATGATTAAGTAGCGGAAATACTTAATCAAAGAACACTAAATGCTTAAAATACTAAAAAATGCTTTGTATATTGATGTTGGTAAACAATATACAAAGAATGCTAGGGTTCGCAGCACTAAACAATATTTGTGGAAGCTTTTGTGAAACTTCTATGTGTGTAAAAGCTTACAAAAGTAGTGTATACTATTCTATTTATAGGCTGATACAATGTCTGTACAAAATTACTAAACTACCCTGACAACTATACATCAAAATACTAGTCTAAGTACAAAATAGAATAAGCATTTGTAAATGTCCATCCGCATTAACTAATGCGGACATGTTGTCTTCATCAGCATTTCTTCTATTAAGTCTTCAGCATTGAATGAGTCATCCGCATTAGTTAATGCAGATGAACAAATACTTAGCCTTATTTGTTTATCCTTTTCCGCATTAGTTAATGCGGATGAACAAATACTTGACCGTATTTGTTCATTTGTCTTCCGCATTTACAAATGAGAACACCCAACACTTTTCTTTTTCTTCTTAAATCTTTACCCGCATTTCTTCTTAGACATGAGGGATTTCCATTCAGAACAACCTTCAACCACCTCTTGAATTTCATGTATGATCCTTTCAGGGTCCAACAATACTCCCCCTAAGGATTATACAGTCTATGTACTTCAAGGGTTTGGAAGTGGTGGAGATTGTAAAGATTTGGTGGTTCTTCAAGAGCAGGTGCTAGACTTTCTTGGACTGATGATGGAGCTGGTGCTGGTTCTATTTCTACAGAAGGTTGAGGTTCATCCAGTGAGGGATCCAAAATAGCCTTGATCATGTTAGAGAAATCTCTGGCCTCATTCATCTTGTCTCTACTCAGAACATGAATCTTGATTTGGCTCATATTATGAATAGCCTCAATAGGCATCTAACTTAGAGATATGGGTTCCCACACAGAGACAGTGGAAAGCCCATCTTTGTGAATCAACAGAGAGCCATCAGCATCTACCTCAAGCTTCACTATATTTCCCAATTGAAGAGGAACTTTCTTTCTTCTTCTTTGTTCTTTCTTTTTAATAATTCTGTCATAGGCTATTTTTAAAATTTTGATGCATTTCAAAAAGAAATACATATCAGCTTCTCCAAGCTTGTTATCTATTTCTCTGAAGTGTCTGGAAAATGTGTAGTGGATAGAGAATTCATCTAGCAATCTCACCTCCTATCCATTGAATAGCCGTATGTCAGATCCTTCCTTTCCTCCCTATTTTCTTTCAATAACCAACTCATAAGTCTTTTCATCATAAAACACATTTAAGATTGGCATTGATTTTTGGGTGCCAGCAACCATCTTTCTTTTTAATGATTCTATTAGTTTTACATTCAACTCTGGAAATACCAACTCTTCAGTTTCTTTCTTCTTTTTCTTTTCAAGAGGATTTCAAAAAGATTTGTCTTTCCTTATGCATATTGCTTTTAGAGATTTGAAGTTGTTTGTTTTCTTAAACATTCTTAGTATTTCTTCAAATTCATATCCTCTATACATTGCATGATGATTGATTAATTCAAGCTCAGCTAGTTCTTTAAGATCATGAATCTACAGGGAGTTCACCAGAGCAGTGTACTCTATGAAGAACTAAACAAGCCCTGAGATTATTTTAACAATAAACATGTTCCAATCACTGTCATACTTACAGGAAATAATTTTCAACTCGACTTTGCATTCTGGAGTAGACACACCCTTAATCATCTCTTAAGTGGTTAACCCTTCATGCAGCTTCAATTGAGAGGGTTCAGCAAATCATTTAGGATTTTTATGGAGCATGGGTGCCAAGACATCATGGTCTTTGGTAGTGAGTTGGACATCTTAAGTTGAAACTCTGGTTCTCGGTCTCCTCCCTACAACTTCTTCTTCAATAGCGATTAATCTTTCTTTCTTGTCTTTGACTATTTTGAGAATTGCAGCTCTGAGGGAATTTGTTTTCATATTACCCAGCTTTCTTTTGGTAAATCCTTAAGTAGATAGATAAACCTTCATTTCCCTGTCTGTCATGCTATAGGGATCAGGATAATGTGATTGAGGCTCTTGCTGCTGTTGAGACTGTGTAGAAGTAAAAGTGATTGAGGACCTGCCTGTCTTCTTTTCATAGTTAGTTACATATGTAGGGTCAAGTAGTTTGTGCATCTTGTTCACTTCTTCGACCATACCCTCATATGTCATCCCAAATACTTCATCAGCATCATAACCGTGATTAATCAATAACATGGCTTTAACCATCAGATCATCGATTTGTGCCTTCTTAACCATCTCCTCAACTGATGATTCGACCTTTTTAGGGTTGTCTTTGACCAAAGGTTCATCAAGGATGCTTTCATCATATCCTCCCTCTATCTCTCCTTCTTCTAAAACTATCAGCTCAATGTTCTTCTTCAATTTTTCTTCAGCCTTCTCATGCTCTTCTAAAAATTTAGCAATAGCTGTAAGGCTTCTTAGATCATCTTTCTGTTTCTTAACTGCTGGTTCCTCTTCTACCATTGGCAGTTTGCCTTTGGCCTTCTCAAATAAATATTTCCTCTTTCTGGAATACATATATAATCGAGGACCAGATGATGATGGAACAGATGCTTCAACTTCTTATGGAACAGATGCTTCAACTTCTTATTTCTTTTTATCTTTTTCAAGCTTTTCAGCTTCTTCTTTCTGTTTTCCGGCAGTCTCCTTTTCTTTAAGCTCTTTACACAGCTTCTTGACAAGTTCCTTTTGTTCAACAGTCAAGGTGACTGTAAGAACAAGCTATAGGCTTAATTCTTCTTCTAATGGAACAGGGTTGAGAGGAATCATAACTATGGGTTCCACTGGGGCTCTGAGTTCTCTGATAAAGTCCCAAAAGTCTTCACCAATAATAAATTCTCCAGAAATCATTTCGTCTTTGGCATCAGGATGATTAACTTCAGATTCTGCATTGGTTTTTGAAGGACCACCCTCTGAGAGTACTTGTCTCTCTACCCTTTGAAGATTAGTATCATGATCCTCCTCATCCGAAGATGATTCAGACTCATCTGATGAACTGGTAGATTCACCAGAATCAACAGATGTAGCAGCAGCTTCAGGTGAAGAATGGATTGGGGATACATGATGAGCTTGAATAGGAGATGATAGGTTCAAATGGATCAAATCTATGATTATCTGGTAATGCAACGATCAAATCAAACATAAGTAATCAAACAAATGCAAACACATCAAAAAATTCATAGATTTCATTGATAGCAAGCATAGGATACAAGTGTAGGGTTACAATTTCTATCAGTTCATCTGGTAACTAATTCGTTCATCCTTTTTTACTGACTAACTCGCTCCTTCTCCCTACAAATACCTAAAATATCCTATTTATACTATCAAGAAAACAAAGGAACATATATTTACAAATAAGTCCTTATACTATGACAAAAAACAACATAAAGACAAAATGTTAATCTTTTAAGAAGTCTAACAATACTCCCCCTAAGATTACATTTGTCTTCAGTCTTCAAAATAATCTTCAGTCTTCAAAATAATCTTCAGGTTCTTCCTTTATCTTGAACATAGGCTTCTCTTTATACATCTCTTGTTCCTTCAATGCTTTTGTAATTGTTGACTTGAACTTTTCTGCAAGAATCCCTTGTTCAGTCTTTAATGCGTTGGTCTTTATCTCCATCTGGTTCATAATCTCCAAAGTTTCTTTTGATAACCCTGCAATGTCAACATTAGCATAAAACTCAATTGGTTTGGGATAATCTCTTGAATGAATCTCCAATACTCCTTTGCTCGATATTCTCATAAAATCCATTGATTTTATATCCTTCTTCACAATCTTCGCATAAGCTAACGCTTCCCTTAAAGAAATTCTTTCCATTGCTGCATCCATAACCTTGATAATCGACATAAAATGCTTCCGATCATTTTCTGCCACTTCAGATGAAACTCGATCAAACTTTTGAATCGACAAAAATGAGATGTAGCTTGGATGTAGAATTTTTAATTCGAACACTCCAAACAATGAAATCATATCTCGATCCCAGTCATCTTGGTTCCGAACTAACTTCAACTCGAACGTGTTAGAATTTTAAAACCATCTCAAAATTGGTTTTGTCGTTTGAGTACCACCTATTACCTTCAATCCTGGGTTAGTAACCTTTTCAAAGAATTGGTCACTATATGCATCCAAGAATTTTTCTTCTTCATCAGGTTTGTAGAAGCCTCTCGAAGATTACATTTAGTCTTTATTGTCTTTATTAATAGTTTTGTCATAGTATAGGGACTTATTTGTAAATATATGTTCCTTTTTGTTTTCTTTGATAGTATAAATAGCACAGATTATGTATTGTGCAGGTAAGCACAAAGACTAGATGAGTGCACCTTAAAATCAGTTGAACGAATTGTAACTGTCTTCTCTACACTTGTATTTTCTATGCTTTCTATCAATGAAAAACTATGAATTTTTCTGATATGTTTGCATTGATTTGATTACTTGTGTTTGTTTTGATTCAACTGCATCACAATATCATCATAGATCAATCCATTTTGATCCTATCAAATGGTATCAGAGCTATTGGTTCAGTGATTTGAGCTTATAGACATTTTGAGCTCTCTAAATCACTTGAATCTATGATTGATAAGGAATTTGATCAAAAAATTGTTGAATTCAGTTGTGTTTCATCAATAGAAACATGATTTGAATCACAATTTCATGTTCAATTCGTTCAAATCTGAAAATTTGACATAAATTCTATTCGAACCTGTTCTTCATATTCGGACTGTATTTCAATCAGAAGATTGAACTATTATTGTTGTTTGTTGAAATTGAAGATGAAGGATTGATTATCAACCTATAAATGCATTAGGTTAAAACACTGCTGAAAATTGCCTAAGTGTATAGGCGCTTGACAACTGTTTAGGTGTTTGAACACTATTCAGGCGTTTTTGGTCTAGGCGTTTGACCACTGTTGAGGTGCATTACAACTGTTTGGACACTTCCAAGTGATTCTAGGTGCATAACCACTGTTTAGGCGCATTAGAACTGTTTTGGCGTTCTACAACCCAGGCTTGATAATTGTTCAGGTGCATTACAACTGTTCAGGCGGCATTATCAGTTGGGCGTTTTAGAATTCTACTAAGGTAGTCCCTTAGGCGTTTCTACATCAAAGTTGGGTGTTTGACAACTATGTAGGCGCTTCATCACTGTTTAGGCGCATCAACTCAACACTTAGAAATTTTTTTCAAAATTTAAAAATCCAAAAATATTTTCAATTCATTGTTTTAATTCAAAAACTTAAAAACAACAAAACAAATCTTTTTCTTTAAAACAAAAATTCAAAAAGGTCAAATCTAAAGATTCTAAGAACAGAGTTCCTAAGTTGAAGAATATAGCTGATTTTAAGAACTGGTCTCTTAGGTTGAAACATCATCTTAATTCTATTGACACTGACTTGTGGAAGTCAATAGAAAAAATACCTCATATCATAATTACATCAGATGATCCTGATAGAGGTTTTGTCTACACAAAAGACTCTCCAGAACATTATCCTGAAGATGGGTTACAAGGTGATAAGCTAAGAAAAGTAAAGAATGACATTAAAGCATATTCATTGATGTGTAAAGGATTACCACTAGAAGTCTTAACTAGACTTGATGGATATCAAACTGGATATACTATGTATAAAGCTTTGAAGATAATATGTGAAGGTGGTAAGGTGATTCAAGATCTCAAGAAGCAGAAACTGAAGAAGCAGTTAGAGCTGTTTGAGCATTTATCTGATGAAACTATAAACCAAGGATGAATATATTTTTGTGCAACTTACAACTGAGATGTCAACTACTGGCATCAAAAATTACCTCAAAGATCTAAATTTCAAACTTCTCAATGCTCTTCTATCCTCATGGAAACAAACAGTGACATTGTTGAAGCACACTGAAAAATTCCCTATGGATCTTGATCTATTGATTGCCAAAATTGAGTCAGTTGAGATTGATGAAAGCTCAAGAAACAATGATAGAACAACATCAGTGTCTCAGTACAAATATTTTGCATCTCCAACTAGCATAATAGAGAATGCCTTTATGGCAAAGAATGAAATTCACCAGAAGAAGAGGGTGATCTGTTTGTTGGAGCAGGGTTCTTTACAGATTCTCCATATACAAATGCTCCTGCTTATGCAACTCAACCACAACCTCAGTCTCCTCCTAAACCTCAAAACTCTAAACCTCAAACTCAGACTCCATCTTCTAACTCTGCTAAAACTAGCAAAGTTAAAGATGTTATTAACATCCTATTACAGGATGAGGAGTCCAAAACTGCTTTTATTGCTTTTAAAGCTAGTTTTCAAGCTTATCAAGGTAGTCATTTAACACAATTAGTTCTTGTTTTGCAGGACTTATTAGAGAAGGATCCAAACGATGTAGAAGAGATGGACTTAAACTGGAAAATGGTGATGATTGCATATAGAACCCAAAAACATTCTTTTGTCAACAGGAACAACAAGCTAAGTGCTAACAAGACTGTTGGATTTGACAAAATAAAGTCAAGGTGTTTCTACTGCAATAGCTAAGGCCACTTCTCATGGGAATGCAAAGCTCCCAGAAACAAAGGAGGGAATTATCAAGCTAGTTAAAGCAATCAAAGATATCCACAACCATCTCAGAAAACATTCCAAAATCCATATCAAAGTCTACTAATGCCTGAACTTAAAGATGACTCACAATCTTCTGAAGAGCCTAAGAAAGCTCTTGTCGTGAGCATCAAGGATGGATATGAGTGGAGTGCGTATGTAGAGCAGTTTACAACTGACTTAACCTCTAGTTTATCTCTTATTGCAGAGGTTCAAGGTGAAGACTGGTCAGAAGACAGTGATCCAAAGGCTGAAGATGACTCTGAAAATGAAGAAGAAAAGTATGACTAGAGTGATAAATCTGATCCTAAAGAGGATTCAGAAGAATTTGCATTAATGGCATAGTCAGATCAACCAAAGGTTGAAAATTTATCTTCTAACTCTGAGACTACTTCACCTAAATATCCTGAAACACCAGCTGAAGTAAGAGAAAAACTATGCACCAAATCTTGCTTTGAAAATGTAGAATATTACCAAACTTTCTCATACAAAATTTGTGAAAAGCTCAAGTAAGAGTAATTAATGCATAATAAACTTAAAAATGACCACAAAATATCAGATGAAAAGATCATTTCTCTACAAACTTCATGGAACAAAACTTTGAAAGAACTAGAAATTATTTCCAAACAACATGAAGAAATGACTAAGAACTTGGAAGAGGAGAAAATAGCTCATGCTGCTACACAAGTTGATCTTGTAAAAGTCAAAAGTTCCAAAACAATTGTAGAACAACGGGTAAGTGATGAAAAAGAACAAACAAAAAACAGGCTTAGGTTTTACACACGAACCAATGCCTAAATCCATAACAAACACTTTACTAGAGAACTTCAACACGCATGATCATTCTCCTGAAAATAAAGCTAAACTTAAAGCTTTCCAAAACAAAAACAATAAGATTTCTGATAGTGAAGAAGAGAAAACCAATGTTGAAATCTTTGAAGAAAAAGATACTAAAAAGATCAAAAATTGTCATCCGGTAAAAGTAAAATCATATGAACCACGTCCGAAAAGTAAGAAAATATTTGTTCCCAAAGAATCTGTTTTGGAAGAAGTGATCATTAAAAATTATAAACAAAACTCGAAAAACAAAGATAAAGCAAAACTAGAAGAAGGAACATCAGAAGATTCAAACTCTTATGGTCTAAATAATCCAGAGTTTATTAAATGACAAAAAGATCAGAAAGAGAAAGAAACTAAAAAAGAATCTTCACCTGAAGATGTTCAATCTCAAATAAAATCAAGTTCTACAAAATCAAGGAACCAAATAAGAAGAAGAAAATTGACTAAAGCTAAAACTGATCAAAATAAGAGTCAAGAAAATCAAACAAAAACAACAAATCAAGCAACTCAATTTAAACCAATAAAATTTGTTTTTGCTGGTAATTTGAACATGAACTTAATCCAAGAAGTTAAACAAACTCCTAAGAACAAATAAAACTCTGATCTGAAAACAGGTTCAGATTCAAAGTCTTCCGCTGTCGTTAAACGATTTGTTTCTAAGCATTCTAAGAATGTGGTTCATGTACAAAAGTCAAAAACAAATATACAAAAGAATAAATTGTCAAATCAAAAACAAAATTTGTCAAATCATAAACAAAAGATTAACTTTTGGATGCCTAAATCTAAACAAGGATCAAACGTTGCGTCAACATCAAAAGTTAATAAACAGTTGTTTAAAAACAACAAAGGTACTGTGAAATTTGTCACATGTATAATCATAACACTGCTGAATGTTTTTTAACAAGTACTGTCACATATGTGATATGAGAAATCACTCAACAATAGATTTTTACTTTAATAAGTACTATGCCTTCTGTGATGAAAGGACTCACAATACAGAAAATTGTTACTTTAGAAAGAGTTCGCCAAGGAAAGGATTTGCAAATGCACAATTGAGCAAAGGCTATGTTAATCCTCAGTTTAAAAGAAATCAAACTGTTAGTTTTAAAAGATTAACTAACCAACCTTCCTTAGGCTTGAGATCTTTCAAAATAAATGACTCTGTGAGACCAAAATAATATATTCAAGATCATTTCATTCCAAGATCTGTAAGAATGAATGATAAAAATGTTGGAAATAAACATTTTTCAAAAATTGGTCATTTAAATGCTATGAATTTTCTTAATAATGATAAAAAATTTGTGAATCATAGAATTGGTAAATTCATTAAAAACAAGCCTGATGTGAATAAACTGCATTTTAAATAATTTACCATTGTTGTTAAGTTTGGCAAACCCATGACCATCTCGGCTTGGGTCGATAACTCAACTTGATTTTCTTTGTCTTGCAGGTACGCCCGAGAAGACCTATCAACACATGGTATGTGGATAGTGGGTGTAGCCGGCACATGACAGGCAATCATGACTTACTTCAAGAATTTAAGTTATAAAATGGTACACACGTCGCCTTCGGTGGTGATGCAGGAGGAAATATTATAGGCGAAGGAACAGTATCCAACTGGATAATAAGCTTTGATAAAGTCAACTACTTCTCACAGTTGAACTTTAATTTGTTAAGCGTTTCCCAAATTTGTGATAAATCGTATTCTGTTCTTTTTGATGATTCTTTTTGCTACATTTTGAAACTAGGTTTTCATATTAGCAAAGACTGGGTGGTTGTTAAAGCTGTTAGAGATCGAGATGTATACAAGCTGAGTATGTCTCAAGTTGATCCATCTACAGAAACAACTTGCCTTATTGCTCAAGCATCAAAAAACGAAAGTCAGCTTTGGCATAGACGTCTCGGGCATTCCAACTTCAAGAATATGAACAAGCTTGTAGCGGGAAATCATGTTATTGGCCTTCCATCAAAGAAGTTTTCCACTACTGATCTCTGCTCAACATGTATAAAGGGGAAGCAACACAGAGTGTCTTATAAGCCCAAGCAAATAAACTTAAATTCCAAACCTCTCTAGATGTTGCATATGGACCTTTTCGGACCAACAAATGTGAAGAGTATTGGACGAAAATCTTATTGTTTAGTTATCATTGATGACTTCACAAGATTTTTATGTGTTTTCTTTTTGAATGCTAAATCTGAAATGGCTAAATTATTAAAAGAATTCATCACAAAAGTTGAAAATCAATTAGAACAAAAAGTAAAAATAATAAGAAGTGATAA
Source organism: Flaveria sonorensis (assembly GCA_025506505.1). Lineage (NCBI taxonomy): Eukaryota > Viridiplantae > Streptophyta > Magnoliopsida > Asterales > Asteraceae > Flaveria > Flaveria sonorensis. The sequence continues at coordinate 25,884,151 of CM046423.1, read as the reverse complement.
TGGAACGGAATTTAAAAATGTTACTATTGACCTGTTTTGTACAGAAAAAGGAATTGCTCATCAGTTCAGTGCTCCAAGAATGTTGGACCAAAAGAACCAATGAGCCTGATCAGAAAAACCTTTAAGTCCCACAGACATTACAACAACTGAAGTAGTCTGCAACAGCTGAAGACATCAACTGATAACAAGGTCTGAAGACAAAGTCTGAAGTGAAAGAGCTGAAGACAAAGTCTGAAGTGAAAAAGCTGAAGACAAAGTCTGAAGCTAAAGAACTGAAGACAAAGTCTGAAGACAAAAGCTGAAGACAAAGACTGAAGACCAAGTTTCAGATGTTGTCACAACAGCTGAAGAAGACCTCTTCAGTAGTTGTGATGGTTTCCTTTAGTAGTTTTATGTTTCTTGTAATCAGTACTTGTAGTTTTAGTAGTTTTAGTTTCATCTTGTACTTAGCATACTCTGAGATGTTCTCAGTTGTTGTGAACATTCTCAGTAGTTTGCTTACTTTCAGTTGTTTGTAATAATTCTGTTAAATGTCACTATCAAGTGACATCAGCAGACGTCACATTCCTTTATATAAGGAATGTTGACCTAATTGTAAGGGGTGAAGCCCTGCGAAGCTTAGCGAAAGCTTAGCGGCCGCCATACCGAAGCATTTGTGCATGAATGATATTATCCCTTTTGCAGAAAACCCTCTTTCTCTATAACCGTGTACTGTTCCATTGAATATCTATTGTGTTCTTGCTGTATTTGTCTAATTCTTATTCTAATTCCGCTGCGATTCAACTCTAATTGATCAAACTTAGATCACTGATCCTGTCAAAGAACTCCTCAACAAAATGGAGTTGCTGAAAGAAAAAACAGAACTTTGATTGTGGCTGCACGATCCATGTTAGCAGATGCGAAAATTCCTATCACTTTCTGGGATGAAGCCATATCTATTGCGTGTTTCGTATATAATCGTACTTTAATTATGAAAGACAAACTGAAAACTCCTTATGAGTTGATGTTTGGCAGGAAACCAAACATAAATTTTCTTAAATCTTTTGGTTGTCCAGTTTTGATTTTAAATTCAAGTGATCATCTAGGAAAATTTGATTCAAAATCTGATGAAGGATTTTTCATCGGATATTAATCTGTTTTAAACGCCTATCGAGTTTATAACTCTAGGACAAATTTTATACTTGAAACATTCAACATTAAATTCCTTGAAAATTCTTTTCCATCAGTTTCAAATGGTCCAGCTTGGTTATTTGATTTAGATTCATTGTCAAACTCTTTTCAATCTAACTTGTTTAATCAATCTAACTTGCTTGATTCTACAGGTGAGAAGAAACATCAAGGAGATCTTGGTTTTTTCAGTGATGATTCAGGTTCTAATGATATGGATGACTCAACCCCAGATTATCCATTTTTTTCTTTTGTCAAAGATTCAATAATCCAGTTTAATAATAATGATCAATCTCATGAAGATAAAGATCATTCAGTTTTAGAAGATCAAGATGTTTCACAACCTAATCCTAATGATGGTGTAGAAACTGTACAACCTAAGTCTGGAACGTCATCTATATCTGGTGATGTAGTTGGTACCGGTAATCTTGATTACTTCACCAACTCACCGACTCAAGTTCCCAATTTCAATCCATATTCTTCGAACCTATTGCATCAGCTTTCCATTTTGAACCAAACCAATCTGGATGTTCCTGTTCAAAGAAATGAGATTCCAACATCTCGTATTCACAAGAACCATCCAATGTCTCAGATTATTGGTCTATTGAATGAGAGAACAACGAGAAGTAAATCAAAACAAGCAAATCTTTGCTTATACTCGTGCTTTCTTTCTCAAATTGTTCCGAAAAACGTTACTGAGGCGTTGAAGGACAATAGTTGGATTGAGGCTATGCAAGAAGAATTACTGCAATTCCGTAAACAACAAGTGTGGAATCTTGTGGATTTACCTGAAGGAGAAAATGCCATAGGCACAAGATGGTTGTTCAAAAACAAAACAGATGATCGAGGAATTGTTATTAGAAATAAAGCGAGACTCGTTGCACAAGGATACACCCAAGAGGAAGGAACAGATTATGATGAAGTATTTTCTCTAGTTGCAAGACTTGAATCAATTCGTGTCTCTTTGGCTTATGCATCATTCATGAAATTCAAGGTGATCCAAATGGATGTTAAAGGCACTTTCTTGTATGGACCGATCACTGATGATGTGTATGTAATGCAACCTCCGGGATTTGAAGATTCGGAATTTCCACATTGTGTGTACAAGCTTAGCAAAGCTTTGTATGGACTACATCAAGCCCCTAGAATCTGGTATGAAACATTGTCACAACACTTAATCCAACATGGATACACACGAGGGAAAATCGATCCAACTTTGTTCATAAGGAAGGATGTTGATGATCTCCTATGTGTACAAGTGTATGTCGATGATATCATATTTGGTTCTACAAGTCCAAAATTGTGCAATGAATTCGAAGAAATCATGAACTCTCGCTTTCAAATGAGTTCTATGGGAGAAATAAATTTCTTTCTTGGACTTCAAGTAAAGCAAACTGCAGATGGAATTTTTATCAATCAAGATAAATTTATTGAAAAACTCATAATGAAATTTAAACTGCAAGATTGTCAATCCATAAGAACTCCAGCTGACGTAAATACCAAGATTGAACCTGATTCTAAAGGAAAATCAGTTGACCAAACTATATACAGATCTATTATTAGTTCATTGATGTATTTTACTGCATCTAGACCTGACATAATGTATGTTGTTTTTTTCTGTGCCGGGTATCAATCAGACCCGAAGGAATCTCATTTAATTTATGTTAAACGAATATTCAGGTATCTCAAAGGAAAACCGGCTTTAGGGCTATGGTATCCTTATGAAGGTAACTTCTAGTTACATGGATATAATGATAGTGATTATGGAGGATGTTGTCAAGATCATAACTCTACTACGGGTGGTTGTCAGTTTTTACGTCCCAGATTAGTCTCATGGCAATGTAAGAAACAAACAAATGTCTCTGTTTCAACCGCAGAAGCTGAGTACATTGCTGCATCAGTAGGATGTTCTCAAATCCTTTTGTTACAAAACCAACTGCTGGATTACGGGTTCAATTTTCTTAAAACTCCAATTTACATTGATAACACTGTTGCAATGTTCTTTACAGCTAATCATGTCCAACATTCAATAACAAAACATATCGAGATTCGATATCATTTTCTTAGAGATAACTCTGAAAAAGGTTTAATCATTTTAATCCAAATTGTAACTGAAAAACAATTGGCAGACCTATTTACAAAACCATTTTTACCAGGAAGGTTTGAGTATTTGGTAGAGTCAATTGGTCTTATTAACCATGTGTAAAAACTGGTTTTTTAGCATTTCAGTTACTTGAGTCATAAAATGATCAGAACCCTCCCTTAACTGAATAGAAAACAACAAGAGAAACTGTCAGAGTTAATTGCCTGATTGTATGTTGTGTGTGCATGCTTCATAGAAAAACAAACCAAAATACAAAAAAAGAAATTTGAAAAATCAAAAGATAAAAATATAAAACAAAAACTATAAAAATAGAGTTTTTCGTTCTTAATTCATTTTTTTAGGAATGAATCTATCTTTGCAATATGTGCGAAATGATAGATACATTAGTTTGATCAGTTGCATACTTCGCTTACAACTAAAGTCTGACATGATCAAATATGATGTGCAGGTAAGCTCATGTAATTATACTGAAAAAGTAAACTCTTGTGATCAAACTAAATCAATCATGCATTCGTGTTTCTCCATTTTAGTACCAATGAGTAGTGTTAACTTCCCAAATTGACTGCTTGTTAAGTCATAATCTCATATCTGGTGGCGATATGAATAACCATTGAGCTCTAATTAATTTAAAGCATCGATTCACTTCTCTGTTATGAGTCATCGTAGACCTGAGGTGATGAGATATCCTTTGTTGTAAGTCATTACAGACCTGGATATTCTCATCTGATGCAAAAAGATGCCAATGTGCACAAACTAAACATGAGATCTGGTTATAGGTATATGTCAGGTTTTCAAGTTGAGAAAAGTGATTTCTTGCATATCTTGATGAGGGTTAAGCTCTCTAAGTCTAAGTGTGACTTACATAATGTCATGTCTAATCGTATCTTAAGCAATCCAAGAGTTGAAAAGGTAAGTGTGCTGAGTACCTTGCCAAAAGCACTCATTTTCTGTCCTTAGATCTCGTGTCATCTTTGCTGTAGAAATGCTGACCTGGAACACACTTGATCTGGATTTATTCACTGTCTATGACTATCCAACAATTTCTTTTATTTCAATGTGCTGATCTTAACTGATATGATCTCACTGCAGACATATGATTCAATTATACATAATAGATTTTTATTCTACTTTAATTTTAATTTTTGCATGTTTTTCTGTGTGCAGGCATATTAACAATGATTAGTGTGCTCTTCCTGTGACTTTCAAGAAACTTCTATGTTTTATTAAACTTAAAAGTTTAGGGGGAGTAAAAAGTAAAAGTGTCAAAGAGAAAATTTTCAAATTTCAAGGTATGAAAAATCAAAAATTAAATGTTTTGAATGGATAGGATGAAGCTAAAAAGTTCAAGCATGTGTGTGTTCGATATAATGTAAAAATAAACCTAAAAAAAACATTTTAAAGTGGAAAAGCTTCTTGCAACATTTTAATATGAGACTTTTTGTTAAAATTAGGGACTAAAATGACGGGAAACTGTTTTTAAAAAAAAAAATTTTAAAAAAATAAAAAGGACAAAACATAAAAATAAAAAAAAATTAAATGTCAAAAGTACAAAATTGAGGGTCAATTATGTAAATTTTGGGTGACAGTCAAAATTTGGCAAATTGTTTTAAAAATTAGTATATGAACAGTACTAATACGTTTAAACAGTGTTCAGGTGGAAGATTTGAAAATTACAAGTGTTAGACTCATGGAAGTAATCTCATTCGCCTGAACAGTGTTCAAAAGTCCAAAATAGGAGCATGATGATTTTTCAAAAATTTGTACAAGTGTTGGGAGTTTCAGACAACCTCATATGCCTAAACAGTTGTCATATGTCTGAAATTATTGGTTAAGCGTTGGGCGTTTCATCCATACTCATGCGCCTACACAGTACTAGGCTTTCAAGAGTTGGGCGTTTCAAGTGAAAAATTACCAAGTGTTGGGCGTTTCAGTAAGTCCCATGCGCCTGAACAGTGTAAAAGTGCCTAAATAGTGCTTATGTGTATGAATAGTGCCCATGCGTCTAATCCTCATGCGCACAAACAGTGCTCATGCGCCTAAATACTTAGTGTAAAAATCAACCCATGCGCACAAACAGTGCTCATGTGCCTAAATTCTTTGTGTAAAATTGAGTCCCATGCGCACAAACAGTGCTCATACGCCTAAAAATTTACACTTAGTATAAATACAACACTTGTGATTTCAGGTCTCTCATTTACTCTCAAATCCCCTGATCTTGCACCCGACTATCAAACACCCTTGATTCACCAGTTCATCTTTCGATGTTCTTGAATATGAACAGTCACATTCATGAATTTTTAATAAAAATGGAAAATTAATCACAAATTCATTCTTTAATATGTTTTTTGAGAAAATTTAATGAATTGATATGTTTGAAATCATTTACACTCTAACTTGAATGTATTTTGTTTTTTTAACAGAATACTTGAACACTTAGATAATTTTCAAAGTGCAAGTTAGTTTAACAGAATTAAAACATAATAATTCATTTAAATTTCTATAAATATCAATTTGATTCAATATTGCAAATTCTTAAGTGTCTAATTCTTTTAGTCTTATCCTTTCAGATGGTTGAATTTAAGTTTGAGCCTAAACACATTATAGTAGCATTTCTAAACGAAGATGTTCATGATGCTACAGGCTATAAAGAGATGATTAGATTCCTGTTAAGGACTAAGTATGTCTATGCTATGTGCTATCAGCCTGTGATTTATTCTAGACTGATCAAAAAATTTTGGACTACTACAACTGTTGAGATTAATAAAGAAGGGAGAAAAGTTTTGAGAGGATTCATAGCCAATGAAAGAATGATTGAAGTGTCAGAAGAATCCATTAGAGAAGCATTAAGGCTTGGAAACAATAACCCGGAAGACTTAGCAGAACTCTCATATAATGAATGTAGAGAAACTTTTATTGCTATGGGTCATCCAGACGACTTCCCAAAGAAGTAATTTTTCAGAGCCCGAGTGTACAATCACTGGAAATTATTATGTTATATATTCCAACACGGTATGTCCAAACTAAGTGCGGGTTGGAACTCCTTTCCAGTTGATATAGCATCTCCAATTGTTGCATTAGCCACAAATAGAAGATTTAACATGGCTAGATGGATTATGAATAGATTTATTTTCAACTTGGAAAAGGGTATTAGAAACAAGTATCTAATGTACCCAAGATTCCTACAGATGATCATAAATGAAGCAAATCCTGATTATCATGCTTATGGAGTTGGTGGTGAAAGATTGATTCTTGAGCATAGGATAGAAACTTCATACAAAAGACTATCAATGATTACTAGTGCTCCTAATGTACCAATGTTTGACTATATGAGGGTTGTGGCTCAAGATAAGGTGAACATAAAAGAAGATTATTTTCATTTACTTGAGGATGAACCGGTTGATCCAAACAACCTGATTGAAGTAGATCCTCTAGAGTTAGATAATGATGAGAATATTGATGATGATAGTTCCAGTTCCATATCTGATGATGATGATGATAGTAATGAAGGTGGAAATGAAATTAATGAAATCATTAATGAAGTAATTGAAGAAGTTATGGAAGAAGTCGAGCATGTAGATTAACAACAAGAAGAAATTCAAAATGTTGATGATTCTAATGATGACATTTATCAGCATTTAGATTTTGATGTTCAAAACACAGAGATTATTGAACATGTTATCAATGTGGATGAGGAACAAGAGAAGATTATCAAAATTTGATAGAGTGAAAGAAGAAAATTCAAAAAAGGATAAGATCATTGAGAAATTAAAAGAAGAAAATGAGAAGTTAAAAGAAGAATTGTTAAAGAAAGATAGATGATTGCTATTTTGGAAAGAGAAAAAGAAGAGAATATACAGAATTTTGATGTAATGATGAAAGATTATGACCTAATGGAAGAAAGGTTCAAAGAATTAAAAGAAAGTCATGATGCATTGAAAGAAGAATTTGAAATGATGAAAGATAGTCTAAAATCTCTGTCTCCTGAAGTTATGATAGTTTTTGAAGTTACCCCAATTGATGTTGAGAAGATATCTAAGATAGATAAAGGAAAAAGAAAAATTGATGATGTAGACATTTTAGTTCTAGCTGAATCATCAAAAGGTCAAAAGACTACATCTGAAGTTGAAACTCAAGAAAGTCAAGACCCTATAGATCAAGAGAAGATTAAGGCACTTGATGATTTAGAATCTGAGTTTGAAGATGCATGGTACGATGAAGTATTAGAAGATGAAGACATGGTTGAAGTTACTCATTCTCCAATCCAGGAAACAACTAAAGTCATACCTATTGATGTTGAAGATAAGTACAATTACTTGATTAGAATGAAATACAACAGAGTATTTTTGGATGGATTAACTGTCTCACAAATAAATGAAGAATATGAAAAGTGTATAACCGCTGAGTCTGTTGCGCCTGTTGATCCGGATAAGATAGTAGTAGAGCATGGAGAATGGAATCCACTTCAAGAAAGTATCAATGTTAAAGAACTTTCAACTTCTGAGTTACACCATCCTGATCTAGATGATATCAATGTAACTGCTTTAAGGATATGGTTACAATCACGTAACTATCCTAGGAAGAAATTAAACAGACTTCAAGCAAAATCTTTGAGGAACTTGGTGAGAAGTTTCCAAGAAACCGAGAAACAAACAAATAGAATGATAGTTCTTGACATGGACAACCTATAGTATCTCGAGATTACAAAGAGAACAAGAATTCTAAAGCCTCAAGAGATCAAAATCATGGAGTTGATAAGAAGTGGACACGAGAGAAGGAAGAGCTAATGAAAATATTTACTGAGACTTAAAAACAAGCTTATCAAGTCTTGATTGAACAAAACAATTATGGAATAAAGCTAGAACAACAGGAGACTTGGTGCGAAATGTTTTACAAAAAGGACAATCAATTTCAAAACTACTTAATGTAATGATTGTTCCTGATAAAACAAAAGAAGTTAAAATAGTAGCTTGGAAATATGATGAAGTATTTGATGCCTTTTTTATCAAGAGAGTAAATGCTATATGTGATGTTTATCACTTTTACTCAAGCATCATTGAACTTCATGTGCAAGACTTAAAAGAGTTGAACAAACTTCCTTTGATTAATCCAACAAAAGTTGGTCACGGTGAAAATTTTGTTCAATTGCTAAACCGGGGAATATCAAGGATGAGTTCATTTCTTAAAATGAGGTGTGATCAGGAAGATAAGGAATACTTTCAATCATTGAAAAGCAAAAGGAAACTTGGAGAAAAAGGTGTAGAAGAAGATGTATTTTTGGATGCTTTTAGTGATAAATACTTTGATAAAGTAACAAATCCTGGTCTGAAAGTGATTGATGGCTCTCAAACAACAAAACCAATTCTACGATGGTTTTATAATGTTGATACATTTGAGTTGAAGCTTGTTAGAAATCTGGATGATTGGGATAAAGCTATGATTTCTTTATTTGGAGTATTTGAGCAAAAATTGCTTCATCCAAATTACATTTCTTTCTTATCAATTCAAAAGTTTGAATGGGTGTATTCTGAAGTTGCTGAAAATGACAAGAAGTACTTCATGACAATCATTAAAGTCATGAATGCTGCAATAGAACGAATTGCATTACGCAAAGCGTTGGCGTATGCAAACATTGTTAAGAAAGATATTAAGTCAATTGAGTTTATGAGGATATCAAGTAAAGGAGTGCTAGAAGTTTATTCTCAAGATTATCCAAAACCTTTTGAATTCTATGTAAACATTGACATTGTAGGTTTGTCCAAAGAGACATTGGAAAGAATGGAAAAGATGGAGATAAAGACAAATGAATCAAAGCCTGAGCAAGCTATTTTGGCAAAAAAATTCAAGTCTGCAATTACAAAAGCATTGAGAGAACAAGAGATGTACAAGGAGAAGCCTATGTTCAAAGTAAAAGAAGAACCAAAAGATTTCTTTGATGTATGAAGAACGAAGATGGAGATTGAAGAATTTTGAAGACCGAAGATCAAAGATTGAAGATTTTGAAGACTGAAGACAATGTCAATCTTAGGGGGAGTATTGTAGAAGCCTCTCGAAGATTAACATTTAGTCTTTATTGTCTTTATTAATAGTTTTATCATAGTATAGGGACTTATTTGTAAATATATGTTCCTTTTTGTTTTCTTTGATAGTATAAATAGCATAGATTATGTATTGTGCAGGTAAGCACAAAGACCAGATGAGTGCACCTTAGAATCAGTTGAACGAATTGTAACTGTCTTCTCTACACTTGTATTTTCTATGCTTTCTATCAATGAAAAGCTATGAATTTTTCTGATATGTTTGCACTGATTTGATTACTTGTGTTTGTTTTGATTCAATTGCATCACAATATCATCACAGATCGATCCATTTTGATCCTATCAAGGTTTATCACCACCTTTCTTTTTGCTTTTTAATGACTTGAAGTATTCCTTGTCTTCTTGGTCACATCTCATTTTGAGAAACGATTCCATTCTTGAAATACCTCTATTCAAGAGTTTAACAAAATTTTCTCCTCGATTTGCCTTCGTTGGGTTAATCAACTTCAACTTGTTTAATTCTTTTAAGTCTTGCATAGGAAGAGTTATGATGCTAGTGTAAAAGTGATGAACATCACATATTGCATTTAGACACTTAATCGAAAATGCATCAAACACTTCATCATACTTCTGTGCTACTATCTTCACATTCTTTGTATTGTCAGGCACAACCATTGTATTAAGCAATTCTGAGATTGATTGTCCTTTTTGCAACACATTTCTTACAAGATCACCTGCAGTTCTTGCCTTGTTCCATGATCAATGGATACTTCATAAGCCTGTTTTTCTTCAGGAAACATCTTCATTAATTCTTTTCAGCTTTCATGTTCACTTCTCTTCAAAGCCATTGATTATCCATATCAAGTACTATCATCTTGTTTGTCTGTTTCTCTGTTTCTTGAAAGCTTCTCATCAAATTTCTTAGTGATGCAGCTTGCAATCTGTTTAGCTTCTTTCTCCGATAGTTCCTCGATTGTAGCCAAAATCTAAGCACAATCGTATTCACGTTTTCAGGATCTGGATGGTGTAGCTCAAATGATGAAGGTTCTTTAATATTAATACTTTCATGTAATGGATTCCATTCACCATGCTCAACAATGATTTCATCTAGATCCACAGGAGCTTTTGATTAAGCTATCACACATTTCTCATATTCTTCGTTTATCTAAGAAACAATGAGTCCATCCAAAAATACCCGGTGATACTTCTTATTTATCAGATAATTATACCTTTCATCAACATCAACAGGTATATCTTCAACTACATCCTCAATTGGAGAATAACTTGCTTCAACAATATATTCATCTTCTAAGACTTCATCATACCATGCGTCAAAGAAATCTGGTTCTAAATCGTCTAAGGCATCGATTATCTCTTGCACTTCTGTTTCTTCACTATCATGACTTAAAGTTTCAGATGCAATCTTTTGAATTTTAGATGATGGTTCAGCTAAAACTAATATATCAATATCATCTATCTTTCTTTTCCCTTTATCCACCTTAGAGATCTTCTCAACATCAATAGGATTAACTTCAGATACAATAACAACTTCAGGAGATTGGGACATTGCACTCTCTTTCATGCTTTCAAATTCTTCTTTTAATTTCTCATTATTTTTTCTTAACTTCTTGAATTTTTCTTCTATTAAGACATAATCTTTAAGCATGACTTCAAAATTCTTTACATTTGCTTCTTTTTCATCTTCAAGATCAGCAATTATCTCATCTTTCTTTATTAATTCAGCCTTTAAACTTTCATTTTCTTCTCTCAGCTCTTCAATTGTCTTAAGCTAGAGTAAATTCTCTTCTTTCAAAGACTCTATTAAGCTTTGATCTTCTTTAGCTTTTGTATCTTCAACATGAACATCAGATGCAACAAGATCAATGTTTTGGTAATCAAATTCCATCTATTGATGAATAGTTTCTTCACTTACAACAACTGTCTCATCAATATTTTGAATCTGTTCATTTTGATCTTCTACATCCTCAGCTTCAGTAGCTTCAACTTCTTTATTAACTACTTCAATAACCTCTTTAATTTCATTTCCACTATCATTATCATCATCATCATCACTTGATGTGAAACTACATCCATTTTCAGACTCATCATCATCATCATTATCTTCATCATCATCATCAAATAGATCTTGAGGATCTTCTTCAATTAAATCATTTGGGTCAACTGGTTCATCCTCAATTAAATGAAAATGATCTTCATTTATATCTACCTCATCTCTAGCCACAGCCCTCATTAATCAAACATAGGTACATTTTGGCACCTGTAATCATTGCTAGTCTTTTGTATGAGGTTTCTGTCATATGCTCTAGAATTAATCTTTCACCACCCACTCCATAAACATGGAAATCTGGATTTGCTTCATTGATGAACATTTGCAAGAATCTAGGATACATCAGGTATTTGTTCCTGATTCCTTTCTCTAATTAAATACAAATCCATTCAGAATCCATCTAGCCATATTAAATCGTCTGTTAGTTGGAATGGCTACAATTGGTGATGTAATATCAACTGGAAATGAATTCCATCCCGCACTTCTTTTAGACATTCCGTGCTGGAAGATATAACATAGAAGTTTCCAGTGATTATAGACTCTAGCTCGAAAAAATTGTTTCCTCGGAAAGTTATCCGGATGACCCATGGCTATAAATGTTTCTCTACATTCATTAAATGATAACTAAGCAAGTCTTGTGGGACATTGTTTCCCAGCCTTAGAGCTTCTCGAATAGATTGATCTGATACTTCAATCATCCTTTCATTGGTAATGAATCCTCTAACAATCTTTCTTCCTTCTTCATCTCTTTCAACATTCGTAGTGTTTCAAAATCTCTTTATCAATCTAGCATAGATGACTGGTTGATAACACATGGCATACACATACTGTCCTCAAAATAAATCTGATCATCTCTTCATAACCAACACATCTCGTACATCTTCATTTAAGAATGCTGCCACATTATGTTTAGGCTCAAATTTAAGCTCAGCCATCTGCATAAATGAAACAAAGAAAGTTATACACATTGAACTTTTAACACTTATCAATTTTGAGTTATTAAGTTTTAACCAAATCACTTAAAATTTTTATGTGTTTAAACAATTCATTAACTAAAAAATTTTATATTGGTCACAAACTTAATTCAACTAAATTCAGTTATAATTTTCTTAAAATCTAATTAAAGAATAAATTTTGTGTTTAATTTTGACATTTTATTTAAAAAATATCATGAATTTGACTGTTCATCTTCAAAAACCCGACTGATGAACATAATCATCAAGAACACATTGTTTTGAAATATGGATTTGACCATTTCAATCTGTTTGAAAACAAGTTTATATCATCAATCAATGTTTAATTTCAGTTGTTTATGAACATTATTGTCACAATTTTCAATTTTTCCTTCGAACTAGGGTTAATACGCCTAAACAGACATAAAACGCCCGATCGAATTCAAAGTATAATTTTGAAATTTGATGAATTTCATCTCAAAATGATGTTTAGATTCAGTGTATATACCTATAAATCACAAGTATTGACACCAAACAATAAAAAAATGATGAACCGAATGATTTGAGTTTATGCGAGTCGAGAGTGTTTTCAAAGGATAGTAAGTGAATGAATGAAAATATCACAAGTGTTGTATATATATATATATATAAGTGAAAATTTTAGGCTCATGAGCACTGTTTATGCGCATAAGGTTAGACGCATGAACACTATACAGTCGCATGAGACTAAATTTCAGTGTTTTTTCAGGCGCATGAGCACTTTTTGTGCGCATGAGGTTTAGACGCATGAGCACTGTTCAGGAGTATAAGCATTGTTTAGGTGCTTGGGAACTGTTCAGGTGCATGAGACTAAATGAAATGCCTAACACTTGGTGTTTTTATCACTTCAAACATCTACACTTGAAAGACTTGGTACTATTCAGGCGCATGAGCATAAGATGATACGCCCAACACTTAACCAATTTTTCAGGCACATGACAACTATTTAGGAGCATAAGCTTGAATGAAATGCCCAACCCTTGTGCAAATTTCTAAAAATTCACCATACTCCTGATCTGAACTTATGAGTACTGTTCAGGCGCATGGGATCCTTTTCATGAGTCTTGACACTTGAACTTTTCTCATCATCCATCTGAACACTATATGAACACATTAGCACTGTTCACACTCAATTTTTCAACACTTAGTCAAAATTGTTTGACTATCACTCTAAATTTTCATTAATTCCCCTCAATTTTAACATTTTTGAAATTCAAACTTTTATATATATTTTTTTATTTTTGACCATTTTATTTTTATTTTAAATTTTCAAAAATAATTTCCCGTCATTTTAGTCTCTATTTAATTTTTACAAAACAAATAATCTCATTTTGTTTGCAAGAAGCTTTTCCACTAAATTTTAAATTCTTTTCAGGTTCATTTTTACATCATATTAAACACACACATGCTTGAAATTTCAGCTTTATCCATATTATCCAAAACACTTTATTTTTTATTTTTCTCTTTTTGAAATTCAATTATTTTCTCTTTTTCATTTTTTACCCTCCTTAAACTTTTAAGTTTTACAAACTTAAAAGTTTCTTTGACTTTGCAAGAAGAGTAACCAATCATTATTAACATGCCTGCACACAGAAAATCATGCAAAATTCAAAAATAAAGCAGAATAAAAATCTACTATATACAATTGAATCATATGCCTGCAATGAGATCATATTAGCTAAGATCAGCACATTAAAATAAAATAAAATGATGAATAGTCATAGACAGTGATTAAATCCTGATCAAGTGTGTTTCAGGTCAGCATTTCTACAGCAAAGGAGACATGAGATCTAAGGACAGAAAATGAGTGCTTTTGGCAATATGATCAGCACATTTACTTTTTCAATTCTTTGATTGATTAAGGTACTATTGGATATGACATTAAGTAAGTCACACTTAGACTTAGAGAGTTCAACTCTCATCAAGATATGCAACAAATCACATTTCTCAACTTGTTAACTCGACATATACTTATAACCAGATCTCATGTTTAGATTGTGCCCATTGGCATCTTTTGCATCAGGAGAGAATATCCAGGTCTGTAATGACTTACAATAAAGGATATCTCATCACCTCAGGTCTATGATGACTCATAACAGAGAACTGAATAGATGATTTAAATAATTAGAGCTCAATGGTTATTCATATCACCACCAGGTGTGAGTTTATGACTTTACAAGCAATCAATCTGAGAAGTCAACACAACTCATTGGTACTAATATGGACAAACATAAATGCATGATTGATTTAGTGTAATCATAAGAATTTACTTTTTCAGTATAATTGCATGAACTTACCTGCACATCATATCTGGTCACGTCAAACTTTAGTAACGAGCAAATTATGCAACTGATCAAAACTAATATATCTATCATTTCTCACAAATTGCAAAGATAGATTCAGTCCTAAACAATTAACTAACAAGAAAAACTCTATTTTTGTATTTTTCTTTTATATTATTCTCTTTTGATTTTTCAATTTTCTATTTTTGTATTTGCTTTTTCATTTTCTATTTAAGCGTGCACACATAATATATACAATCAGGCAGTTAACTTTGACAGTTTCTCTCTTAGTTTTCTCATTCAAATAAGGGAGGGTTCTTACCGTTTTATGACTAAATAACTAAAAACTTAAAACCAATTTTTAAACATGGTTAATAAGTCCAATTGACTCGACCAAATATTCAAATCGACCCGGTAAAAATGCTTTTGTAAATAGGTCAGCCAACTGTTTTTCAGTTGTGATTTGAATTAAAATGATTAAACCTTTTTTAAAGTTAACTCTGAGAAAGTGACATCGAATCTCGATATATTTTGTTTTTGAGTGTTGGACAGGATTAGCTGTAATAAACATAATAGCAGTGCTATCAATGTAAATAGGAGTTTTAAGAAAATTGAACCCGTAATCCAGCAGTTGGTTTTGTAACCAAAGGGTTTGAGAACATCCTGTTGAAGCAGCTATATACTCAGCTTCTGCGGTTGAAATAGAGACATTTGTTTGTTTTTTAGATTGCCATGAGACTAATCTAGGACCTAAAAACTGATAACCACCCGTTGTAGATTTACGATCTTGACAGCATCCGCCATAATCACTATCTGTATATCCATGTAACTCTAAGTTTCCTTCATAAGGATACCACAACCCTAAAGCCAGTTTTCCTTTGAAATACCTGAATATTCGTTTAACAACAATTAAGTAGGATTCCTTCGGGTCAGATTGGTACCTAGCACAGACATACACAACATACATTATATCAGGTCTAGATGCAGTAAGATACATCAAAGATCCAATCATAGATCTGTATAAAGTTTGGTCAACAGATTTTCCTTTCGGATCAGGTTCAATCTAGGTATTTACGTCAGCTAGAGTTCTTATGGATTGATAATCTTGCAGTTTAAATTTCTTCAAGAGTTTATCAACGAATTTCTCTTGATTGATAAAAATTCCATCTGCAGACTGCTACACTTGAAGACCAAGGAAAAAATTTATTTCTCCCATAGAACTCATTTAAAAACGAAACTTCATGATTTCTTCAAATTCATTGCGCAACTTTGGACTTGTAAAACCAAATATGATATCATCAACGTACACTTGAACACATAAAAGATCATCGACATCCTTCTTAATAAACAAAGCAGGATCGATTTTCCCTCGCGTGTATCCATGTTGTATCAAATGTTGTAATAACGTTCCATACCAGATTTTAGGAGTTTGATGCAGACTGTACAATGCTTTGCTAAGCTTGTACACTCGATTATGAAATTCTGAATCTTCGAAACCTGGAGATTGCTTGACATATACATCATTGGTGATTGGTCCATATAAGAAAGCACCTTTAACTTTCATTTGATACACCTTGAATTTCATGAATGATCCATAAGCCAGGAAGACATGAATTGACTCAAGTTTTACAACTGGAGCAAATACTTCATCATAATCTATTCCTTCTTCTTGGGTGTAACCTTGTGCAACGAGTCTCGCTTTGTTGTGAACAAAAATTCCCCGATCGTCTGTTTTGTTTCTAAACAACCAATTTGTGCGTATGGCATTTTCTCCTTCAGGTAAATCCACAAGCTTCCACACTTCCTGTTTGCGGAATTGCAATAATTCTTCTTGCATTGCTTCAATCCAACTATTGTCCTTTAACACTTCGGTGACGTTTTTTTGGAACAATTTGAGATAGAAAACACAAGTATAAGCAAAGATTTGCTTGTTCTGATTGACTTCTCGTATTTCTCTCCTTCAATGGACCGATAATCTGAGATGTTGGATGGTTCTTGTGAACACGAGAAGTTGGAATCTCATTCACTTGAAAATGAACATCTAGATTAGATTGGTTCAAGTAAGAAAACTGATGCAATAAGTTCGAAGAATGTGGATTGAAATTAGAAACTTGAGTCGGTGAGTTGATAAAATAATCAAGATTATTAGTACCAACTGCATCACTAGAAACCGATGATGTTCCAGACACAGGTTGTATAATTTCAGGAACATCATTAGGAATAGGTTATGAAACACTTGAATTTTCTGAAACGGGATGCTCTTGAGTTTGTTTAGGTTGATCATAAGTTTTAGACTGAAATATAGGATCTTTCATAAAAGAGAAAAATGGATAATCTGGGCTTGAGTCATCCATATCATCAGAATCAGAATCATCGCTGAACGAACCTAGATCTCCTTCTTGATTCTTCTTCTCACCTGTAGATTCAAACAAGTTAGAATGAAAGAAGTTTGACAAAGAATCTAAATCAAATAACCAAGCTGGACCATTTGCAACTGATGGAAAAGAATTTTCAAGAAATTTAACACTGAATGTTTCAAGGATAACATTCATCCTAGAGTTATAAACTCTAAAAGCTTTTGAAACCTATGAATATCCAACAAAAAATCCATCATCAGATTTTGCATCAAATTTTTCTAGCTGATCACTTGAGTTTAGAATCAAAACTGAACAACCAAAAGATTTAAGAAAATATATATTAGGTTTCCTGCCAAACATCAACTTATAAGGAGTTTTATGTTTATCATTCACAATCAATGAATGATTTTGCAGAAAACACGCTGTGGATATAGCTTCATCCTAAAAAGTGATTGGAATTTTAGCATCTGCTAACATAGACCGTGCTGCTTCAATCAAAGTTCCGTTTTTCCTTTCAGCAACTCTATTTTGTTGTGGAGTTCTAGGAGCACTGAACTGATTGGTAATACCTTTTTCTACACAAAACATGTCAAAATTAGCATTTTTAAATCCCGTTCCATTATCACTTCTAATTATTTTCGCCTTTTGTTCTAACTGATTTTCTACTTTAATGATAAATTCTTTTAACAATTCAACCGTTTCAGATTTAGCATGCAAAAAGAAAACTCATGAAAATCTTGTAAAGTCATCAATGATAACTAAACAATATGATTTCTTTCCAATATTGCGAACATTTGTTGGTCCGAATAGGTCCATATGCAACATCTGGAGAGGTTTGGAATTTGAGTATATCTGCTTGGTCTTATAAGACGCTCTGTGTTGTTTTCCTTTTAAACATGCTGAGCAGAGATCTGTTGTAGCAAACTTCTTTGTTGGAAGTCCTACTACATGATTTCCTGCTACAAGCTTGTTCATATTTTTAAAGTTGGAATGCCCGAGACGTCTATGCCAAAGCTGACTTTCGTCATTTGATGCTTGAGCAATTAGGCATGTTGTTTCTGTAGAAGGATCAACTTGAGACATATCTAACTTGTATACATCTCGATATCAAACAGCTTTAACAATTACTCATTCTTTGCTAACCTGAAAACCTGGCTTCAAAATATAACAAAACGAATCATCAAATAGAACTGAGTAAGATTTGTCACATATTTGGGAAACACTTCGCCTGTAATCTTACCACCTACATCACCTCCAAATGCAACATGAGTACAATCATTTAACTTAATTTTTTGAAGCAAGGAAAGGTTGCCTGTCATATGCTAGCTACACCTATTATCTACATAACATGTGTTAATAGGTCTTCTCGGGTGTACCTACATTTTAAAAAGAATTAAGTTGAGTTATCAACCCAAATCTAGATGGTCTTGGGCTTGCCAAATTTATCAAGAACGGTAAACTATTTAAAGTGAAGCTTTTTCAAATCAGGCTTATTATTGACAAATTTACCAATTCCGTTTCTTACAAATTTTTGATTATCTTTGATTTGTTTTGTCCTTAAAACATTGTACTGTTTTTCCAGATCATCATCAAGATATTTCAAACCATCAGACAAAAAATTTTATTTACCAAACTTCCCACCATTCATTCTCACAGATCGTGGAATGAATTTTCCTTGATTATACTGCCTTGGTTTTGCAGCATAAGAATCATCATAAACAGAATCATTTCTTCGAAAAGATCTCAAGCCTAAGGAAGGTTGTTTTGTCAATCTTTGAAAACCAACACTTTGATTTCTATGAAATTGTGGATTGAGATATCCATTTCTTAATTATGAATATACATATCCATTCCTTGGCGAGTTCTTTTTGAAGTAGCAATTCTCAGTTTTGTGAGTTATTTCATCATAATAGGTACAATATTTGTTAAAATAACAATCTGCTGTTGAATGATTTTTCATATCACATATGTGACAGTACCTGTTAAAGAAACATTCATCAGTCTTATGATTATACATATCACATATTTCACGGTACCTTTGTTGTGATTTAAACAAGTGTTGATTAACTTTTGATGTGGAGGCACATTTGATCCTTTTTTTGATTTAGGAGTTGACAAGTTAATCGCTTGTTTTTTATTTGAAAGTTTGTTCTTTTGAAATTTGGGTTTTGACTTTTGCTTATAATCACTATTCCTTGACTTTTTAGATACAAATCTTTTGTTGTAGCGGAAGACTTAGAATCTGAACCTGTTTGTTCTTTGAGTTAGATTTGATTTCAGGAATTTTGTTCATGTCAAAAGTACCCGCAGATACAAACTTAACTGGTTCAAACTGATTAGTTTGATTTTTTCTTTGAGTTTAATTCTTTTGAATTTTATCTTGAGATGATTTAGCTTTAGCATTTTTATTTCTCCTTCTTTGGTTTCTTGATTTGGATGATCTTTGTTTGCTTTGGGATTGAACATCTTTAGGAGAATATTCTTTTTCATTTTCTTTATTCTTTTGTTCTTTTTGCCATTTAATAAAGTCTGGATTGTTTAATCCATAATAAAATGAATCTTCAGATGTTACTTCATCAAGTTTTGCTTTCTTTTTATTATAAGAGTTCTGTTTGTCATTCATTACCTTCACTTCTTCAATAACAGACTCTTTTGGAACAAACATCTTCTTATTATTTGGTCATGGTTCATAAGATTTTACTTTTACACGATGACCATTTTTAATCTTTTCAGAATCTTGTTCCTCAAATATCTCAACATTTTTTTTCACTTCATCACTTTCAGAATTTTCTTGTTTTGAAAGGCTTTTAGCTTGGCTTTGTTTTCAGGTGAGTGATCATGCATATTAAAGTTCTCTAGTAAAGTGTTTGTAATAGATTTAGGCATTGGTTCATGTGTGAAACCAAGACATGCTTTTTGTTTGTCTTTTCTCTCACATACTAATTGTTCAACAATTGTTTTTGAACTTTTAACTTTGGTTAGATCCACCTGAGTTCCAGCATGAGATATTTTTTCTTCTTCTAAATTTTTAGTCATCTGTTCAAGTTGTTTCTTCACAAGTTCAAGTTCTTTTAGAGTTTTACTCCATGAGGTTTGTAAAGATAAGATCTTTTCATCAAAGATTTTGTGATCATTTTTTAGTTTGTTGTGCATTACTTGTTCTTGTTTAAGTTTGTCACAGATCTTATATGAATATGTTCTGTAATGCTCAACTTGATCAAAACATGATTTTGTGCACATTTTCTCTCTGACTTCGACAGGAATGTCAGGATAACTTAAAAAAGAAGTCTCAGAGTCGGATGATGGATTCTCAACCTTTGGTTGGTCAGACTGAGCCATAAGTGCAATCTCTTCTGAATCCTCTTTTGGGTCAGATTCGTCACTCCAGTCATAGTCTTCATCATCATTTTCTGAAACATTATCAGCCTTAGGATCATTATCTTCAGACCAGTCTTCATCTTGAATATCTGCAACAAGAGATAAACTAGAGGTTAGGTCAACTGTGAATTGTTCAGCATAAGCACTCCAGTCATATCCATCTTTAATGCTAACAACAACAGCTTTCTTTGGCTCTTCAGATGCTTTTGATTTATCTTTAAGTTCTGGCATAGGAAGACACTGATAAGGCTTTTGGAAGTTTTTCTAAAACTACTGATGATGTCTCTAATTGCTAGAACCAGCTTGACCATTTCCTCCTTGGTTTCTGGGAGCTTTGCATTCCCTCGAGAAATGACCATAGCTCTTGCAGTTGAAACACCTTGACTTTGATTTGTCAAAGCCAACAATTTTGTTTGCACTAGGCTTGTAATTCCTATTAACATAAGAGTGTTTCTGTGTTCTGTAAGCAATCATCACCATCTGCCAGTTCAAGTCCAACTATTCCACAACGTCTGGATCCATCTCAAACAAATTCTGCAAAACAAAATCTAATTTTGTTAAATGACTACCTTGATAAGCTTGAAAATTGCCATAAAAGCAGTAAAAGTAGTTTTAGACTCATCATCCTGTAAAAGGATATTAATAACATCTTTAACTTTGCTAGTTTTAGTAGAGTTAGAAGAAGGAGTTTGAGGTTTAGGAGTTTGAGTTTTAGTAGGAGACTGAGTTTGAGTTTGACTTGTATAAATAGGAGCACTAGTGTAGGAAGAATCTGTAAAGAAACTAGCTCCAATGAACAAATCACCCTCGTCTTTTGGAGAGTTATCATCTTTGACCAGAAAAGCATTCTCCACTATGTTAGCTGGTGATGCAACATACTTAAACTGAGACATTAAAGAAGCTCTATCATTGTTTTTGGAGCTCTCATCAATCTCAACTGATTCAATCTTGGCAATCAAAAGATCTAGATCCATAGGAAACTTTTCAGTATGCTTTATCAGTGTAACTGTCTGTTTCCATGTAGACGAAAGAACATTGAGAAGTCTGTAGTTTAGATCTTTGAGATAATTTTTGATACCAGCAGTTGACATCTCAGTAGTTAGTTGCACAAATCTGTTCATCATTTGATTAATTGTTTCCCTAGAAAGATGATCAAATAACTCCAATTGCCTCTTGAGTTTCTACTTTTTGAGATCTTGTATCTCTTTACCGCCTTCACATATGATCTTTAAAGCTTTTAACATAGTGTACCTAGTTTGATAACCGTCAAGTCTAGTCAAGACATCTAATGGTAATCCCTTACACATCAGTGAATAAGCTTTGATATCATTCTTCACATTCCTTAAGTCATCACCTTGCAGACCATCCTCAGGAAAAGGTTCTTCAGAGTCTTTTGTGTAAACAAATTCTCTATCAGGACCATTAGATGTAATCGGGATATGTGGTCCTTTCTCTACTGACTTTCACAAGTCAGTATCAATAGAGTTTAGATGATGCTTCAATCTAAGAGACCAATTCTTGAAATCAGCTCTGTTCTTCAGCTTTGGAACCCTGTTCTCAGAATCATCTGACTTAACCATTTTGTATTTTTTAATTTAAGAAAATGACTTGTTTTTTTTGTTTTTAAGTTTTGAAATAAAAACTATGAATTGAAAATATTTTTGGATTTTAGTTTCTGAAAAAAAAATTCTAAGTGTAAACTAATAAGTCTGAAAGCTGATGCTCCTGAATAGTTGTCAAGCACCTACACAGTAGTGAAACGCCTACACAGTTCTCAAACACCTGACTTTGAAGTAGAAACACCCAAGGGAATGCCTTAGTAGAATTCTAAAAACGCCCAACTGAAATGCGCCTGAACAGTCGAAATGCGCCTAAACAGTTGTTAAACGCCTGGTGTAAAAACGTCCAAACAGTTCAAATGCGCCTAAACAGTTTAAATGAGCCTAGAATTACTTTGTTTCTGCAATCACCAAGTGTCCAAACAGTTAAAAAACGTCTCAACAGTAGTCAAACGCCTGATCTGAAAACACCTAAACAGTGTTAAAACGCTTGAACAGTTGTCATGCATCTAGACACTTAGACAATTTTCAACAGTTTTCAACCATAATGTGCCTAATTCATCAGCTTCAACGAACTTAGATCTTATGAAAATCTTCAAAACTTGTTAAATTGATCTAAAAACATCCAATTAGGTAGTAATTAGGTCGATTAACAATCCTCAATCTTCAATTTGATCAAACAACAATAACAAATCAGTATTCTGATTGAATTGAAGTCTGAAATGATGAACAAAGTTTGAACACTAATTCGATAAATTTCTCAGATTTGAACGAATTGAACACCGAATTGTGATTCAAATCATGTTTCTATGGATGAAACACAACTGAAAACAACAATTAATTGATCAAATTGCAATCAATCACAGATTTCATGTGATTCAAAGAGCTCAAAATGTCTATAAACTCTAATCACTGAACCAACAGCTTTGATACCATTTGATAGGTTCAAATGGATCAAATCAGTGACTATCTGGTAATGCAATGATCAAATCAAACACAAGTAATCAAACAAATGCAAACATATCAAAAAATTCATAGCTTTCATTGATAGCAAGCATAGGATACAAGTGTAGGGTTACAATTTCTATCAGTTCATCTGGTAACTAATTCGTTCTTCCTTTTTTACTAACTAACTCACTCCCTCTCCCTATAAATACATAAAATATCCTATTTATACTATCAAGAAAACAAAGGAACATATATTTACAAATAAGTCCCTATACTATGACAAAAAACAACATAAAGACAAAATGGAAGAGAGTGAGCAGGTGATGCTCTGAAGGGTGATAGAATTTCTGTTTCTTGAACTGATGGCAGAGTGTGGAGATCACCACCTACATCAACCTGTGGTGACACTTGCCTCATCCTTCTTCAGTTGATGCAGCATGCTCTTCAATAGTTTGTTGATCATGAGTAGCTGGATGTTCTTCTTCAATTTCATGAACATCAGTAGGAACATCATCATGTGCTTGTTCCTCAACGTCAGGCACAACATCCTCAACTTCTTCTTCTTGTGCTTCTTCTAGATTTATCTGCTGTAACATCCATGGAAGTAATGGAAAGAAGGTTCCACTGCAAAAGTTCCTTGGATCTCTCTTTTTGATGTACTTGTATGATTTGGCATTATAATGAGGAATGTCCATCACAGGGCCTTCTGGAACAAGATAAGGAAAAGCTTCATTGATGAAGCATTGGATAAACCTTAGATACATCAGGAACATATGCCTTCTCCCTTCCTGAATGTTTGAGATCAGGCCATTGAACACATAAGCAAACATGTTGAATTTTATGTTAGTGCATAGGGCATAGATAGATGATGAAGTAGAGATGGGGATATCATTCCAGCCAGTCTTCCTCTTTGATAGGCAGTGTTGGAATAAGTGTATCAGGAATCTCCACTGTAGGTCAACTAACCTTTTGACAATCTGTTTTCCTTTAAATCCTCCTTTCTAACCAATGTTGGCAAAGAAGTTCATGATGTCAACTTCTTCTAGTTCTTGTGGAGATCTGGCATCATCTCCAAACTGTAGACACTGTCTCACAGTCTGTTCAGAGATTACCAATGTGTGATCATTAGCAATTCTTCCTTAAATAGTCCTCATACCTTCAACTTCAACTACTTCAGTTGTTCCCCAGAATGATCTAATGAAGTTCGCATAGATGATGGGTCTAATAGTGATAGCATGTGCCACTCTTGTTGTAGAGATGAATCTGATCATATCTCTTAACCCTTCAGATTCAAGCACATCAGGATCAAGATATCCACTGACATTGTGGAGCTTGCTCCAAGTGAGTTTTGCCATAGACCCTGCAATAGAGACACATGTGTTAGTAATGTACTAACAATTATTGGATCATACAACAAAAATCATGTTTGACTTTTCTCAGTTTGACTTTCTCAGGTCAAAATTAAGAGTTCAATGGTTACTGTTGTATAGGAGTTTGACCTATCTTTGATTTTGTGATGAATAACCATTTGAGTTATGTGTTATGTTTATTTTTGATCATCTTTACTGTTTCAAACACCTTTTTACAGTGAAACATTTGATTTGATTTCAACATTTTTCAAGGATCGGTTCCCTTGTTCGTCATGGTTGATTTAGGGTTTGAAAATCGGTTGTTCTTTGTTATTTATATTAACATCCGTTTCATTGAACTCAAGAATGCCATTTAAATCCATTGTTCCTGGTTAATTTTAGGAACTTTCTTAAACCTAGGGTTCTATGTTCATTACTGGTTCGATAATTGAAGTTTACAAATCCATCGAGAATCACCTTGTTTCAATACTACTTTGGTTAAGAATCGAAATAGTGATGGAATGGAGTTGGGTGAACAATAGAAACACAAGATTTGAGATGGTTTGGATGATGATGAAGAAAAGTGAGAAAAAGCTCGTCGCATTATAAGTTCGCTCAAATTTGAAAAGTATTAAATGACCTTGATGAAAGTGTTTAAATAGTCAATTTAATAACTTACTCAAACTTTGCAAGTGTGTGAACAAATGCGGAGGTTTTTAATTTTGTATTTTATCAAAAGCGGATGTATTAATTTGTCCACATTTGTTTAATGTGTCAAATGCGGAAGCACAAAACTTGCAGCATTTGATACTGTAGCAAATGCGAAAGAACATCTTGACTTGTCCACATTTTTCTATGATAAATGCGAATGAACAATTTGACTTGTCTGCATTAGTTAATACTACAGAAGTTTTACGCATTTGTTTGGAAACAAATGCAGATGACTTAACCTGTTCGCATTAGTTTCACTTTGATTTTTCATGCACCAAAACTATTACCCGCATTGGTTGAATGCATGGGTTACCTTCACCCGCATTAAAATTTGAACTTGTCAAAAATTAATGTTTTGCATAGGATAGTTTTGACAATCTTTGCACTGATGCTTTGACTTTATGAAGATGTGTCTGTTGTTTTGACTTTTTATGAAGTTTTGACTGTTGCTTGGATTGTCAATTCTTGCTTGGATTGAATTATACACTCGGTGTGATACAAATTTCCCAGTTTTGACTGATCTTGGACTCTTGTGCTTCAAAAAATATGCATACACTGAGATACTATGGTATAACTTCCACACTAACACAGTCATTTTTCTGATTTTATATTTTTAAGAAAAACAACATCTGTACATGATAATTAAAATATTTTTGAGATTTTGCAAATATTTTCTGTTTTTGTGAATATTTTCTTTTAAATTTTAATTACTCCCTCTAAAGTTTATATCCATATAGGATAAAAACTTTAAAGATTTTAAAATTTTGAAAGGAAAATAGTTTTGTAATTAATTTTTTTGTTTAATTTTCTTATCAATACATAAAAAGGATGTATACCTTAATTGGGATCATATCAATCTTCCCTTTCACACGTGCAAGCAATTGTTAGTAAAATGGACATAATCATGAACATAGTGATTATAGGTATGTTTGTCCTCTTAAACTCGTGCTTGGTTAAATTTTTAATGTATGTGATCATTATCATGTTTTGAGTGGATTAAATATTTCACATGTACCTCACACTTAAAGGCATGGCAAGATCAACCACCTGCATGACATGCATGGTAGAACTTTTTCACAACTTACACGACCAGGTCGTTTAAATTATGAAATCTCATTTTGATTTGAGGAAGGGGGATCCTTATTGGGATTCTTTTTGTTTTGATCCTTATATTTATTTGATCCACATTGGGATTCTTTTTGCACTTCACTTTGGAAGGTGATCCGCTTTAGGATTCTTTTTGTTCATTCATAAGGAATGTATTATTTATTAATTCATCCAAGTTGAATGTGTTACACATTGGAATCTTTTCAGATCATGACATCAGCACTATGTGCCAGTTTCTCCTGATCTTTGCTCAGCAAAACAGAGGAGAAACTGATGTGGGTGAATGAAATTCATAAGGTATCATTACCTGGTGTGTTTAGGTTACTACACACACATACACTTGGATAAGCTAAATACTTACTTACACCCTGAGATGATGGCTTCACTATTGAATATGATCTTTAGTTTATCACATCATGTATTTTCTTTTCCAAGATGAGCCTACCCGCATATCAGATAAGTCATGTTAGTCTTTCAAGATTTTGAACTAAGCACAGTGAATGATATAACGATTGTAATTATATCATTTCCCAATTGTAGTACATATCATATACTTCAACAAAATAAGTTCTTTTTGTAATTTTATAGAATTAACTATCTTTTTTTTTAGTTTTATAAATGTTTTTGAAAATTTTGATTTTTACCCAAGGTTAATCATGCCAATTGATTGGATGAAGAATTCAAACCGACTAGGGTCACATGCCTTAGTGAACAAATCAGCTAACTGATTGTCTGTGTGAACCTGGATCAGCTTGATTAACCCCTTTTCAGCACAGTCTCTCAAAAAGTAATATCTAATTTCAATGGTTTTTGAGTGTTGAACCGGATTGTTTGTTATGAACATGGTTGCTGTGTTGTCAATGTGAATTGGAGTGTGCAAGAAGTTATAAGCATAATCAAGCATCTGGTTTTGAATCTAGAGAGCTTGAGAGCAATAGGCTGATGCTGCTATATACTTAGCTTATGCTGTTGAAATAGATACATTTGTCTGTTTCTTGCATTGCCAGGAGACCAGTCTGGGACCAAGAAATTAACAACCTCCAGAAATGGACATTTAATTGAAGTTGCATCCCACATAGTCACTATCTGTGTAGGCATAGAGATTGAAATTCCCTTCTTTTGGATACCATAAACCAAGTGCAGGCTTGCCCTTGAGATATCTGAATATCCTATTCACAGCATTCACATGAGATTCCTTTGGATCTGCCTTATATCTAGCACAAACACATACATCAAACATAATGTTAGGTCTACTAGTTGTAAGATACATAAGTGACCATATCACTAATCGATAGTGAGTTTGATCCACTGATTTTCCATCTGAGTCTGGAACAATCTTCATTTTTATATCCACAGGAGTTCTGATAGACTAACAGTCTGCAAAATGAAACTACTTCAACATTAATTCCACATATTTTGATTGATTGATAAAGATTCCATCTGCTGTCTATTGTACTTGCAATCCTAAGAAGAATGTGAGCTCTCCCATAGCACTCATCTGGAACTTGGAATGCATGAGATCTTCAAAATCCTTTACAGAGTTGTTTGTTTGTTGAGCCAAAAATGATATCATCCATATAGATCTTGACAATCAACAGTTCATGTCCATTCTTCTTTCTAAATAAAGTCTGATCAATCTTTCCTCTTTCATATCCATGATCAAGAAGGAAAGATGATAGAGTCTCGTACCACTTTCGAGGGGCTTGATGTAAACCATACAAAGCTTTGTCAAGCTTGTACACCCCGTGAGGGAAATTGGGGTCCTCAAAACCTGGTGGTTGGCTCACATAGACTTCTTCTAAAATTTTTCCATACAGAAATGCAAACTTTACATCCATTTGATACATATTGAATTTCATAGATGCAGAGTAAGCAAGAAAGAGTCTTATGGCTTCCAATCTTGCAACAGGAGCAAACACTTCATCATTGTCTATTCCTTCTTCTTGAGCATAGCCCTGTGCAATTAATCTTGCCTTGTTTCTGATGACAATGCCCCTATCATCAATTTTGTTTCTGTAAAACCATCTGGTACCAATAGGGTATTTTCCTTCGAGAAGGTCTACCAGTTGCCATACGTCTTGTTTCTTGAACTGGAGCAATTCTTGCTGCATTGCTCAAACTAGTTGTTGTCTTGAATAGCCTCTTTTATATTGTTGGGTACAGTCTAACATAGAAAGCAAGAAAGCAAACAGATGTTTGCAATACTTGACTTGCTTCTAGTCACCCACTCATCTAGATCACCAATGATGTATGACACTAGATGATTCTTATGTATCCTGGTAATTGGAATTAAGTCACCAGCAATGGATACTTCAAGATTGGAGACATTCAAATGCTTCAACATCTTCAGCTTCAATAGCACTTTGAAGACTTTCATCATTTGCATTTCCTTTAGTTTCAACTGGTACAGAAGCATATTCTAGATTTCTCACTTCAATGGATGGTTCTACTGAAGGAGTGGGCATTGAACTAGGACCCGCCTTAGTTGAAACATTCTGATATTCTACAACTTGTCTGACAGGATCGACATGTAATTGAGCTTCTATATCAAATTGCTTAGCAGAAGAAGGAGGAATCATTAGAAAGTCATTTCTTCTCTCTATTGTTTTAGAAGATCCAACCGATTGTAGATTACCTGCATTTGGCAAGTGGAACTGATCAAAAGATCTAGTAAATGAGTCATTATCAAACAACCAATCAGGACCATTTATTGACTTAGAAAAGGAGTGCTCATTGAATTGAACACTGGTTGACTCATCAATAATATTTAATCTAGGATTAAACACTCTAAAATCCTTTGAGACAAAGGAATAACCTACAAAGGATCCCTCATCAGACTTAGGAGTGAACTTTCCTAAATGGTATCAGGTGCTTAATATTAAGACAGGACAACCAAATGACTTGAAAAATCCAATAAATGGTTTTCTATGAAAAAGAAGTTCATATGGTGTTCTGTTGCTTTCTTTAACTATCAAAGTTCGATTTTGCATAAAGCACGATGTGTTGACAGCTTCTGCCCAAAAGGTAATTGGTAGTTTGGCATCGGCTAGAATTGTTCTTACTGCTTCAATCAGTGTTCTATTTCTTCTTTTAGCTACCCCATTTTGTTGAGGAGTCCTAGCTGCACTGAATTGATGAGCAATGCCTTTGTTTGTGCAAAATGAACTTAGATTTTCATTTTTGAATTCTGTCTCATTATCACATCTGATTGATTTTACTTTTTGATCAAGTTGATTTTCAATTTTTGTGATAAAATCTTTTATTATTTGGGACACATCATTTTTATGAAGTAGAAAGAAGACCCATGTGAATCGTGAAAAGTCATCAATGATCACCAAACAATAAGGCTTCTTTCCGATACTCATGACATTATTTGGTCCAAAAAGATCCATATGAAGTAACTTCAATGGAGAATTATTTGTGTTCACAAGCTTTGGCTTATGGGAGGATTTATGTTGTTTCCCTTTAAGACATGCAGAATAGTGGTCAATAAAATGAAATTCTTTTTGAGGTAAACCAATTAAATGATTTCCTTTAACCAATTTGTTCATGTTCTTAAAATTTATGTGACCCAAACGTCTATGCCAAAGCTATGACTCATCAAATGATGCTTTAGACAAAAGAAATGTTTCTTCTAGCGGTTGAGCAGAATTAAGGTTCAAGACATAGGTATTATTCTTTCTCGGAGTATTCAAGACAACCCATTCTTCAAGAATTTGAAATCCTGGTTTCAAAATGTAGCAATGAATGTTTTTGAAGTGAGTGGAATATTTCTTGTCACGGATCTGAGACACGCTGAGGAGATTGAAATTCAGTTGCTCGCAGTAGTTCACTTTGTCAAAACTCAGTAGTCCATTTGTCACAGATCCATCCCTAATAATTCTACCACCTTGTGAATCTCCATCAAATACTACAGGAGTTCCTTGTATAAGCTTGAAGTCATGAAGGAGGGAACTGTCTCCAGTCATGTGTCGGGAGCATCCGCTGTCCACATACCATAAGCTGTTGGACCTGTATAGATGACCCTGCAAGCATAAAAGAACTAGTTAGAATATGGAACCCAAGCCATAATGGTCTTGGGTTGCCCGGTTCTATCCATTACTGTAACCTCCTGATACTTTCCTCTTGGTTGTGTTTTAGAGGAAGATGCTTTGAGGAATTTTTGTGGAGTCCTTTTGGTTTCATTTCATCAATTTCAACTGAGCTATCAGAAGAGTATGCAAATTTTTGATCCCGGTTTCTATGTAGAAATTGGGCACGTTTTTATTTTTTAGAAATCACTTTTGTTTTATATCTTGGATGAAAACTCACTGATTGTTTCATATTATGATTAAGATTCTTGTTGGTACTCTTTGACTGCCATTGATCATAGAAGTCATCATCAGAATTTGAAACCTTTGTTTGTTTAATATGTGATGGACTTCTTTTTTTGACCTTTTCAATTGAAATTGGCGAAATAGGCTTGTTTTGTGGAATTCTCAAGCCTTTTTGGTTAAAGAAAAAATCAAATGTATTGTGATTTGTCATATCACATATAGAACAATACTTGTTGAAATAACAGTTTTTGGTTGAATGATTGTTCATGTCACAGATGGAGCAATATTGATTAAAATAACACTCATCTGTATTATGATTAAGCATGTCACAAATGTCATAGTACATTTGTTTGTCCTTTGATTTTGAAGTGGAGGCTTCATTTGACTTAGCAGATTTTAGATTACCTTCAGATTTGGTTTTTGATGAAGAAGCAACTTCAGTTTTATTTGTGACAGCAGATTGTTTCACAATTCTGCTTTGCTTGATTTTTCGAGACTAATTTTGCTTTTTTTCCCTTTATTTAACTCCCTTTCAAATTGGTCTACATGCTCTTTATTGAAAACATCAAAACCGACCCCTTGTTTGTTCTTAGATGATGATTGTGATTCAGTTTTAACTTTCGATTTTTGAACAATGGGAGATTTTCCTTTGGTTGATGGACAAGCCGTAACCTTACCTTTGAATTTCAGTGTAACCTTTTCTGATTTGCTTGAATTTTTTGGAGATTTGATCTCACTATCAGATCTGCTTTTAGCAGAAGGTTTTACTGTATATTCAGCATTGTTTTCCACCTTGAGGTTTTCAGGAATGAACATGACAAATGGCACAATGGCTTTGACTGGGGTGTTTGGTTTCTTGGCAACTATAGGTTTGTATGAGCACTCTTTGATTTTGATTGGGTGACCCAATTTGATTTTATCCTCATTGGTTTCAGTATAAACATTTGGTTTGTTTTGAGGATTAGTTATTTGTGAAACTATTGTTTTAGTTTCAATAACTTTAGGTTCAATTGAGTTAGATTGAGTGAGTGACTCAGGCATAACCGTTATGGAGGAGAACAAGAATTGTATCCTATCCCAGTCATATCCTTTGGCTCTTTTTATGAGTCAAGTAACCCTTGCTGCTTAAAAGAAGAGAATTGAAACTTTTTAAGTTTCACTTTAGTAGCTGATTGCTCAGCCTTGGTTTTTGTTAACATGTCAGTTAACCTCTCATTCTCAGCTGCGAGAGTGTACTTTTCTCCTTGGACTTTTTCAATATCTGAAAGAAGTGATTTGATTTTGATTTCAAAACTTTTCATTTCTTGTTTTAACATTTCAGATTTGACCTTTTATTCTTTGATTTTAATAGCCAACTTGTGATTATGTTCTCTATATCCCTGTACTTCTTGAATACATTTATCAGAACTGAGATTGGATTTTACCTCAGTTGGCATTAGAGTTGGACCATCATTGATGTGAGCCATAAGAGCATGATTCTAAAATTGGTCCTTCTTCTGCATATAGGCTCTAGTCACAAACTCCATCTTGTCTGATGACAAGTGCATTAGAGGTTGGTTGGCTGCTTCCCAGAGCTTGATGAGTCCGTTGGTGTTGAATTAGATGCTGGTACTGATGTTTGTTACTTGACAGAAAGCTTGAATTGGGTTGAGATGATGGCTGACCATGTGAAGTTCTTTGGTAGTTGTTGTTACTTCTTCAGGGAGCATTACATTCCTAAAGAAATGGCTGGTCATACCACAATTAAAACACTTTCCTTTGGATTTGTCATATCCAAGTTTTCTGTTCTCATTTAGACTCAGCTTCTTCCCTTTTCGGAAGAATTTCTTGGCTCTTATTGCAATATGGCCATCTGCCATTGCAAGTCCATTTCTTCAACATAATTTGGATCCGTTTCTTCCAAATCTTCCTAAATCAGAGAGCTAAAGTGAGTCTTCCTCCTAGATATGCCTCAAAACTAGCAACAAAGGCATTGTAAGTTGCCTTTTGCTCTTCAGATTTTTTATCACTAGGCATGTTGGTGGGTGTTGTTGTGGATTGAGTTGAAGATGATAGTTTGTTTTGTTGAGAAACAACACAGAAGCCAGTAGTTCTTCCTTGATCTCTTTAGGATAGAAAATCATCTTCTTCAGTCACAAAGGCATTTTCAACAGAATAAGTTTCAGATGGAAACTTGTATGCGTCAATGACTTGAGGTAGACTAAGATTTCTGCTTCTTTCATCCAACTCAAGAGCTTCAATCTTAGCAATCATAATGTCTAAGCTGGTGCTTTCCAAGTCAAGAGTGTTCTTCAACATAGTAACATTCTGTTTCCAGCTTTCAGGCAAACTGTGTAGCATTTTCTTGTTCATTTCTTTCTCTTTGTATGTAACCCCTATGATCTCAAGATCATTCACCAGTTGTACAAAATGATGTAGCTGCTTGCAGATTGATTCTCTTTTGGTATGACGGAAGGTTTATATTGGTTCACTAGTTTGTCTTTATTTATCACCGTCACTTCACTGCTTCCTTTACACATGATTTGTGGTACATCCCAAACACCTATGGCTGTTCCATACTTTTCCAGTCTTTTGAGGAGATCCATTTTCAAAGCCTAAGTTAGAATAGAGTAGGCTTTGAGGTCTATCTTGATTTTCTTATATTCCTCATCATCAAGATTTAGAGTAGGATCCTCAATGGGAATTCTAGCAGTTCTATACTGAGATCAGCATTTAGAGACACAGGAATGTAGGGTCCTTTGCAAATGGAAATCCAGTAGTCGG
The DNA here is from genome assembly GCA_025506505.1 of Flaveria sonorensis. Classification (NCBI taxonomy): domain Eukaryota; kingdom Viridiplantae; phylum Streptophyta; class Magnoliopsida; order Asterales; family Asteraceae; genus Flaveria; species Flaveria sonorensis. The sequence continues at coordinate 25,851,015 of CM046423.1, read as the reverse complement.
GAACCATACCTGTAATGTAATTCTTAAACCTGATTTTCCACTGCTTAAACTCAGACTTGTGTTTAAGCATTGGAGGTTTAGATGCATGACCGAGTTTAGAAAAATTAGTAGAATCCAGTATGATTAAATGATTTTTTAGATGGTTTGAATGTTGATTAAGTTGATTTTATGTTCGGAATATTCAAACAGTCTCAAGTCCTGGTATTCTTGTATGGTTTTTGTGAACAGTAGTGGCAGTATGGTTGATATGATGAACAGTTCACAGAAAGGGCTAAGATTTTGATTTTAAGAGGTTTTAGTCTGATTTTTGTTTGAGAATCAATAGTCGAGCAGTCTTCTTATGTTGTCTGACAGAGGCACAGTACTGGTTGATGAAGTTTCACGTATTTTCAGTATGAACGCTTATTAGAAGTGTAACACTTGCTAATACACAACTCAATCACCAGTTCAATCGATTTTTGTTCAAGATCTACACTGATTTTGAGACGAATTCAAGAGCAAAGGCTCTGATATCAATTGACCGGGTACAAGATGGGAATCTCAGTTTATGTGACTCAATAAGGATCGAATATGATGATGGAGTCAATGATTAAGTAGCGGAAATACTAAGTCAAAGAACATTAAATGCTGAAAATACTAATAAATGCTTTGTATATTGATGTTGGTAAACAAGATACAAAGAATGCTAGGGTTTGCAGTACTAAACAATATCTGTGGAGGCTTTTGTGAAACTTTTGTGTGTGTAAAAGCTTACAAAAGTAGTGTATACTATAATATTTATAGGCTGATACAATGCCTGTACAAAATGACTAAACTACCCTGACAACTATTTTAACACCCGGAAATTTACAAAAAAAAAAAAGAAAAGAAAAGGGAAGTATAAAGAAAGAAAGGTGAAATAACCCAAGTTAAGGGGTTAAAGTTATTTAAGAGGCAAACTTTATTATAATGATGTTTAAAAGGTTGGCATGGCCGCCCACTACCCTGCTCCACCAACTGATTCGGCTGCAAGAAAAAAAATGAAGAACAACAGAGTTTCCATCGGTTTTTAGAGAGAAGAAGAAAATTGGCTTGAAGGTGAGCTTTTCATGAGTTTTGTTCGGTTTCAGCTGGATTTTCAGCTGTTGGACCGAGTCTTATGTGTTCCTCTGTGTTCGATTGTGTGTTTTTGGTGTGTTTAGGTGTTTGAACTCCAAGTACTCTCGAGTTTGGAGTAGTTTTACTTGAAGGCTGTTGCAGGTGAGTTCTATGTCCCCGATTTTTCTATTTTAAACTTGTTTTGGGGCTGAAATGCATACAAACTATCATCTTACAACTCAGTGTGTTGGAACCGCACGTTTACCCTTGTTTTACGTAGGGGTGTGTGTTTGTGAATGTTTTGACCGAGTCATATGGTTGTTTGCTTGTTCTAAGTGCTTAGTATGCAAGATTTGGGCTAAGAATACGTTAGGATGATGAATGGGGACTGAATTTATTATAAGTAAGAACTGGTAAACTGTCCATGCGCCAAACACTTGCCCATGAGCCTAACACTTTCCTATGCGCCTAACACATTGTCCATGCGCCTAAGTTTTTCCCATGCGCCCAAGTGTTCCCATGCGCCTAAGTTTTTCCCATGCGCCAAAGTGTTCCCATGCACCTAAGTTTTTCCCATGCGCCCAACTGCCCGTGCGCCTACATAGTAACCATGCGCCTACATAGTGCCCATGAGCCTAAGTTGACCTAGGATTTTTCTGAAATCTTGGGAATTAGAAATTAATGATTAAGATACGGAATGTTTTGGTGGTTTATTTTTGTTCATGTTACGAATGTTTGTGGCCTGTTATTGATGTTCCTTATTACGTATTATTACGTGACTTTACTTGGTGTGTTAATGCTCTTATACGTAAAGATTATCATAAAAGAAGCGAAAGATTAAAGATATTGAAAATTGGAACATAACGAATGAATTAAAGTCTTGCAAGCAAATTTAAAGAGGTTCACAACTCATTGAAGAGTTGTTAGCTCAACTGTGTGTGATGTAGCATGCGATCTTGGCTAACCCATGAGGGTACACACAGGGGGGATCAGTCTTGGTGACTGATCCATACGTGCGAAACGGGATCCTTGTCACTTAACCCCAAGACTGAGGTGGCTTTGTGCCTAACGATGGGCATAGCTTATGAAAGAATCTAGATAGAAGAGAAAGATAATGAAAAAGTGCGAAACGAACGAATATGTGCGATAATGGAAGCTAATAATGATATTACCTTGATGTATGTACGATGAATCACCATGTATGAGAGTAAAGAAAATGTTTTAAACGAAAGAAAAGTATCTTATTTATAAAACTAGAACTCACTCAGTAACGCTGAATTTTTATGCATTTTCAGTTGGCAGGTAGCTTGTTGCTGAGGATGGCACGAGGGTGAAGCTACTTGGCGGGCAAAGACTGGCATCCATTTCATGCACGATAATGTTGTTGTTTTCTAATACAACTGAATATTCTTTAGTAACTGTTTTAAAACAATGATGTATTATTTGTCAACATCAAATATTAATGCATGAATGGTTTTTTGATAAATTAAACCGCTGCAATGTTTTTATGAAATTTATTGTGTCTTATTATAAATAAGGCTGTGATTGATCAACTGTGGGGTTCCCGGGAACGGGGCTTTACAAGTTGGTATCAGAGCCAAACTTTAAGTGAATTACGTAAATTATTTTCAAAACCTAAACATAAACTGAGAATGGGAACGAATGGAGGGATGCCAGCCCAAGTAGCTACATGCCATCAGGTAATTTATTTTTTCTTAAATAACTGGTATTATATGCACGTGCTATCTGATTGATGTGCCCTTAGTAGATTTGGATACTGATGTAGTTAGGATAGGGGATGCTTTAGGGATGAGGAGTAAAGTAAGTGGCTAATTACAACTGGCCACTGTAATTAGGGACTTACTGTACGACATAAGCTGCGCTATTACCTTGAATGATTTTGTTGGTGTTCAAATCTTATAGCACTTAGGATGGCTGGTGGTAGATCTTCGAAGGCTTCTCGAGGTGGTATACAGGGTGGCTGTGGTGCTAGACCACGTGTCACTAGGAACAAGGCTAAGGCTGCTGAGACGGCTCCTGCAGAGCTCGAGCTTCATCACCAAGAAGGCGGTGATGAGAGTGCTAATCTGAGAGCCTCTGTGAAAGAGGCAGTTGTGGAGGAAGTTCATCAGGTCATGCAGATGATCCTGCCGTCTGTGGTGACCGAGGTTATTCATGCTGTGAGGGAGGATGAAAAGAAAAAGGAGGAGAGGAGGAGGACCGTTGGGAGAGGGGGTAAGGAGAGAGGTTCAGGTGAAGGGGAGCAACCAGAAACCGAGATGGTCGTCTCCAATGATGAAGAGGAAGAGGAAGGGGTATAGGAAACTACCAAGGGGTGTAGTTATGGGGCATTTCAATGATGCAAGCCCCTGACTTTTGATGGTAAAGGGAATGTTGCTGCTCACCGATGGGTGAGAGAAATGGAGGCTGTGTTGGAGATCAGCAAATGTAGGAAGGATCAAAAGGTGAAGTTTGCTACCCACTCATTTGTGGACTCGACTTTATGTTGGTGGGACAATATTCTCCAGGCCGAGGGCAGCTGGTCTGTTGGGAGGATGAGGTGAAGTGAACTAAAAAAGATGGTGATTGAGGAGTTTTGTCCTCACAGGGAACTTGACAAGATTGAGAGAGAGTTCTTAGAGCTGGAGGCGGGAACCATGACACACCAGCAGTATACTACTAAGTTCAATGAGATGGCAAGGCTGGTGCCAGATCAGGTGACACCGGTGTCAAGGAAGATCCAGAGGTATATCCAGCGTTTGCTGGCGGATATCCGCAGGCACATGATCGCCACCCGACCGAGTTCTTTTAGGTCGGTGGTTGATCTGGCAGGGAGGTTGTATGATGCGAGAGAGGTGGTAGTGGTAGAGGTAAGTAAAGGCTGGTGGTGTCAGGAACTGGAATGGGAAGCGGTTTGGTCGTGGTGGTTTCACTCCAAATAACAAGAGGGCAAGGGTGGATGATCAAAGGGTAGTAACATCAGGTACGCAAATGAAGAGGTATGATAAGTGCGGGAAGGAACATACATGGGAGTGTAAGTGGGGACTGAATCTCTGCTTCAAGTGTGGGAAGCCTGGTCATATGGCAAGAGAGGGTGGGGTTGTAAGATGTTATAACTGTGGTGAAGAGGGCCATCAGAGTAGGGATTGCAAGAAGCCGAGGGCTGAAATTTTTGGGGCAAAGAAGGGGATCGAGAATGATGGGTAGAGAGCAAAAGCCAGAGCATTCACGATGACCCGGGAGGAGGCTAGGGTGACCCCGATGACGTGTCAGGTACGTTCCTAGTAAACCAAACTTGTACCTCTGTATTATTAGAAGTAGAAGTATTGATGAGCCCTTCGATGAAGAAACTGCCATTGGTAAGTCTACCAGGATTTTTGATCTGATAGAGGGTTGTGACATAGAATTGGATGGCTATAGGTTCTCTACTAAATTATTCATGATGCCCCTAGGCGGGTTTGATGTGGTTCTGGGGATGGATTAGCTAGTAGCCTATGAGGAAAATATTGTGTGTCGCAAGAAGATGATCCGATTGACTACGCCTAATGGGAGTTTGGTGACGATCTACGGTGATCGAGTTACTACGGTTCTGAAGGTGATTTCGATGGTTGTTGCAGAGAAGTGCATGAAACGTGGATGTAGTGCCTACTTGGCTTACGTGAAGGATGTGGATGCGTCAGTATCATAATTTTCCAACGTACCAGTTGTGTGTGACTTTCCAGACCTGTTCCCAGAAGATTTACCAGGTGTGCCACCGGACCACGAGATCGAATTCCAGATCGACTTGATACCTGGTGCACAATCTGTTGCCAAGGCATCGTATCGTTTGGCTCCATCTGAGATGAAGGAACTGATGGTTTAGTTTCAAGAGTTGTTGGATAAAGGGTTCATTTGACCAAGTATCTCTCCCTGGGGTGCTCCGGTCTTGTTTGTAAAGAAGAAGGATGGTAGTATGAGGATGTGCATCGACTAACATGAGTTAAACAAGTTGATAGTGAAGAACCGTTATCCACTACCCAGAATTCTTGACTTGTTAGATCAGCTCAAAGGTGCCAGTTTGTTTTCGAGAATAGATCTCTGATCTGGTTACCATCAGATGAAGGTGAAGGAGCAAGATATCCCCAAAACAGCTTTTCGCATGCTTTATGGACACTACGGGTTTCTCGTTATGTCTTTTGGTCTAACTAACATGCCAGCTACCTTTATGGATTTGATGAACACGGTGTGTCGGCTGATGTTGGATAAATTAGTGATTGAGTTTATCGATGATATCCTGATTTATTCAAAGAGCGAAGAAGAGCATGCCGGTCACATTCGTGAGGTATTAGAGACATTTAGAAGAGAGAAGCTGTATCCTAAGTTCTCTAAGTGCGCTTTTTGGTTACGCAAAGTTTGGTTTTTGGTTCATGTGGTAAATTCTGAAGGGATCATGGTAGACCGGCAAAGGTTGAGGCGGTGATACAATGGAATTCTCAAAAGACGCCATCTGAGACTACTACGAAAGATTCATCCAAGACTTTTCTAAGTTAGCCTCACCATTGAGTAAATTGACTCACAAAGATATGAAGTTTGTATGGGGTCTAGAACAGGAGAATGCTTTTGAAAAGTTAATGGCAAGATTGATCCAAGCTCCTGTCTTGGCATTACCCAAAGGGAGCGAAGACTTAGTGGTCTATTCGGATGCTTCTTATTCAGGGTTGGGTTGCATGCTGACGCAACGGGGAAGAGTAATAGCCTATGCGTCTCGACAGATGAAAATCCATGAGGCTAATTACCCTACTTATGACTTGGAGCTAGCGGCTGTGGTCTTTGCATTGAAGATTTGGAGGCACTACTAATACGGGACGAAGTGCACTATCTTTACTGACCATAAGAGCTTGAAATACTTTTTTGAGCAGAAAGGCCTCAATATGAGGCAAAGGAGGTGGTTAGAGTTGATCAAGGATTATGATTGTGAGATCCACTACAATCCGGGCAAGGCCAATGTAGTGGCGGATGCCCTTAGCCGAAAGGAGAGACCCAAGCCAATCCGGGTGAAAGCTTACCAGTTGGTGATGACCTCCGATGTGATGACACAGGTCAAGGGGTTCCAAGATGAGGCGTTGAAAGAAGATTGCCTTAACTCTAAAAGGATGAGAGGTCTAGTCATGAAGTTGGGTGAAAACACTCTCGGAGTTAGAACCCGCTTCGGGCGGATGTGGATCCCTCGTTATGGAGACCTACGTGGGAGAATCATGGATGAAGCTTATAGACTCGATACTCCATTCATCCCCATGCTAGAAAGATGTATCATGATATGAAGAAAGATTACTGGTGGCCGGGTATGAAGCGTGAGGTAGCGGACTATGTGAGTAAGTGCCTTACTTGCTTGCAAGTGAAGGCGGAGCATCAGAAGCCATACGGGAAGATCCAACCTTTGGATATACCCGAGTGGAAATGGGAGCACGTCACCATAGACTTCATTACAAAGTTACCACGTACAGCAAGGGGGTACGATGCTATATGGGTGATAGTTGACAATTTGACGAAGAGTGCTCACTTTCTACCGATCGACGAGACATATTCATTTGAGAGGTTGGCGAATCTGTTCATTAAAGAGATTGTGACGCGTCATGGTGTACAGTGTCTATCATGTCTGATTGTGACACTCGTTTACATCCAAGTTTTGGAAGAGATTTCATGACGCGATGGGGACGAGGTCGCACATCAGTACGGCTTATCATCCTCAGACGGATGGTCAGTCAGAGAGAACTATACAGACGCTTGAGGATATGCTCCGAGCATGCGTCATTGATTTTCGAGGAAGTTGGAACGAACACTTACCGTTAGCTGAATTCTCACACAACAACAGTTATCATGGCAGCATTGGTATGCCAACATATGAGATGTTATATGGTAGGAAGTGTAGAATGCCCGTATGTTTGGGTGACATCAAACAGAAGGAGTTGGGGAGCATTAAAGTGATCGAGGCTACGACTGAAAAGTTGGAGAAGATCAAGGCCTTTATGAAGGCGGCACAAGATAGGCAAAAGTCATATGCCGACAAGAGGCGTAGACCGATTGAATTCAAGGTGGGTGATAAAGTTATGCTGAAGGTTTCACCTTGGAAGGGGATTATTCGGTTCAAAAACCGGGTTAAGCTGAGCCCGAGGTATATAGGACCTTTCCGAATCATTGCTCGAGTAGGAGAGGTGGCCTATAGGTTGGAGATACCCGATGAGTTAAGTGGGATTCATACAACATTCCATGTATCTTATCTGAGAAAGTGCCTAGCTGATGAAGATATAATTGTATCACTGGAGGACATTGAAGTGGATGAACGACTCAATTACGTATAGAAACCAGTGGCAATCATTGACCGAAAAGAGAAGAGATTACGGAATAAAGTGGTTCCACTGGTATGAGTACAGTGGAGGCACAGGAACGGATCCGAGTCTACATGGGAGACTGAGGAAGAGATGAGACAACATTATCCATAACTGTTCGAGGAGTGACAGGTTTCGGGGACGAAACCTATATAAGGGAGGTGCACTTGTAACATCTGGAAATTTACAAAAAAAAAAAAAAGAAAAGCGAAGTATAAAGAAAGAAAGGTGAAATAACCCAAGTTAA